>CAMRHE010000211.1:2212500-2720000 GCA_947044405.1 Leptodactylus fallax | reverse complement strand
CTTTATTATAGCACATTTGGGTTTTGTTTGTTTTTTGTTTTTTTAATAGGTTTTAAGTCCCACTATCTTGCAGTCCCTTGATTGCTTCAGTAATATACTACAGTACTGCCTCCGTTTCTGCATCTGACAGGGTCTAGTAGGTTCTGAAACATGGTGGATGCTGGAGCCGTTGTTGAAATCGCTTGGCCATGTTCAGCATTGATAGCCAGTATTGAAGATGTGTTAATCTGACACCTACTGCAGAATTCGTGGGCACATATCCTAATTCTGCGCCTTTTCTACACTTTACTATTCAGTGTTGGGTGGGGTGCCTAGGGCCCACCAGTAAAATTCATTCTGGGGGCCCAATATACAGCTACATTCAAATGACCTGCTCGCAAATTCCTAAAATGTTGCCAAAATAAATTTTATTTTCCAATAGTAGCTTGCCTCCTATCCCTTGCCTTTTTTTCTGTCCTGGAGTAGTAGTCTGCTGCCACACTCATGCCATGAACATGGGCCCCCTTAGCTATGTGAGTTGGGGGATATGTGTTCACACAGAAGCAGGCCTCAGGCAGCAGAAAGATGCTGGAGGATGATTGGTTATTGGGACCCCTGCAGTGTGATTTGAGAAGATGGGGCCTAGGGAGGAAGGATACTTGTTGGTTTGACTTTGCACCTAGATGTCATCTCAGCTCTCCAGTATGTCTACAATATGTAAAAATAAACTAATAATCTGATGCGTAGCCTGGTTGAGATGCTGTAAGATGAGTATCTGTATGAAGTGATCATGTATAATGTGCGATTCCCGGGTAAGCTGGGGGCCCACCTGGGTCAAGGCCCCACTGGGAGGATTCACCTGTGAGCCGTCCGAGCCTGGTAATATAATAATATTATTATTATTATTATTATTAATTATTATATTTATTATAATATATATTATAATTATTATTATATATTGCTATAAATATATATTATAATATTATATATTAATAGTATTAATATTATTATTATTAATAATAAAATTATTGTTATTATTATTATTGTTATTATTATTATTATTATTATTATTATTATTATTATTATTATTATTATTATATAGTAAAAATAATAATAATCCTTTAATAGTCCAACCATGGGGAAATTCAGTGTGTTACAGCAGCAAAGAAATGCAGTGCAAAGATAAGATAAGCAATACAAATACAACATATACAAGAAGTTCCAAGGCAGAGGCATTTCACTGATAGTAGACAGACAGAAAGGTACAGGTAAAGAAGTAGCAGAGGGGGGTGGGGGGGGGATATCACAACAAAAAGATATTTCAGTTCTCTGTATGGACTAATCTCTGCTTAGGTCGGTGTTGTTTGTACAGCCTAACCGCAGCGGGGAGGAAAGACTTCCGATAGCACTTCTTCTCACACTTAGGGTTGAGCAGTCGGTCACTAACAGTACTGCCCAGCACTATCACGGTCTCATGCATGGGATGGGACTTATTCTTCCGCATGGAGCTCACCACGGACAGTATCCTCCTGTCACACACCACCTGCACAGGGTCCAGGGGACTCCCCAGGACAGAGCTGGCCCTTCTAATCAACTTGTCAAGTTTATTTCCATCCCTGGTTGATATACTGCTCCCCCAGCAGGCCACTCCGAAGAAGATGGCTGATGTCACTGCCAAGTTGAAAAAAGTCCTAAGAAGGCCCTCTGGACTCCAAAGGCTCTCAGCCTCCTAAACAGGTAGAGCCTACTGTGGCCCTTCCTGTACAGGACCTCCATGTGATCTGCCCATTCCAGCTTATTATTGAGGAGCACACCCAGGTACTTATAGGTGTTGACAATCTCGATGGATGTCCACTGGTTTAGAAGGGCATCTGCATTTATGGAAGTCCACCACCATCGCCTTGGTCTTCCCAGCGTTAATCCTCAGGTGGTTCCGCTGGCACCAGTCCACAAAATCCCAGTTCAGGTCTCTGTACTTCCTGTCTTCATCGTCTGTGATGAGGCCTACTATTGCAGAGTCATCAGAATACTTCTGTAGGTAGCAGCTAGATGAGTTTCCCCTAAAATCTGCAGTGTACAGAGTGAAGAGAAAAGGGTCAAGAACTGTTCCCTGAGGTGCTCCCGTATTACAGATCACGGTATCTGACACACAGTTCTGGGCTCTCACATACTAAGGTCGATTTGTGAGGTAGTCTAGGATCCAGTTGGAGAGGTGGTGGTCCACTCCAGCAAGGGCCAGCTTGTCTCTCAGTAACCCCGACTGTATGGTGTTAAAAGCACTGGAGAAATCAAAGAACATTATTCTCAGTGTTCCGTGGTTTCTCCAAGTGAGAAAGAGCTGTGTGCAGAAGGTATATGATTGCTTATCGACCAGGCATTGGGGTGGATGATGCCAACTGGAGAGGGTCCATAGCTGGGCTCACTAGAGGGCAGAGATGTTTGAGAACCAATCTCTTCATCAGGTGGGATGTCAATGCTACTGGTCTGTAGACATTGAGGTCAATAGGGTGAGGTTTCTTTGGAACCGGTACCACACAAGAGGATTTCCATAATTAAGGGACTATTTACAGCTTCAGGCTCATATTAAACATATATGTAATAATACTACACAGCTGATCCCCACAAGTCTTAATTATCTTGCACTGGTACTATTACAGTACGGTGCACAAAGAGGTTAGGGTCTACCTGTTTACTATTTCTGTATTAGTTAATACTTCTGTTCCTTTTTAAAACTCTGTATTGTGCAGATCATCTGGTATCCCTCCTGTAAATATGTGAATACATTAACTTCTAGTGTGAAATATGAAACACTATCATTACTGATTTGAATGTTGTCAGACTGTATATTGACATGCCCAATTGAAAGGCAGGAGACTTAACAGGAACAACTTAACTCCATGGTTCTCTCATAAAGATTTAGTTTCATGAAGTATTAACTAATAAAGACCTGTCAGGTGAACCAACAGATGGTCCTTAAGTAATATTCACTTGGCCATGTGAGTATAGAATTTGTGCAGCACCCATGTTTTTTACAAGGACCCATTTACCTCAGTCAGTCTCCATTAGATGGATCCCTGAAAAAATGTAGCGTGCTCTATTTTTTTCACAGATCACTATCACCACATGGCCAATGAACTCTGAATAGACTCTAAAATGCAGCAAATATCATCAAAAAGAATCTCTTTTTAAAGGGGTTGTCCAAAATAATTGAAGTTTGCCCATGTCTAGGAATTGCCATAAAATTAAAAAAAAAAAAAAAAACTTTAATAATCCATTCTATTCCTTGCTCTTTCGGTACCATTGCTTGGTTCTTTCCACCGGGTATGTATGTTTGGCTGCAGCAATGACATGCCAGATATCCTGTCATTGCTGCAGCCAATCCTTGGCCTCAGTGGTATGTGACACAAGGCCAGTGTTTGAAGCAGACCAGAGTAGCAGAATTAGAAACTGGCAGATATGTGTATCAGATTTGGCTGATGTGCGAGTAGTATATATTATTTTTTGTCTTTCTAGTTACTGAGGAACCAAAGATTCACTGCCTCTTTTCATCATGCGGTAGAAACCCTGGTTAACATGCTTATGCCACACATAACGCATAAATTCAAAGACAATCCTGAGGCTTCCAGGAATGCTAACCACAGCCTTGCTTTCTTCATAAAGGTAATAAAGCCTTGTCATTTTAACTCCAGTATCTTTGTGTAAGGTTCTCCAAAAGATGTAATTATATAATTCTATAGTCTTGTTGTAAAAACTAGTAAAATAAAATATTCATCCATGGACATGTCAGAATTTTCTTTATAATCCAAATTGTTTATATTTTTCAGAGGTGCTTCACATTTATGGACCGGGGTTTTGTTTTTAAGCAAATTAACAACTACATGAGTTTCTTTTCACCAGGCGATCCAAAGGTAAGGAAGGTCTCTCTGGCAGGGTTAATCATGGTATACTATGAAGGTAGGTAACCTGTGGGTTACCACCCAAGTTAAATGGTCACTATTGTTTCCAAAAAAAAAAGCAAATACATGAGAAACCTTGTAATATATATTATCAGACAAAAATACTGCTTTTTCATTTTGCCCCTTCTTCCTTGCTAAACTGAATCTCTGCTATATTCATCTGAAGATGGATTGCAGCTGTATCATATTCCACATGTCTGAGGTAGATAGAAGGAGGGATCTAAATAAATAAGATCTTTATTTACATCAGTACTTTTCTGTGTGTCTCCTGCACCATCCTGAGTGAGTATGTGTGTGTGTATGGCAGTTAGTCTCCTTCCCCCTGTTCTTGGAGTACAGACAATTAGAGAGAGGGGTTGCTGAGGGGAGAACTGATAATGTACAATACAAGTCATAGAGTTGCCAAAAATAGTGCTACTCCTCATGTACACATACATGGCAGCTTATCCTGAAATGTCACCTCAAATGACAGGTATTCTTTAAAGGTAGTCTGTCACCAGAATCCAGCATATTACCCCAGCCCTGCAGATAACTTATGGTCATCTGAATCAAACTGTGTTTTCCCCTTGTGTATTGCTGCCTCCATTGCTGAGATATTTCTGTTTTTAGCAATATGTAAATTACTCTTTGGAGCAATGAGGACATTGTTGCTTACCTCCTTTGGAGCAATGGCAACCCCACCATTTCTACAAAGAGCTTGATTGCGTATTGACAAAAAAGGCAATATCTTGGCGATGGAGGAAACAATTCACAAGGGAAAAACACCATTTGATTCAGGTGACCCTAACTTAACTATCTGAAGGGCTGGGTTTAGGTGACAGACTCCTAAAGACTCCTTGGTCTTTTCAAACACTTGGTTTTAGAGAAAATCTTGGTTACAACTTGATGAGAAAGTTGAGCACATCTATACTGAGTTTTATGATGGTCATTGTTCTATTGTCTGATTTCTTTCAGACGCTATTTGAGTTCAAGTTTGAGTTCCTGCGAGTTGTCTGCAATCATGAGCATTACATTCCTTTGAACTTGCCAATGCCTTTTGGAAAAGGGAGGATCCAAAGATATCAAGGTATTTATAACCTTTACAGCTATTTTTTACATAACTTGCCCATTAAGTTGTGACTATAATTTATTTGTTTTTTACAAGCTGTGCTTTTGTGGTCTGCTTTTTCTTTCTTTATTTTATTTGACCACCCCAGTGTACAACTAATAAGAGCAAGTCCCATATTGCAATTATATTAGAAATAGTATTTATTCAATAAAATAAGGAAATCCACCCAAATCAACATCCATTTTTCGCCTAGAGGTGGTACTTGAGCGAAAGGAGGTGATAGATTCTTGCTTTATTTTATATGTATGCTAAGAAATGAAACCGTAAACTATACTTGACATTTTATGTGAAGTCTGACTAGAAGTTTGTGTAAATCAATATCAATATCTGATCGGTGGGGTCTCACACTCAAACTCCCCCACAGATAGACTGCAGTGTTCAGGTGAACACTGCAGCCTCTTCAATGAATACCTAGAACAGCACCGTACATTATGTAGGGGCTGTGCTTGGTATTGCAGATTATTTGAATGGGACAAAGTTGCAGCTGTACCATGTGACCATTGAATGTGATGTCATCAACACTGCGAAAGAGACCTCTTCAACATATGAGACCCCCGGTGATCAGCTGTTTGAACACTCACTAATTACATATTGATGACTGAGCCAAAGGATAGACCATTAGTATTTTAGTCCTGGAAAACCCTTTAAAATTATATTTGGTGAGTTGTAGGTAGGATCTTTGATGTGTCTGATCTTTATTGGCTTGGCAGGAGTTGTTGGGCATTGGCTACTACAGTTCAGTTTAGTGCCTACTAATTTCCATAAGTCCATCTTTTTTTTTTTTTTTTTTTTTTTTTCTGTTTTAAACATAAATAAAGCACAACTACTATTAAAATATAACCTTTATTAAACTCAGTAAAAATTGCCGGTATAGACTTGATCATCATGCGTAAATACGCCAAAAAAATTGTAAAAAAGTGGACAATAGGAAATAATGGCTGACCAATGATGTATATGTGGGGTAAAGTGGTCCAAAATATCCTAGGACCCCTCAGATACAGAAATGTAACCCCCTCCACATGTACCCGATAACTATCCCCCTTTTCTCTTTGTATATGTTGCCAAAATAGTGTGATAACATCCACTCTATTAGGGTGTCATAATTTGATTTACCTCTTGATATATCAATAAGGGCATCAAAATCTGTCAGTCACTAGTGATATCTCCTATATATAAGTTCAAATTACTGGCGACTATATCTGTCTATTTCTGAACAAAATTATAGACAACCTATCCACTTATAATGAAATATCGGCTTGATAATAATAGCGATGGATCCTATATTATGCCGATCCTATATACACACAAAATGCACAGGATCAATATTACTCTTGCTACTATATCAGGTGACTAAAGGCTAAAGAGTACTATAGTACGGTGTCCAGGGATCAGTCATAAAAAAGACAAACTAGTCTAGTAGTGCATTGGCGGTAGTGTGGTTTACAGATTTCCACATTCCAATCCATCCATAGCTACATAAACCTAGCGCATTTAAGATATCGTTAGTCTGCTTAACGGTTTGATGCCAACAATAGCGATGGATCCTATATTATGACGATCCTATATATATACAGTACAGACCAAAAGTTTGGACACACCTTCTCATTCCAAGAGTTTTCTGTATTTTCATGACTATAAAAATTGTAGATTCACACTGAAGGCATCAAAACTATGAATTAACACATGTGGAATTATATACATAACAAAAAAGTGTGAAACAACTGAAAATATGTCTTATATTCTAGGTTCTTCAAAGTAGCCACCTTTTGCTTTGATTACTGCTTTGCACACTCTTGGCATTCTCTTGATGAGCTTCAAGAGGTAGTCACCTGAAATGGTCTTCCAACAGTCTTGAAGGAGTTCCCAGAGATGCTTAGCACTTGTTGGCCATTTTGCCTTCACTCTGCGGTCCAGCTCACCCCAAACCATCTCGATTGGGTTCAGGTCTGGTGACTGTGGAGGCCAGGTCATCTGGCGTAGCACCCCATCACTCTCCTTCTTGGTCAAATAGCCCTTACACAGTCTGGAGGTGTGTTTGGGGTCATTGTACTGTTGAAAAATAAATGATGGTCCAACTAAACGCAAACCGGATGGAAGAGCATGCCGCTGCAAGATGCTGTGGTAACCATGCCGGTTCAGTATTCCTTCAATTTTGAATAAATCCCCAACAGTGTCACCAACAAAGCACCCCCACACCACCACACCTCCTCCTCCATGCTTCACGGTGGGAACCAGGCATGTAGAGTCCATTCGTTCACCTTTTCTGCGTCGCACAAAGACACGGTGGTTGGAACCAAAGATCTCAAATTTGGACTCATCAGACCAAAGCACAGATTTCCACAGGTCTAATGTCCATTCCTTGTGTTCTTTAGCCCAAACAAGTCTCTTCTGCTTGTTGCCCGTCCTTAGCAGTGGTTTCCTAGCAGCTATTTTACCATGACGGGCTGCTGCACACAGTCTCCTCTTAACAGTTGTTGTAGAGATGTGTCTGCTGCTAGAACTCTGTGTGGCATTGACCTGGTCTCTAATCTGAGCTGCTGTTAACCTGCGATTTCTGAGGCTGGTGACTCGGATGAACTTATCCTCCGCAGCAGAGGTGACTCTTGGTCTTCCTTTCCTGGGGCGGTCCTCATGTGAGCCAGTTTCTTTGTAGCGCTTGATGGTTTTGGCCACTGCACTTGGGGACACTTTCAAAGTTTTCCCAATTTTTCGGACTGACTGACCTTCATTTCTTAAAGTAATGATGGCCACTCGTTTTTCTTTACTTAGCTGCTTTTTTCTTGCCATAATACAAATTCTAACACTCCATTCAGTAGGACTATCAGCTGTGTATCCACCTGACTTCTGAACAACACAACTGATGGTCCCAACCCCATTTATAAGGCAAGAAATCCCACTTATTAAACCTGACAGGGCACACCTGTGAAGTGAAAACCATTTCAGGTGACTACCTCTTGAAGCTCATCAAGAGAATGCCAAGAGTGTGCAAAGCAGTAATTAAAGCAAAAGGTGGCTACTTTGAAGAACCTAGAATATAAGACATATTTTCAGGTTTCACACTTTTTTGTTAAGTATATAATTCCACATGTGTTAATTCATAGTTTTGATGCCTTCAGTGTGAATCTACAATTTTTATAGTCATGAAAATACAGAAAACTCTTGGAATGAAAAGGTGTGTCCAAACTTTTGGTCTGTACTGTGTATATGTGTAGATATATATATATATATATATATATATATATATATATATATATATATATATATATAAGTGTGTGTGTGTGTGTGTGTATCTCAAGATAAATATCACTCTTGCTCAAAATAAAGTGTAGCTAAGAGATGAAATGTGGCCTTAAATAATGAGGATCAGTCATGTACCAGACACACTAGTCTAGTTGTATATTAGTTGTAGTGTGGTCTAGTTTACAGATCTCCACACTCCAACATGTCCATCACTACATGCAAACAGCAAGTGCTGCTAGTCCACTACAAAGGTTCATATCATGGTGTAGATAAATAACATGAGCTCATAGCCTAGTAATCGGCTCTGAACCAAATAATACACCGGACTCTGTGACCCTAAAAAGATCCCTCAATGCGTATTCCCCCTCATTTGAAGGTTCATCAGGAGGACAAGGTGATATTAGGTCAAGCCAATTTCTAAGATGGTGCAGTTAAAACTTCAGGAGACCAGTAACTGACAGATTTTGATGCCCTTATTGATATAACAAGAGGTAAATCAAATTATGACACCCTAATAGAGTGGTTATTATCACACTACTTTGGCCACATATACAAAGAGAAAAGGGGGGTAGTTATCGGGTACATTTCTGTATCTGAGTGGTCCTAGGATATTTTGGACCACTTTACCTCAGATATACATCATCGGCCAGCCATTATTTCCTATTGTCCACTTTTTTACAATTTTTTTGGCGTATTTACGCAAGTTGATCAAGTTTATACCGACAATTTTTACTGAGTTTAATAAAGGTTATATTTTAATAGTAGTTGTGCTTTATTTATGTTCGATAGTTGTTAGGAGCACTGTTAACCCACTTGTCTAGTCTTTCTCTGTTTTATCCCATTTAATATGTAACTGTGGCAGCTGTTATATCCTGCAACGTGTGTGAGCCACATTAAATCTGTACTGACTTATAATAACTTATATGTTGAGCATTATGTTTGTTAGCAGGTAGACTTCTTTTATAAGAATGTCTTTATTTTCCATTCTGTTTATTTTCACCAATTAGCTTTTCTTTCACCAACAATGGAGTCATTAGAACCTTCTGTAGGTAGGTGCAGGGTTTGCAGTGTGTGGCAGTTTTTGCAGTTCTCTCGCTCCAGTATATTAGTTTGATGGTAAAATTATTTTGTTATATTTTGTTTTATCTGCAGCTACAAAAAAAAAAATCTAGTCCTATCCTCAGTTTAGTGGGGTAGCTAACAGATGATAAGCTGTTTATCTTGTTATATGTATGTTGTTTTGAGCTTGTTCCCAGTACTACTAATGAGCCTGTCGCTGTTTTGTTCGGCTGATATCATTAAACTGCTGACTGGTTTGTTACAAAGACATTTACACTATGAAACCCTGGAACATAATGGCTTCATTTATTAGCCTTTAATTAATCCCTGTTTACGCCTACAGATCTACAGCTTGACTACACACTGACAGACGAGTTCTGCAAGAACCATTTCTTGGTGGGCCTCCTCCTTAGGGAGGTGGGAAATGCACTGCAAGAGTTCCGAGACATCAGACAAATTTCCATCAGTGTGCTGAAGAGCCTGATGATCAAGCACTCTTTTGATGATCGATATTCTACCAGAGTATGTGAAATCTGAGCAATATAACATTTTCCAAAACAGATACCGTTTTTGAATTAAACAAAGTACTTTTAGAACATCAAAAAATTCTGAAATGTAAACACTTATTCATACAACTATGATGCAAAGAGACTGAAAACCAGACATTTTTGTCACAGCATCAAGATCTGTTTGTTGGTCCAGCCACCGCTGGCTTGCGTTGACCTCACACAGCAGCTTAGGTAGCTGTTGGTTAACAGGTGACAATGGTTCCTCCATAGAAATGCGGCTGAGCGTGCATATTTTTTTTTTAAAGGGAGTCTGTCAGCAGTATATTGGCCATCAATCAAATCACAGTATCTTGTAGTGAAGTTTCTAGTTTCCAAATATACCTGTTAGCCTGGGCTTCAGTGTTAGCTGTAGATTGTCGGGCAAAGCACTTTCCCCTCATTTGCATATTTACATGTAATATTGAATAATAACTTAGGCATATTTGGAAACTGTATAATCATCTCGACAAGGTACTGTGATTTAGGTTTATAGCCAATTTACTGCGGACACTCTCCCTTTATTGGGCGGAGGGGAATAAGCTGTTGTGAGATACCATTGTAAGTATCTTTATACTTTGAGGATCAGGCACTTTGAAATCCGTATTTTCCTTTCAAGGGGAAGCTGAGACAGCCCCATGCACATTAGATGGCTGATCTCACTGAAGTCAGTGGTTCAGCTAAGGGACTGTTCACATATAGGAATTTGACACTGATTTGGGGGTTGATTCAGCCTTGGCATTCTGCTGCGGGCAGCTGGTGGCTGGAAAATGAAGAGGAATTCTTTTTCTTTTTCCACTGTGTGAATGGCCCTTAATCGTTATCTAATGTGTGTGGGCTCTGTTAGACATGTCTAAAAGCTAGTCATTTAGTGCAGTGAATATATGTGAATTGTATAGTTCCAGCAACTGAAAATTGCATTAACCACACGTGATCTTTGTGGCTTTTACTAGAGCTACGCCTCAGGTCTTTGTGTTTAAATTCATGGACCTTCTAATTCCTTTATGTACACCAAAGTGTTTGTGTTCGCAAATCTTGACCACAAAATAAAGACTTCTGCTATATTCTAGAGCAGAATAGCTTCTACTGTTTGCCTTCCCATTTCCATGACAAATGTGTGCATTTTAGTCTTCCTCCGTAATTGTTATCTGGATCAGGGGATGAAGGATCGCATCATATTTCAAGCATTGTGTAAATTTTTATGGGAGATCTGTCAGAATGTGCAGTAGGCAGATGGCTGAGTAAACACTTCTCCACATTGCAGAATTTTAATAAGTACAAGTGTTTTAAAATCCTCCCACACATTATTTTCAGCAGAGAATATGAGGATTGTTTAGATTTAGAGCTTCTTTGGCAAGTGGTCCCATCGCAGTGGTTTTAGCCATTTGTCTAAGCTTACATTTTTCAGGATAAAATTATGTTTTAAATTAGGTATTTTCAGCCGTAGATCCCTACGTGAATGTACGCACCAGTTAATGGGCAGGTGTGTAAACTATGTTTTTCTTGGCAGGGTCTTATAGAAAGTAAATTCTTCTGCTGGAATCTATAACATGCATTTCATTTATATTTCAGAGCCAGCAGGCGAGAATAGCCACCCTATACATGCCGCTGTTTGGGCTTCTGGTTGAGAATGTACAGCGGATTAATGTGAAAGATACATCTCCCTTCCCTGTAACTCAGAATGTAAGTCTTACCGTATTGTTTGCTAGTGAACTTGTCATTGACCCTTAATATAATGATATAATGTTGAGTGTATTTTTCTTCCTTTAAGAATGCAAAAGATGAAGTTTTACTTAATGTAGCTGCTGGAAACCCATTGGTAACACCACAGAAACCAGGCAATACATTGGATAATAATCTCCACAAAGATCTTTTTGGTGTTATCTCTGGCACAGGTGAGTGAGTAATAAAGCCAAGAAGACTGTGGGAGCCATAGCTCTTGACTTCATCGTAGGGTATGACCAGTCAGGAAGAATAACTGTTGGCCGAACTAGCATATACAGATGAATGTCTGTGCACAGTCTGTCTAACATTATATACAGATGGTAGATGTCAAGAGCAAGATACTTTTGGGTTGTATAATGGCCAGACAGAATTACTAGAAAGGCGAATAGGCTCTGAAAGGGGCTCTGAACATAACCTCTTTCTTCACGCTATTGGCTCTGTTTCCAAGCCTGATACCGTATTTTAACATACCTTATGCATTGTCTTATGTGATACTCTCTTACCATGTAAGTAACGCGATTTCTTCTGCAGCTTCCCCACATACCTCATCCACTCCCAACATAAACAGTGTGAGAAATGCAGATTCCAGGGGGTCTCTTATAAGCACAGATTCAGGGAACAGTCTTCCGGAGAGGAACAGTGACAAGAGCAGTTCTTTAGACAAGGTATGTTTCATGCACCTTATTTTATCCTTCTTTTTTTTTTTTTTTTTTTTTTTTTTAATGAACATTCCTGTTCTTGTATGTGCGGGTTATGGAGGTTGTAATGTTTACTGCTGATTCGATGAGCTCACTTTATCAAACTTGTGATCAACCTGCATAAGTCTTCTGTTCTCACATTTGTATACTATGTAGATTGTAACTAAAGAATGCAGTAGATGGTTTAAACATTTCCTCCTCAACTTTGTCATGCATTCACGGTTCAGAAGGACAAACTAATTCGAAGGCATTCTGCGCACGCCCTGCGCTCTAGTGGAGAAGAGGACTACGCACAGGCTGCTAAGAGAAACCGATACACTATGGATTTCTCTCTGCTGACAGTGCCTGTGCTGCCAGAGACTGTATTGCATGCTACGGTTTTTCCTCAGCACCCACAAGTATTACTTTCTAATCTTGTTTCTAGTGTCTGATAACCACATGTGATGAGCATCAGATATATCCTCTTACTACTTTATATACTTCCATATTTTTCGTACTGAGAATCTGATGCTGAGTGACACATGCTGTTTTGCTTTGTAGTTTGCTGTGTGATAATGCTTTCCCTGATCTTTGCTGTTTGTCATCACTTTGATCTAATCATCTATGATATTTGATGAGGAGTGTTGCTCTACTTTACCACCTAAGTGGATTACTGCTGTCACTAGTACCTTGATGTGAATGTTTGCAGTGCTGCACCTTTGTGTACAGGTGTGCCATCTACATAAGTGCTCAATTCTGCCTCTGTCAATCCAATTTAATAATGATGATGATGATGATTGCTATTTCTTTTATAATCTTAGAATCAGCACGGAGGATCTTTAGGAAACCCATTAGTTCGCTGTGACAAGCTGGAGCAAGCCGAAATTAAGAGTTTACTTATGTGCTTCCTTCACATTTTGAAAAGCATGTCAGATGGTATGTAGTGTTTGGGGAAAAATGCATCCAACATAGGTTGTTTGATATCATTAAACCAAATGTAGTTGTATTGGCTGCAGTATTTTTTTTTATTATCTTTAGAGACTATCACAGCACAAAAATACTATTTGAAAAAATAATTTGTAAAAACCCAAATATATAAGTATAGAAAATATGGGATGTGCCACTATCCTAATAAGGTATATTAAAATATATAAATCTTTATTAGATGAAAGTTAAAATAATGTCGCTTCACAAATATGAAATATAGCACTAATCCATAAAATTGACCAGCAGCATGTAAACCTAAAGCTGGTCAATAGATGGCGCTGCATATAAGATTCAGCAGGGAAAATACGTCTGTCATATGGTACCTGTCGTCTATCAAAAAACACCTGACTGTTGTATCTATATGGCATTCAACAAGTGGCCCACATATATCATAGGACACTTAACATCTATCAAAAAAACACCTGATGCGTTTCTAGGATAAAACGAATTTCTATCCTGTCATCAGAGGTGTGGAATTCAATAAACTAATATAGCATCATTTTTTGGGAATAGAAAGCAATATAGCAGCGTTTTTTGAAGAGCTATAGTTTCTCCCGCTCCCCATTCCTGTCATCAAAGGTGTAGAGTTCACTAAACTAATGTAGCACCATTTTTAACAAAAGTAAACTATATAGCAGCGTTTCTTGAAGAGCTATAGTTGCCCCCGCTCCCCATTCGGCTCTGATATACGGCCGTAACATGGGAGCGCGGGCACCGGCCTTTTAAAGTAGAAGACACGCCCCCTCCAATCGACAATAGCGAATCGAAGGGCGCCACATCGATCAACTTATCACAAAAGAGACCACTGGTGCCATGCGATGCGCTCATTCGCGCATGTGCTGTCAACCACCAATTGCGCGGCTTCGCCCACTGATGACATCATAGGAGACCGCCCCAATGACAATTTGTAAACAATAGCATCACGCTATCGCTACATATAAACACAGGGATACTGATCACAGGTACAGAAACCATATAAATAGGACCCAAAATACAAAACGGAATGAGGTACGAATATATAGATAAATAGGAAGACACAAAATAATACCGATGTTAAAAAGGGGGACCAATTGTAGACTTAGAAATATATCTAGAAAAGAGATATTTATAAACCCAAAGAAGCAATAAGGACCTGCATCTGTGACCACTAAATGACAAGAGAGCCCGGCAAAATATACAATATGACACTAAATAAATGACGTATAAGAAATAGTGTCATTGAGTCCTAGAGGTTTCACTGTGTTTAAATAAAAAATCCATCATGCCTCTCGTAAAACTTTACGATCAAAATCACCTCCCCTAGGGGATGGATGCACAAGTTCAATTCCCTGAAATTTCATATTAGAGTCTTCTCCTCCATGAGTGCTCCAAATGTGTCTAGCAATGGGAGTGTCCTCCTGTCTCACAACGTCATTTATATGGTCACGAATCCTTCTACGAAATTCCCTCACTGTTTTCCCCACGTACTGGGTACCACAGGAGCAGGTAGCCAAATAAACTATTCCCTGGGATTTACAATTAATAAAGTTCTTATTTCGATATTCCCTTTTAGTGTTGGTGCTAGAGAAGGTTTTACTAACCTGCACGAAGTCACATGCCGACACTTGCCACAACGATATGTACCAACCAATTCACCAGCTTGTTTTTGTAGCCAATTATCTGATTTCAATGATTTAAAACGGCTATGTACTAGCCTATCACGGACATTCGGTCCCTCGCAATAAGAAATGGATGGTTTCAGATTTAGACTAGGTCCAACATCGGGATCTGATCTTAATATGCTCCAGAATTCTTGTAATATATGTCTAACTTCACAATGAGCCCTATCATAGGTACCAATAATTCGTAACTCATTTTTATCACTTCTCCTTCTGGGCTGTAACAAACTACTCCGTTCACAAGCAGTTGCATGTTGGTAGGCACTTCGCAAGACTCTATCCGGATATCCCCTAGCTCTAAATCTATTACGCAGATTAGCAGCTGCATTTTGGTAATCTGAAAATAATGTACAATTCCTGCGAATACGCAGGTATTGTCCCTTTGGGATGCCTCTGCGTAGAGAATCTAGGTGCCAACTCTCCCAATTTAAAAGGCAATTGGTAGCGGTTTCTTTACGGAAAATTGTTGTAAGTCTTCCATCAGGGGATTTACAGATCTTTAAATCCAAAAAAGAGTCTCTTGTGATAGGTTGATCGATGTGGCGCCCTTCGATTCGCTATTGTCGATTTGGAGGGGGCGTTTCTTCTACTTTAAGAGGCCGGTGCCCGCGCTCCCATGTTACGGCCATATATCAGAGCCAGGGGGAGCGGAGGGAACTATAGCTCTTCAAGAAACACTGCTATATAGTTTTCTTTTGCTAAAAATGGTGCTACATTAGTTTAGTGAACTCTACACCTTTGATGACACGAGTGTGGAGCTGGAGAAATTATAGCTCTTCAAAAAACGCTGCTATATTGCTTTCTATTCCCAAATAATGGTGCTATATTAGTTTATTGAATTCCATACCTCTGATGACAAGATAGAAATTAGTTTTATCCTAGAAACGTGTCAGGTGTTTTTTGATAAGTGTCTTATGATATATGTAGGCCACTTGTTGAATGCCATATAGATACAACAGTCAAACGACAGGTACCCTATCACAGCACAAGATTCAAAATTGAGACTATCTAGTCCTTGTTTAGGCCACCTACCTTGCCCATAAGAGCCTGGCAATTTGTAAGCCAACCCCAGTCTTCCAATCATGGATGGTCATATTGCCTCTCCAAGGGACACACCAGTGACACAACCCTTGGCAGGTTCCTCTTCTCTACAGTCATGGCCAAAAGTTTTGAGAATGACACAAATATTATATTTTCACATGATCTGCTGCCCTCTGGTTTTTATGTGTGTTTGTCAGATGTTTTTATCACATACAGAAATATAATTGCATTCATATTATGAGTAACAGAAGCTTATATTGACAGTTAGAATGAGTTAATGCAGCAAGTCAATATTTGCAGTGTTGACCCTTCTTCTTCAGGACCTCTGCAATTCTCCCTGGCATGCTCTCAATCAACTTCTGGACCAAATCCTGACTGATAGCAGTCCATTCTTGCAGAATCAATGCTTTAATTTTGTCTGAATTTGATGGTTTTTGTTTGTCCACCCGTCTCTTGATGATTGACCACAAGTTCTCAATGGGATTAAGATCTGGGGAGTTTCCAGGCCATGAACCCAAAATCTCTATGTTTTGTTCCCTGAGCCATTTAGTTATCACCTTTGCTTTATGGCAAGGTGCTCCATCATGCTGGAAAAGGCATTGTTGAGCGCCAAACTGCTCTTGGACGGTTGGAAGAAGTTGCTCTTGGAGGACATTCTGGTACCATTCTTTATTCATGGCTGTGTTTTTAGGCAAGACTGTGAGAGAGCCGATTCCCTTGGCTGAGAAGCAACCCCACACATGAATGGTTTCAGGATGCTTTACAGTTGGCATGAGACAAGACTGGTGGTAGCGCTCACCTCTTCTTCTCCGAATAAGCTGTTTTTCAGATGTTCCAAACAATCGAAAAGGGGATTCGTCAGAGAAAATGACTTTACCCCAGTCCTCAGCAGTCCACTCCCTGTACCTTTTGCAGAATATCAGTCTGTCCCTGATGTTTTTTCTGGAGAGAAGTGGCTTCTTTGCTGCCCTCCTTGAGACCAGGCCTTGCTCCAAGAGTCTCCGCCTCACAGTGCGTGCAGATGCACTCACACCTGCCTGCTGCCATTCCTCAGCAAGCTCTGCACTGCTGGTAGCCCGATCCCGCAGCTGAAACACTTTTAAGAGACAGTCCTGCCGCTTGCTGGTCTTTCTTGGGCGCCCTGGAGCCTTTTTGGCACCAATGGAACCTCTCTCCTTGAAGTTCTTGATGATGCGATAGATTGTTGACTGAGGTGCAATCTTTCTAGCTGCAATACTCTTCCCAGTTAGGCCATTTTTGTGCAGTGCAAAGATGACTGCACGTGTTTCTTTAGAGATAACCATGGTTAACAGAAGAGAAACAATGATGGCAAGCACCAGCCTCCTTTTAAAGTGTCCAGTGGTGTCATTCTTACTTAATCATGACAGATTGATGTCCAGCCCTGTCCTCATCAACACCCACACCTGTGTTAATGGAGCAATCACTGAAACGATGTTAGGTGGTCCTTTTAAGGCAGGGCTGCAATGATGTTGAAATGTGTTTTGGGTGATAAAGTTCATTTTCTAGGCAAATATTGACTTTGCAAGTAATTGCTATTAAGCTGATCACTCTTTATAACATTCTGGAGTATATGCAAATTGCCATTAGAAAAACTGAAGCAGTAGACTTTGTAAAAATTAATATTTGTATCATTCTCAAAACTTTTGGCCATGACTGTAGTTTGTGGCTCTGTTTTGGTGACACTGCAGAGGGGAGCTATGTGCTGGCTTACACTTCTTAAGATTCTCTTTTCCCCAGACCTCATAACAGCCTTTATAGCACACGGTTCTTCTAAATAGCCTGTACAGTGTACCATGAGCAACAGTGTATTGAACACGGATAATCTAGAATTTAACTTTCCTAAATCAATACATACCTGTATCTTTAAAGGGGTTTTTTTCCCCCCCGGATACACAATATGATGGCATTAATATACGATCAGAGGGGGTCTGACTCTTGACACTCTTGAAAATCAGTTTTTTGACCACGACAATGGTGATCAGCGAGGTCTTTAGCACTTTAATGAACAAGCTGATCTTTAAAGAGAGCCCAATGACATTCATCATCTGATAAACGTCACCCTGAGCATTTTAGTGTTTTGTATAACCAAATTCATTTAGCCGTTCCAAAGGTATAAGCTCTTTTAGTGTTGATGCAGATGAGGGTATACTAGCCAAGAGAGCAGGAAGGCAGTGTTTTCTCTGTATGCTGAATGTCATACAGTTTTACCACCCACTTGGCTAATACACCTTAATTTGCATAATCACTAAAAGGTCTGATTTGGTTAAATAAAACCCCAAAATGATCATGGTGACAGCGCCTATCAGATAATATATGTGTTTGGGTTATTTAGACCTGGTTACAGGTCCTCTTTAAATGCATTACATGACTAGAATATCCGCTATGTAGTAGTGAATAATCCATTCATTCATTTTGTTCCTTAGATGCACTGTTTACATATTGGAACAAAGCCACAACATCAGAACTAATGGATTTTTTCACCATCTCAGAGTATGTACCTGTATTTCCTCTTAACCTTTGTATAACTGTAATGACAACAGACAGTTCTAAAATGTACAAATCCATTTCCTCCTATTAATTCACATTTCACTAATATTTTGTGCGCTCTGTCTTATTCTTTGCAGAGTGTGCCTACATCAGTTCCAGTATATGGGCAAACGATACATTGCCAGGTATAGTGTTACATTAAGCTGTGTGGACATCATTTAGCTATGACAACGGTGTATACTGTTGTCTCTAGACTGGATTATAGTGGGGGGGGGGGTTTAATGATCTTTCTGTACATCATGACCATTCACAGGTATATTACGATGAGTCATCGTGTACAGTGTATGAACACTGCATTTGCACATAGATATTTTGACAGTTTGTCAGTGATAAGCAAACTAACTTTCCTGTGTCACTTGTGCAGGAGTTTTTTGCTTTCACAAATCGTGTTTAGATGCAGGTCTACTGTCTAATATCAATAGTGCTATGGATAAATAAAGATATGTTGTCACAAAGAATAACTGCACTATATAATAATAGTCTTTACTTCTGTAGTGCCATTGTGTTTTATATTTTAGATCATGTAAGATGAGAACCCATTAAATAAGTACATCGAAAACAGCTTTGCACGATTGATAAATGTTAGAAACATTTATATTGCCTCCTGCCGGAGGATTAATTTAGTGCATCTTTAGGCTTTTGTCTGATGTACACCACCTATTGGTGGGCTTAATTTGAACCAAAATTTTCACCTTGAGTCACTCCCCTTCCCAGCCAAATAATGTCCCTTAACTACTAAGACGTGCCTCCTAAGTGGCACCTGATAAATGTGGTGCAAAATATGTAGGCTAATTTTTTCTCACAAATACAAAATTCTGACACATTTAGTTTATTAAATCTATCCTTCTGATTACAAAACGTATGCATTTTGTGATCTTGAACATATATTGGGTTGGATGAGTAGTATATTGCTTTCATCCTTTCACGGTATTTATTGACTTGAAACATAAATATGTTTTGAATCTGCTGTTTTGAATTATTTTCACGTGATTCACTTAAAGGAGCTATATGGGGAGGGAAAAATATGTTGAGGCTCAGCAAGGGTTAATAACATAAACATTCCTCGATCCCCCCAGCACTCCTGTTTCGGTGCTTACTAGGTCCCTGCTGGTGGTTATTTCCTTAATCCCATGTCAGCATACAAAAAACGTCCACTCATGTGATCATTGACAGTGTGGGAGCAGGAATTGGAGCATTGGGGATTGGTCACACTGAGCCCAATTACATTTTTTTTTCCTGCAAGGCAACCCTTTCTATGATCACTAATAATAGACCCTTAATAATTAAAAATAAATAAATAAATAAAAATTACTCTGCGAGTAATTCATGTTTTGTGCTTAAGCCTAACAGTACTGGACCTCTGTTTTCTACTTCATTATGTGGTTTTTTTACTTTAACAGTTTAAGCTGGTTATAGAGGTAATAATTCTGCCACATTCTGGTGAGTGTCTAATATTGTCTATAATTCAAACCCTCATCGGAAAAGTGTCATCCCCAAATAGACATTTCCCATTAAATGGACAATTTACCTTATTGAACATCGATCATCATTTCTTATTTAGAAAATACTACAGTAGAGTAATTTTAAACATGAGATGTTTGTCCATTTTGGCTTGTTACCAATAATCTTTACGTCTATGACCAGCTTTAGTGATGGGCCGTGTACGTTGTTACCAACAACCTTCCTATACACTACCTGTTAACGTCATATGTTACACTGTGTACACTGACAAACCACTGTAACTCAGGTGTAAGCATGATACACGATGCCGAGTGCATGTTCCAGGGATCTCACATGATAACATGAATAATAAGGTTGACAGATGGTTGTATGTGTGTCCTGCATTGTCCCTTACTTTAGCACTGGTGGTGGTACACTATAGGGAGCCAGCCTAAGCTGACTGCTAACACGGCTCACTCTTTCTGTTTTCCTCACTTGATTGCTGGCAAGTATAACAAAGTATATGGCTCTTCTCCCTTCCTGCCTGGTAAGACAGTCACGGTGCCTTGCTACTTTTCACTCTTGCATGCCTGTGTGTATGACATTTTTTTAACCCTTATGTACACTTCATAGAATAGCTAATTGCATCAAAATATTCCTGTCACCATATCAGTCCATAGTTTGGTGTAGGAGAATTCCTAGTTAATATCTATTTCTATATGATGAGTAATGCTCATGGGATAGACTTTACCCAAGGCATTGACTTTAGAGCTTTGTTTGTAGCATGTTGCATTTCCAGTTAATGACATTTTTGCTTCAGACCCAATTTTTATTTAAAGTTGTGTGTGTTTCTGCTTTACTAACTGCCCCCACTTCTCTGCAGTGGGGACACATCTAACTGGTGCTTCTATCCCATTTCCACTCATCTTGCAGGAACCAGGAGGGGTTGGGACCCATAGTTCATGACCGAAAGTCTCAGACATTACCTGTTTCCCGTAACAGAACAGGGATGATGCATGCCAGATTGCAGCAGCTCAGCAGCCTGGATAACTCTCTCACTTTTAACCACAGTAAGTTCTGCGATGTTCTTAGCTATCAGCCGCCTCTTCCTGTACCACCACAGCACTGGCACGTACCAAAGCCTCTCCACACCACACCAGGATTATGGAAGATTTTTTTCAGTCTGGGCACTGTTTCATGTGTTTTCATTCCCTGAACAGGATTGCTCTCGACACCAGATGATAATGCGTGCCACACCATTATGTCAACATTGTGCAGCCACAACAATTTTTATGTCTATTTTCTGCTTAAGTCTCATACAATGCTATGGAAATTTACAGCCGTGAGGATATCAAATTATGTATCCTCAGAATAACTTTATGTATTATTATCTGGTTGTCCTTGGGCCAGTTATCTGGAAATGTGTTGGCATGGTGCTGACAGAGCGTGCTCTGCACACATTAACTTCCTGGTGCCACTAAGAAGTATACCCGATGATAGGTGAGACTATACTGTCCACAGTTTTGTGTCTGAAAAAGCATTCAATAATGAATTGACTTTTTCTGTGTTTTCAGTGTGAGAAAGATATCAAGTATACTTGGAATAGCTGTAGAAAATGGTAAGATTCAATCAGGTTGACATTGGCCTAGAAATCTGCATTACATTTAGCCAAAGTTTCTATATTTATCCTGCTTTGCTTCCTTCTTTCATTTGTATGGTACATAACCCCAAGCACAGCATAGTATTCATTTATATGGAGATACCCAATTGCTTAGTAGCAAATGATTTGATGTTCCTTTGGCTTTGTACTAACAGTGTTGTGTTCCTAAAATGAGCATTTTTTTAGCATGAACTTGTCATCTAAAGATCTTTGTCCTGTGTAGTCCGCTGAATATAAGATTAAACCATCATTCATAAGTTTAATATGCAATAGCCATGTGCAGTATGTTGGTTATTATAGCAAACAAAACAAAGAAACCATAGATCTGCATATAGTCCAATATGGAAAGTTGACTTGATAGAAGACCTGGAGGAGATATTTTTTCAATAATTCTAGTGTAGTGTTCTTTTTATCTAAATTGGCATCACACACGGTGCACATACCTGTAAACCTAGTATTGAGTTATGGCCAGATATTACGAGACTGTGACGATGAGGTAGTACAAGTGATTGAGAAAATGTAGTTACCATGTCTTGTCACCATATTACACTAGAAGTAGACATACCAGCAGCTATTTGGTATACATCTTGCACATCTATCATTGTTTTTGGGTGCTCGTTTTACATATAGGACCCCACAGCTTCAAAACTATGTAGACATGTCGAGTATTTATCATGGTAACTTCCTTTTTCTGATGAACCTGATCTTTTAATGATCACTGGCACTGACTCGCATTGCCCTTCATAATGGATGTTCCCTATACTATGACAGGTTAACCTATAAGGATTCTACAAGATTAACAAAAATGAGGCTGAACTGTTAAACTGTCCTATTCACAGCCATACAGGCACATTGGGCAGACAGAATCGACTAATACTTTTTAAGATTTAGACAGGCTTATGCTGGATGATACATTTGGTGCAGCTCTAGGCCATCTAGTCTAAGTTTATAGCACCTATTTAGCTTACTTTATGTGGAATTTTGCACACAAATTGCACACACATTTGGCGTACATTGTTGCATGTTAAGCCATGTCCTTGCCTGGCAAGGTGAAAAATTATGTAAAGCTAAGGCCAGACATTGTAGAAAAGCTGCTTTTTTTTTTTTATTATTATTTTTTTTTATTTTTTTGAGCCACAGCAGAGTGGCTTCAAAACGAATATGAAATATCAAGCACTTACATGTTGCCCTTCTGCTAAATCCATGACTGCCTTTTGGCAGGGTAACAAAAAACTGCATCTGTTTTCTGTTTTGCAACTTGTGGCATCAATGTTCCATTGACCATATATCCAGTGGGGTCCAGACTCTAGTAATAATGCGTGTTTCAGTGAAGCAACAGAGATTTCATGCAAGCATTGCCTATGGTTATATTAATGTGAAGAAAGATTTTTATGCTCCAAAGGAAAAGTATTGAAGCTCTGAGTTCAGTGCAGTTGCTTAACATTATGTAGCAGAATTAAGAAAACTATACTGAATTATACTGTGTAAAGGTCCAGCATTAATTCCAATGATATAAATGACTCAACTGTACTGTGAGGGTCAGATACGTGCATGGGGAAATGGCCTCTGAACTCTCTCTGTATAGTATGCACTGGGAATATTTGTGACTCGCTGTCACCATTGAGCATGGCTTCAGCAACTTCTCACTAGTTGTCCCGTATGTATTTTCAAATGACCATAGGTGAAATATATATTAATTTAGCAGTTATATGTTTTAGAAATCTCTTAACCAAAATTACTTTCCATTTTCTGTAAATATAATACTGTATTATAAATTTAATTCTGTAAATAAGTCAACCCTGGCCAATTGTACTAGAGAAACAAAATGATAATAAACAAACCTTGCCATAATTTCTTAAAAATGTTGCAGTTACTGTACCGTACATTTGGAGGCTCTTCCCTGCCTCTGCTACAGGAACAGTAAGAGTAAATTCACACAGAGGAATTTGGAGCTGATTTTAAGGCAAATTCCATCCTGAATTGTATTCAATGGGAGGCAGAGAGTGAAGCAGGACATTTAAAAAAAAAAAAAAAAAAGCATCCTGCTTTTGCAGTGGATTCCACAACCGATCAGCTACAGAATCTGCAGGTTTTGGCAAATTTTGCCTAAAAATAAAATCTCATTTTTATTTTTTTCCAGGCTTATGGGCGAATCTCAGTTTTCATGTTTTTGTTTAAGGGGTACCAGAGTTTTCATGAAATGTTAAGATATGTGCAGGATCTTGTTGGGCCAGACTGTTCGATCGCTGTATCAGCCTTCATACATTGTGTCCTTTCAGTTTTTCTGCATTTCTATCTCAAGCTCGTGGCATGTACACTAAGGAGCAGGCTGCCCCCCTCCCCTATTCAATACTATTACTGGTTATACATATAACTTTACCAGCACGAACTTTAAATAAAAAAACAAATAGCTGAGAAAAGTCCAAGAGAACATAATATAGGAGATCCAGGGACATTGAATTGCAAATGCACGATACAAATGAAAAGATCCCTTACACAGGAAAAGGGCAACCTATGAGCATAGTCAGGAAAGCTAATTGGCCTCTGTGAATGATATCCAATCTGTAACCACGCAAGCAGCCAGAAGTACATACAAGTACATAGAAGACTTTTCTTTTTCTTGTAAGCTGTAGGAATGCTGCAGATGGCTTAGTCCAGTGCACAGGGAAAGCTGTTTGCAGACGTGTTGTGAGGAAAACCAACACCTCCCCTCTCTATTCACTGTGTGAAGGCTGAACAGTTCCTCTTCTTTCTCACTGTGAAGCCATATTAAGCCTGATGTATCTATGTATGAGACTTCCCTAGTAACAGGGAGTGAACATCAATTTAGCTGAGAGAGAGAACACCTAGAGGCAGGAAATTTAGAGAGGTTTTTGTAAAAAAAACATCATTTTTAAATAAACTGCATCACCTACTGGTCCAGAATCGCATGCTCTATATGAGACTAAGTTGTCTGACAAGTTAGTGACCGTTTAACGAAATTAAAGTTCAATGACCACCTCAAATTATTTTCGACATGTGAATGGGCCCTTAGAAGATAGTAAATAAAAGTTTGGGCTCATTGTAATATTCACTTAAGCTGAGTTCATACTGCCGTCTGTCCCTTTTTCTGATCTGTTATAGCATCAGAATAGGCAAAAAAGTTGATAGAATGAAGAATACAGACGGAGCACGCATCACCCGTTCAGTGTAGTAATAAAAACAAGACTGAAGCTTTATTCTGTTATGTTCATATATTTGTTTTATACAGTGTTCTATACAGCAGACTTTATCTTTAGTTTAAAACAATAACCAAGATAGAAAAAAAGTGTCCCTCTAAATTTTTTTTTTTTTTTTTTTTTTTTTTACATTAGACTAAATGGTGATTGATTGCAAGCAAAGGGTGCCGTGTTTGGAAGTTTAATTGTCAGCTTTTTTTGTCCATTCTGATCCTATAACGGATTAGAGCAAAGAACAGTGTGAATTTAATAAACTGCACAATAGTGGATAGTGGAGGCATGAAATAAGCTCGGCATGTGTACCGTAACTGCAGCTGTACTCAGTGTGCTTAGGAGGATCTCCACAGGCAGGTTTCTCATTCACACAGAGTAATTTGTAGCCGATTTTGAGGCAGATTCTGCCTCATAATCAACTCTAAATTCCTCTTGCAATCTGCCTTCCATTCATTTCAATGGGAGGCAGAGGCATTGAAGGAAAAAAAAAAAAAAAACAGTTGCGCTTTAAAGGGAACCTGTCAGGTGTTTTTTTCTACCCTAAACTGGTTTGTGTGTAGTATAAAGTAATGATCTTTCCTATGGTGCCCTTCACTAAGCTTTCTGTTGCTAAAAAATTATAAGCTTTTAAAATCTTAGGCAAATTTACCTCAAGTAGTCATGGAGGTCAGTGAACAGCTTCATCTAGTCATGGTAGTCATTGTACTAATTCACACCATGTGTGGCATGATTAACATGTCCCTCACTGTCAGATGTCAGCCTGATGCCGTATCCCGTAAGTATGAGATATATCGCTGCAGTACCCGTACCGTCACTACCAAGAATTCCCTCTAGGGAAGAGGTTGGGGTGCCCAGACAAAAGTTTTCACCGGGGCCCACAAGACTTTAGTTATGCCACTGGGGTAAGTGTCTATAAGGGGACAACCCCTTTAAGGTAAATTTGCATATGCCAATCTACAGTTTAAAAACGTAAGAATTGACTTTCCAGCGACAGAAATCTTGGTGAGAGCCACCATAGGAAAGGTCATTACTTGATGCTGCACATGCTAGGGCCAGTTCAGGGTAGAAAAATACCTGACAAGGTTCCTTTTCAACCCAGTGTGTGTCATGTTTAGCCAAGTAGCTGCTTTCGTGCTGTAGCGGTTTTTGGCGTTATAGTGTATGTTAGAATAATGATCCTATAATATAATTCTGCTGAATGTAAATGAGTTGGTCACAAAGATTCCTATTTCACATTAATTTCTTGTTCATCATTTTGGTGTTCCATTAGTCATTATGGTCTATGTTTTGCTTTCTGCACTTCAATCCCAAATTTGACCATGAGCCATGTTTATGTCACCAAAAGTCATTTGAAAGTATGCATGCTTCCTCTCTCCATGAGCCTTGCTGCTTTGCCTGAATTATGTTTCTCCATTGTCTCCATTCTTCCTTCCTGTTTTGGTAAACCTATGCTGTGTTTCAAAGCTCGTATCATACTGAAAACCTGATCAGGAGCCAAGCAACTAAATAAAAGAAAAAAATCTGACTGGTGCTGGTGGACGTGTATAATTCATTTGGGAAAAACTGTGATAACTGTGTTATTAGCGGTGCAGTAGCTCACTCACTTGTCATAGAAATGGTTAATGGGCAAAATAGATCAATAATTCTGGGAAGAAAGCACTGTTGTCCAGCAGATTACATATCCTCAAGTACTTGATCTCACTACTTTTCATAGTATTGTTATAAATCTGAAAGGTGATTTTCCCTGAGCAGGATTCTGTCAGTCTGTGATTTTGAGTTAAGAAAGCCATATAGTAAAAGTTCAGTTCTGTTCACACCAGGTTTATGAGCTACATCTAAAGGATATGGTTAGTGTAAAACAAAAAAAAAACATATATCTAAAACTGTCCTTTTAATGTACTTATGTTTGTATGGGCGAAGTGTATGCTGAAGGAGTGTCCTTATGGCAAAGCCATCAAGACACTGACAGTATATGGCTGTGTTCACACCTCCATCAGGATATCTGTTTTGCTGTTCTGTTTTAGAAACAAAAACCTGAAATCCAGATCCATGATATGATGGAGCCTGTCATGTATCAGTTATCGATGTCCACCGTTTTGCTGGACAAGAAAATGTTGCATGCAGGATTCTTTGCCTGTACTTTCCGAGAGCATCTGCATTTGAGGCTCCTTTTGGCACCTCTGACGCAGATGTGAGCATAACCTATAAAAGTCTTGGCTAATCCTACACTACAAAAAATGGCCTACAGTTGCACATGTATTTGCATTTTTTTTTTTTATAAAAGAAAAAATATACCTGTGTAACTTTTAAGTCCTGAGTGTGCTGTGAATAGATTCTTAGTACATTTATAATGGTTATTTGTGTGCACTGCCTTTATCCAAGCAAGTTTAGGCTACTGTATGTTCCCCACGTTTGTGCCATGTGCCATTTGTGTAGTTATACTGGAAAAAAATGCAGATACAGTTGTATACTTTTTCAATGACAGTTTGCTATAGCTGATATCTTGATTTTTTTATTTTTTAAAGGGAAATGTATTTGTATTTAGGTCAATCTAAGAATATAGTTTGTCAATAGATGTAAATACATCTGCCATCTTACTTTTTGTAAGCCTGAAAAGGATGGATGGATTGATATATTGTTATAATATATATATGTATTTTATACAGAAACATACATTTGGCATATGGCAAAAACCTAGTTTGAACAGAGTGGCTTCTAATGTATTGTGCTTATGTTTACAATGAGGAGAATGGCAGATGCTGCTTAACTTGCATGTACTGCTATGTTTTTTCAGTGATGGCCTTGTATATCCTATATATGCTCTTCAAATGCTTATTTCAGTTAACAAATTGTCTTTTTACTGTTGATATTGAGACAGAATTACTTGCTCTCTGGATTTTTAGAAAGAATTGTACATTGGAGAAAATTTTTGTCTGCAAAACTAGAAAATTTACATAGTCCATTTACAATGTATAGTCTTAAGTGTCGGTATTACCCTTTGGAGAAGGCAAAGCAAAACACTACTGCATTCTTGTATGGTTGTTTTAATACACATCTTGGTTAAGACCCAGGCAAGAAGAATTTCTGAGTTTTTTCATATAACTATTTTCTGTAAAACTGATGTAAAGTAGACTCTCTTCACATCTGCTTTGAAGGCACAGTTAGGCATGCAGCAGTATTTATTCCGTCTGAATGGTAGAAACCTTAGTAGACCACATTATTAAACTGTGGGGTCAGTCATGTGATGGAATTGTCCATCATGTGACAGATCTAGCTATGTGGCTTATGCCGATGTGAACGGCGTCAGATCTTTGTCTGCTTTCACTTATCTACAGCTTAGACTTATGGTTTGAAATAATTCAACCGACTATTAGTCAGACTTATAGGTCACACCCATTCAAGTACAGATGTAGCAGGGTTTAACTTGATACTGATAACTTGCTGCAGCAACATCAAGTTAAAAGTTGTTGAATCTGTACTCATTTATTATTGTAACCTGTGCTGAGTGTTATGTTTTCAACTAATATTTCATTTACTGATGCTTTTGCTATTCAGCTTCATGTATGAAAAATTTACCAGCTGCTTCTCCCATTTTTTTAGGCTACGGTCATTCAGATGCAGATATCCTTCACCAGTCCTTACTTGAAGCAAACGTAGCTACTGAAGTATGCCTTACAATCTTAGACACTTTATCATTATTCACCATGGCATTTAAGGTTTGTATAGTTCTTTGGTGGTTTTTAGCAAAGGAGAGTAATTCCTCCAATATTGTATAATAGCAGGTTCAAGCAAGTTCTGAACTATATGACGAGAGTTGCCATTCTTCATGATTGGAATAATTACCTCTTAAAACTGAATTATTGTGGTAATAGATTATCAGGGCCATTCCTTACGTGAGGCGACCTAAGGCAGCAGTTTACGTGTGGCGCTCCGAGCATCATAACGTCAGGAGGGGATTTTTTGATCTGCAAATGGTGGTGCATGGCCTACAATTTTAATTAGGGGGCCCCCATCACGGAACCAAAGATCGCCAGGTCGGGTATTTTGGTGTGGTTGGGGGTGCTTTCTATAGGTTGCCTCAGGCAGCAGAGAGGCTAGGTTCACCCCTGTAGATTATTATTAATTATTATTATAATAATTATTACTAAACAGTCTAAGAAATGGCTCGGATTATTTATTTATGCATATTTGTATATGACTGGAAAATATTTTTCTTAGCTTAAGTGAGATTTCATTTTATACATATTTATATACATTAAAATGTGCAATAATTGGCAAAGTATATTTGTTAAATTGTATAGTAAGCCTATTGCATGATGTTTCGGGCATATATCCTCATATTTTCATCTTGCCTATCTTGTTTTATTAGTTCCGCATGCCAGTATTTTTGACTATTTGGATATTTCACATACAAACAACACATAAGTACCATTGTTTTTAGTTTCTAAAGGCAGGGTGTAGCTAGGGGGAAGCAACTGGTGCTGGTTGTTAGGGGGTCACCATCAAGCCACTTTTATGTATTTAGATACAGAAAAGGGGGGACAGTCAACTGAACTCTTTTCCCAGGTGACAAAAAGGCTGCTATAGCTCTGCTATAGAAATACTATAGCCAGGTAATTTTCCCATGTGTGTGGTGTCCCTGCTTAATAACCTGACCACACTACGTAAATTATAGCTGGGTTTCTTTTTTAACTGTAGTTTCTATTAAAGTATTTTACAATAAGGTATACATTTAAAAGGAAAAACCACAACAGATGGAGCTACACAGAAACAAAATCCTCTGCATATATAGATTTCAAAGATCAACAGTAAACAGAACAATATCAGACACCAGACAAGGGGAGGAGGAAAAAAAAAAAGGAAAGGAAAGGAGGGAAACGGAGAACGGGATGGGGGGGGGGGGACTATAGCTGGGTTTCTGACTTGTACCAGAGCATGGAAAGTTCCGACATTCCTGGTCGTATCAATTAACAACCAATAAAGACAAAAGACTGTCGACACTAAGATGGTCATAGAAAATTTTTAATTCTTTATATTTGCAAAAATGTTTAACTTTTAACTGTCTGCAAATTTTAATATGGTTACGTTAATGTGAAACAACCCTTAAAAATGTCTTGTGATACCTTTGTTTCTGAAGAACCAGCTTATTGCCGATCATGGTCACAATCCCTTGATGAAGAAAGTCTTTGATGTGTACCTCTGCTTTCTTCAGAAAAATCAGTCTGAGACTACACTTAAAAATGTCTTTACAGCATTAAGGTCATTAATTTATAAGGTAAGCTGTAAAAGGTTAACCATTTTAATATGTTGAGTTCAATTTGCAATTCTTATTTTTGAAGTATTTGTTGCTGTCGAAATGATTTTGTCCTGATACTGTAGTATATTTATCATTTACAATAAAGGTCCTTTAATGTAGAGTCACTAAGACCTGATAGGTGCTGGCTTATCAGTCGTTGAAATACATGCATAAAATGTAGCTTTATGGGCATACATCTTCTAGGTAGCCTATCGTATATTAACATAAAATGCTATACTATAACTTTGTTCCACAATATATTTCAGTATAGTACTGAACTAGTACCTTTTATTGTCAGATTTTCAGAATTTTCACTTTTCAGGATGAAGAAATGTGTATCTAAACATATGTGTGTGTTTTTTTAAGTAAATAATTGAATTTACCATAATGTAACCAGTCTGGTGCATCTTTTCTTCTACTATTTCTTTCTACTCTCTACCGTCCCTCTATTAGTCTGCACTTACCCATTGTCATAGGCCAGGATGGTGTGTGTGCGGGGGGGGGGGGGAATGTCCTTAAACACTCTGCCATTGTTGTCAGCACTAATTGGGCATTGTCAGACTGTAGGAACATACTCAAAGCTGGTAACACCCATCTGTTAGTCTATTGCTCTATTAATAGGAGGAATAAGAGAGTAACAGCATAAAGTAGATTTAAAGCTGGTTGAACCTGCCTCTAGAGCTGCTGAAGTTGGAGATAACAGCACCGATTCCTTCTGTTTAACACTTTAAATACCAGGACAATAATGATCAAAGCATTTAAGTGGTTAGAGGGATGCAGCCATGAGACCTGACAATGGCCTCCATGCTGTCATGTATGGATACCTATAGGCCCTGCCAGAAACTGGACCTAATAGGCATCTGCTGAAATGTACAATAGACTTTTAATACAGAAATAAAAGTGATCAAGTAGTTGCTTGTGAAAGTTCCATTGTTGGACTGTTTTAAACAAAAAAAAAATAAACACAATTGTTTGTTTTGTATAATAGTTGTCACGTGCATAAAACAGCCCAACCTGTTAAAATATAATTTTACTGATTTTAAAATTAAGAATTATGTGTTTTGTTTTTTTGTTTTTTTTTGGGGGTTGGGGTTGTGACTCCGTTTCAGCTATATAACTATAGAGTGAACATTTATAAAAACCAAACACACAAAATTAGGATGAAATTGCAGGAGCAAATCACAGGAGCTTTAATGTCCAAACTAAAGTGCATCCTTTAAAGGGATCCTGTTGACTAGTTTGAAAGTTCTAAAATGTCAGCATCTCTTAAAGCAGCTGGGATTTAGCATTCCAAACCTCTAACATAGGGGTCGGCAACCCCCGGCACGCAAGGCATATTTCCCTGGCACGGCAGCCCAAGTCCCTGAGGGGGGCAGCACTTGGATGAACTCGCCCAGCAGTTTCGTTCGGACCAAACACGTTCAAAACTAAACTGGGTATTATACTCTGAGGTCTCTTCAGACCCCTGAGTATAATTAATGGAGGTCCAGGAGAGGTGATCAAACCCAAAAAAAAAAAAAAAAGTTACTCACCGCTCCAGAGCGACTCCCTGTTCTCTTCGGAGCTTCTGCGTGATGCATAATGATTCTGACATTATCCAGCACTCAGTCAGCAGTCACTGAATGGAGTGTGTCAGTTGACTCATCTCAGCAGACCCTGGGCCTCTTTAGACTTAGATTTAAACAGATACCAGCGGCGGTATGCTAGAGGTTTGGAATCCTAAACCCCTTAACGCATGCTGGCAGTTTAGTGGTCCCAAAACAACTGACTGGTTTCCTTTAACCCCTTAACCATCACATTATAATTGCAAAAACCCTCCTGAAAAAATGTCACTTTTTTTAGTACAGATTTTGAATTTATGTCTTAAGTAAATATAACTCATAATTTCATAAATTTAAAATGTAGCTTTAAGAGACCTTGTATTTTGTGGGTACATATGACTTTTTGATCATTTTTTATTTCTTTTGTTTTTGAGGGTAGGGTAGGTTCACACTACCGTTGAAAGTCCATTAAAAAAAAAAAAAGGGTGGTAAACTGACACTTACTGATGTTAATTAGTGTCCATTTACCGTCCATTCACCGTCCATTTTTATTTTTTTTGTTTTTGTTTTTTTTTTTTTTGTTCTGCTTTTTGAGCATGCAGAGAAAAAGATCGACATAACAGACGATATAACAGAGTGTGTTACCATTCGTCATACAGCCATCATAGACATTAATTTAAAAAAAAAAAGAGAGAAAAAAAAAACTGATGCTTCACATTGAAATCACTGGGATTTGTAACTGTTAGTGTTTGTTGTTAACATTTTCTGATGGATGCTAACAACTGACACTAAGTGTTTAGTGTGAACGCTCCATTAGGTGAACAGGAAATATGAATTTTGCCATCTGAATTTAAGGTTTATGGCGGCTATCATATAGAATAAATAATGTACTAAATTTTATTGTAGTGGTTGTTACAGATGTGGTGATGAGTTATATGGGATTTTTTTTTCCCATTTAAAAAGGTAAAATAAAGTCTAATTTTACTTTTTTCTGTAAAACATCTTTGGTACTGTGGTCAGCATTGACCACAGCATCTAAGAGGTTAAATGGCAAATATGCTTTCCGATTGATTAGGGGTGATATCATAGACAGAAGTCCATGCAACCCACTCCCCTGTGGTTATCTGAAGTCACAGGGAAAGGAGAATATACTTTGCTCACACCCCAAGCAGGATCCATTCAGAACTGTGGGGGGTTAAGGGGAAAATTTAGTGTTTTAGCAGATAAGCTGCATTGTCTGGATCTATATAGTACTTTAAAATGAATGTTTTTCTTCTTAGTTTCCATCAACATTTTATGAAGGAAGAGCAGATATGTGTGCTGCCTTGTGTTACGAAATACTGAAATGCTGTAATTCCAAGCTAAGCTCCATCCGAACGGACTCCTCTCAGCTTCTGTATTTCTTAATGAGAAATAACTTTGACTACACTGGAAAGAAATCTTTTGTCAGAACTCATCTCCAGGTGATTACAGCGTGCCTTCTATGTCTTTCTTCATTATAGTGGCTGTACCAGCTGTAACAACCAGATGTGGAATAAAATCTACACATAAATATACGAGACCAGTTCCAGATGCATTAATACAACTGTATTTGTGTCCGTACTGTAGGCACAACATGCCTGACATTCCACAGTTGTACTAAATCGGATTTAGATTAGTATAACCCTTGTCTGAAACCACATGATTGATATAAATAGGAGGCAAACTGCAAGAAATTAAGTCACAAGTGGAGTTTGGATGAAATTTCTCAGTTCTGCTTTCTAATGCTTCGTTCACACCTGCGCTTGCTATCCGTCCGTTGCCAATCCAGTGAAAATCTCGGCGAACTGGATTGGCATCGGATACAGACCGGTCAGCGACGCATTGGTTAAAAACCCATTCATTTGAATGGGTTTTTAAAGCAATGCGCGGGTGTCCGATTGCACCCTCTGCGCTCCGAAGCCGTTTTTTTTTTCGTCGGACACAAAGTCCTGCGTGTCTGACTTTGTTTCCGACGAAAAAAAAAGGATTCGCAGCGCAGAGGGTGCAATCGGACACCCGCGCATTGCTTTAAAAACCCATTCAAATGAATGGGTTTTTAACCAATGCGTCGCTGACCGGTCTGTATCCGATGCCAATCCAGTTCGCCGAGATTTTCACTAGATTGGCAACGGACGGACAGCAAGCGCAGGTGTGAACGAAGCATTAAATGTTACTCTCTTATTTAGACCGTAAGTCTTTTTGTTAAGGCAGAACTGATCTTTCATAAAAAGTTTTGATCAGTGGAGGTCCAGATGCGCAGTCTCCTACCTATTACTTAAAATGAAGAGACAGAAGCATTTAGCTGAGCATTGTACTCATTTGGCTCCAATCACTTTTGCTTGGTTTTCCTTACAAAGTGGAGCTAGCGATCAGCAGTCTCATAGACCTTCTACTGAACCTATATAGCGTTCATAATGGGTGGGGTTCTCAGCACCCCCACTGATCATAGCTTCTGACATATCACTATGATAGAACAATAGGTACATTTTGAACCTCCATAAGAACCCTCTTAGGACAGGTTGGATACAGCATTGTTACTGATTTCCAAGTACTATGACTGTCAAAAAAAAAAGGTGGGCCAAATGATATTGAAGCCTTGTCCTCCGGTATAATGGACAAGATCATTCATTAGTTCTGTGGTGATCAGTACTTTTACAGAATCACGATTGTCATGTTTGGATAGATTCCCTCCTCTGCACATTTTATGCAACTTCACCTAAATATTATGTAATGGTATCACTTTTTATATTGAACTTTTGAAATGTATTGATATATTGCATGTCTGTGTATTACAGGTGATAATATCAGTAAGTCAGTTAATAGCAGATGTGGTCGGAATCGGAGGCACAAGATTCCAGCAGTCCCTTTCGATAATCAACAACTGCGCAAACAGCGATCGTCTTATTAAGGTTAGTGAATGATGGAAAGAAAAGCATAAATCTTCAATAAATTTGTATGTTATAATCATATACTAGTAGAATTAAGTTATGCTATTGACCTAGAAAGTCAGTGCAATTATGGTTACAACCAGTAGGGGGAGCTCACTAACTTAATTCCAATATTGGCCCTGCCCAATATCTGCACTTATGGGAGAGGGGAGACCATTCCTTAGGGAATGTACAGGCCATTTTCATATTCTCCTAATTAAAATCTAATAAATATATCATTTTAAAACAAACTGTATTTTCTTAGGATATACATGCAGTAAGATACACAAGCATAGGGTTTAACAGACATGGCAAATCAGTCATGGATTGATGACAAGAATTCAGGTGTGCCTAAAATATACAGAAGTCGTCAAGCGTACAGAGTATTCACTTCATTATAATGTGCAATGGAAAAATGATTTATAGCCCTGAGAAATTGGATAAATATACACATCCATGTTGCGTAAAGAATAACAAAATTAAAGGGGTCCTCTAGGGAGTGTTTTTCAATACTTATTACCCCTTCAGTTCCTGGCTGGCAGACTAGATCATTATAATAGTTAAGCAATCTCCAATTGTACAATAACTAGCAGTGAACATGGGAGAGAAGGGAGGAGGTGGAGCAACTTGGGGCCATGGGCTGGTTTTGGTCATGTGACCTGGGGTCAGAACCAGCCCAGAAACCTGTGGTTTGTCACACATAGAACCACAGAAGTAGAAAGTGGCCTTGACAGAGATGATTCAGTGATTCAGTTTCTGAGGGTTGGTATGTGGTTAGCCATCTAATCTCTTGCTACACATTTATGGCCAGTAAAGCTCAGAAGAAGGTTAAGAAAGTTCAGTCTGAAGTATCAGAACAGGCTTCAAAATTCTGGAATAAAAGGCAGTGTGTAAGATAAGTAGAGACTGGGCATGTCACTTGCTGCCATTATTCATTGACTTCAGGACTGGACCTGAATAAATGAAAGAAGGTGCCACACTGGGAATAACATTTAGAGTATAAATCTGTGCAAATGATTTGTCATGTAATTGGCGCGATCGAGAAAGTATAGCTGAGTATCACATTAAAGGGGGAGCGGGATTGGCATTGATGACCTATGCTTTGGGATAGGTCACCAATATTATATTGGGGGACACTGACCCCTGATACTCCCACCAGTCAACCGTTTAAAGTGGCTGCAGCTTAGGCCAGTTATGTCTCATCAGTCGCATGATCTGTTTGCAGATCAGTCGCACTTAAGTGAATGTTCCTGCTGTAGTAGCCAAGCATAGTTGCTATACAACGTGCGGCACACTGTTTTGTAAGCAGTGAAGAGCAGGCAGTGCTTGCCTGAATTCTGCAGCCTCTTCAAACAGCTGATCGTGGTTCAGACCCCCACCAGCTTTATTCTGATGTCCTATTCTACTGATAATTCTGATATATTTTTAGATAAAGCCAGATAGGTTGCATAGTTTACTTTGTTATGTATTTCATTATGTTATAATCATGCACATTTATTGTTCAGCATACAACATTCTCATCTGATGTAAAAGATCTAACTAAAAGGATTCGCACAGTTCTTATGGCCACAGCTCAAATGAAGGAGCATGAGAATGATCCAGAAATGCTTGTTGACCTGCAGTACAGCCTGGCCAAATCCTATGCTAGCACCCCAGAGCTAAGGAAAACTTGGCTTGACAGTATGGCCAGGATCCATGTCAAACATGGAGACTTGTCAGAGGTAGGAAACTTTCTGCTTGTTTCTGTTTTTTCTTGTTTCTTGCAATTTCTTTTATCAGGGTAACCATTATATACAGTATTATTATTCACAACTGCACAATGTATTGGATTGTGGTTAAATCAAGCTTATAAACACACCCTTTACAAATATATTTGTCATAAATATCTGTTGGGTATCTGGCAACTGGAACCCCCGCCAATTCAGTATCTCTGGTTCTTGATCAGAGCAGTGAAGCCTCCCAATCAGTCACGGGATCGTATGTTGGGATAAAAAAAAATAATATGCCAGAAATGTAAATTTTTTATTATTTTTTTTTAACTTGTTTTATTGAAGAGTGTGCAATGAGAGTTACAGTATGCCAGAACAAATCCGTACATAATAAAGCAGAATTAACTCTTATTAAATTAAATAAAAAGCAAGGAAAACTGGAAACAATAACTCTGCAGAACCACCATTACTGCAGGTTCCCAGGTATGGACCAATCCAGGTTGGCAGACAAAGTTCAAGTGTATTGGTAGCAATGTAACAAAAGAAATACAAGACTTACCAACTCCAGGATAGGGCAAAAAATTGAAATATACAGCAAGCACATGTCAAACATCAAAGGTCGTGGCTACTCCAGCCAACTCTGCTCATCCTGTCATTTAGGGAACTCGGGTGGCTGAAGAGATATGTAGAGAGTCTCATAGGCAAGCTGCATTAGGGACCCCAAACTTTTTTTAAATTTAAACTTTGTCCATGTGGAACAAACTGTGTTTATAGGGGACAATAGAATTTACCATAGTATACAAAGAGGGAGGGCAAGGAGTCATCCATCATAGTGCGATGTGTTTTTTGGCCAAGAAAAAAAAAATTTACTTAGAAAAATTTTGGTGTGATGTGGTCTCATTTACTCATCCAATATATCAAATAGGCAAATGTCAGGGGACAACAGAATAGACCTTTCCAATGCTGCTGACAGAGATCCACAATCTCTTTTCAAACCGTTTGTACAATAGGACATTCTCATACTATATACCAGAAATCTGAGTATGGGGGCATCTAAGGCATCCCAGGTGGAGTACACAACCCATTTTGTGAAATGAAAAGGAGTCAGATAGCATTGGTGTAGTATATAAATCTGGATTAATTTGTTGTTAGCAGAATGGGAAACCATGGTAAGTCTGGTCTGTGTGAATGTCAAAGTAGGTGTGTCAGAGTGGGACAACTTAGCCTGAAGCAGGTGAACATAGAGGCCAGAAATTAAACACCAAGATCCCTGAGATCAGAGCACACCTATAAGGGGATAGCTAGAAATTCGAGTATCAGGTTGGGTTGAGTAGTCAGTGCATGCCAGATTAGAAGGAACTGGAAGAACTGAGTTCTTGGAATATTATGTGCCTTGCTCAGGGATTCAAGTGTTGTAAAAAGGCCCTGGTCGCAAAGCGGTGGCATCAGGAAAACTGAGTAACTCTGTCAAACCAGGGTTATGCCATAGCGGAGTCTGAGCCGTTATGTCAGTGTATACGGCTACCTTCCTAGCCTTTTTCTCTCTAGGAATTTCTCTAGATGCAACTCCAATCCTGGCAATGGGTCAGGTAATAGCTAGGGCCTGAAATATTGGAGTTGACTCACCAAATAGTAAAGGTAGACGACAGGGAGAGCCTGTCCTTATCAGGTTTAAGAAAAAACAATATTTGCATCATCTTAGAAGGTTTCTGGTAGGTTGTGAGTCAGGTGTTTTTTTTTTTTATTTAACTGTAATTTTTATTGAAAAAATTTTTTCATTAACAAGGTATAAAGAGAAAAAAAGATCAAACAAGCAGAAAACATTGAGGTAGGTAGAGGCTATCCGCCTCTTCTCCCTTAAGCAATATGCATTCAAATTAGACAGTAAACAAGGGAGGGGAGGGATGAAGGGATTAAGAAGACAAGGGTAGAAGCAGAGGAAAGGAGGGGAGGGGAGAAAAGGACTAGAGATCAGAGACCCTGTGATGTACAATACATATCCCAGGGCGCCCAGATAGCCCCAAAGGCCTCCTGTGAGTTGTTTAGGCCCGCGGTCAGGCATTCAAGACTCCTCACATCCTTCACTCTAGCCACAAGTTCAAGACCAGATGGGGGACTCACTTTCTTCCAGTTTCTAGCTATGAGAATTTTAGCTGCAGTACAAAGGTGCAAGAAAAGCCTGGATGACTTATTGCTCAGGTGCCTGGGGGGAAGGTTGAGTCAGGTGGTTTTAAAGCAAATTAGTAGGACAGGGAGCAGGCGATCCTCATACTGAGCATAGACCTCCTCTGTAATGCCATCAGGGCCAGGTGATTTACCTCTTCCTATATCAGCAATAGCATCAGACAGCTCCTCAAGAGGCAAGTCAAGATATGCTTTCTGATCCTCCCATTAATGTAGGAATGTACGCTTTAAAGACCAGGGCAGCACGGTGGCTCAGTGGTTAGCACTGCAGCCTTATAACGCTGGAGTCCTGGGTTCGAATCCTGCCAAGGACAACATCTGCAAGGAGTTTGTATGTTCTCCCTGTGTTTGCGTGGGTTTTCTCCCACACTCCAAACAGATACTGATAGGGAATATAGATTGTGAGCCGTATATGGGACAGTGACTGTCAATGTCTGTAAAGCGCTGTGAAATATGATGGCGCTATATAAATAAGCATAATAAATAAAGACTGACCTGGGAATTGCGAGCCTTCTCCTGTAACACATGTTAATATGGTCTACCCTTTTGAAATGATTGAGTTCTATTTTCAGCACTAGGATTGGCAATATAAGCGGCCTCTTAAAAGGTACATTTGTCGGCTAGGTTAGTCTCCAAATTTGAGGATTCTCTTGTTTCACATAAAAATATAGATTTATTGCAACATTTCGCTTGACTAGTTTCCCACAAAAGGGGAGAGGCAGTCCCTGCGTTAATATCTAAGTAGACCTTTAATTGATTAGGTTTGTGATCATGAGACGTTATGAGTTTAAGCCAGAAGGGGTAAATGCGCCACTTATGAGCAGGCCCAAAGTCTGAACCATCAGCGAACTCAGAGGAGAATGGACCGAAACTGCTCTTGGTAAATATGATATTGCTACCATTGTGGAGCATGTCTAGACATTGCCAAGAGCATTATCTATCCTAGAGGGAAAGTCTGTTGGCAGAATGACAGGAAAAGGCCTGTGTTGTTGGACCCTTAAGGCGCCATAGGTCTTGCCAGCCTATTTCTAGTAACAGTTGAGCTAAGTTTGTAGGGTGAGGGACCAGGGGAGTAGTAGGGGCATCATGAAACCTATCAAGATTACTATCTAGCACTTTGTTAGTCTCCCACACAAATCACAGCAGCTTTAGGAAATTTGGCAGCAAACTGAGCCACTGTATGGAGTATTGAGATATCTGATGCTGGAGGTAAATATAGACCCAGTATAACATATAGTTTTAAGTCAGTCCAGACCTACACAAAGATATATCGCCCCTCTAGTGTCCTTATTAGTTAGTTCAAGCTCCCGTATTAAACTGCAATGTACTAGAAGCGATACTCCTCTAGAACAAGAAGTGTGAGTAGAGTGCCATGCCCATTGGGCCCATGGCTTCTGAAGCTGTGTAATCTTATCAGGTACTAAGTGGGTTTCCTGGAGAGAAACCAGATGGGGACACTTCCTTCTAATATGGGAGAAAATAGAATGTTTCCTAGAGCTCTTACCTTCCAAATGTTCAAATGATGCCATTGTGACTCAAGGACAATACAGTTATAGCAGATGATCAAGAAATCTTGGACATTCTCCCTGATATCGCCCCATGACTCTCCTTACAATGATATGGACTGCAGCAAAACAATAACTAATAACACAGCCATGTAAAGATCAAACAGAAAACTCGCCCATAAAGAGCATATAACTCAGTGGCTTGAGAAGCTTGGTTCAGCTTCAAAAATATACATGGCAAGAGAAAAGAGGGGAATAAGTGCATCCTAGGTGGTATACAAATAGGTTACTATTTTAGTGATTGAAATGGTAGAATGTCGATAACCGTAAACGTAATCTCGGAGAACCTTTATCAAAATGCGTCCTATGCCTCAGAATCTATGCAAAGTGCATAGAGGTGGAGTAGCGGATTAGGAAGATACAAGAGTAATGAACTCCTGGCCCCAATTAAAGGGCCCTGGTGTCACCCCTTACCCCAATTCTTTAGGACCTTTCACCCTTAATATCTATACATCACCACTTCAGAGATCTGTGTAATAAAGAGAGCCAGTCTTCTGCGTCTCAAAGTGAAGTGAAGAAAAGCGCCTTGTCCTCATGGATCACATGGAGACAGGCTGGATAAGTCATGGAGTATTGAATAGACCTCTCTTGTAGTCTGACGCTCACAAACATAACACGAGTCTTTTCAGAGTTGAGGAAAAGTCTGGGAAGATGCCTACTACTTAATTGTTGAATTTCAACATCTGGAGTTGTCTTGCTGTACTTAAAGTTGCATCACAATTTTAGCAGCTACTAGCCCACCTCATCAAAAGCAGAAATGGAGGAGTACCCTGCTGAGGCTGTTTAGCTGGGACCCTGTAGGCTCTTTCTATGGCAAAGATGGGGGAGAAGTGGACTTCAGGAAGAGTATCTCTTAGCCATCTCTCCATAAATTGTGAGATACGGTCCACTGTGTCTTTCACTCTACCCCACAAGGTTTGGAGGTCTTGTTCCAATAGTCCAACATCAATTTTGACCTCCTCAATTTTATCAGTGAGGGATGAGGTGATAATCTGTATAGCTTTCAACAATTGTACCATGGCTTGTCGCAAAGTAAGTTTTTGGTCCTCGGTTCGAATCAGGGTATGCCACATGAAAATTCTTTGAGTGCTTGAAACCAATGTTGTTTTAGGGCAACTCATTTTGGAAAGCTGACGGCCACTTCTGTGTATAGGTAGAGTAGGTACAGTTGCAGTGTTTCAAAATGTGACCGCAGTGCCAGGAGGTGTTACCAAGAGGACCTGTAATCCGTATGCAGCTAGAGTTACCTAGAAGGCAAAGTCCACTAAATACAGCTCAGGGTTATCATGCAAGTTTCTGTTACAGGACATCATCCAAGTAAAGTCAAATATGAATGTTATTGTTTACCTAGTGTTATATTTTTATATTATATTGCATGTTCAGTATTATATTTAGTCTCCCAACCTGGGGCAGTGGCCTAGATTTGGGAGAGGAGGGGATAAAAAGCACTGTTGGATCCCTAAGATGCATTTCAAACACATTTTAATACGATGTTTGTATCTTTTTTCTTGTGTAATAGGCAGCAATGTGCTATGTACACGTGGCTGCTCTGGTAGCTGAATACCTCATGAGGAAAGGTGAGTGCAGTATCAGTGCTTTTCATCTTATCACTTGAGCTTCTTCCAGTAAACAGCAATAACACTATAAAATATTAGTAATAAATTATGGATGGCTACACACCGATATTACTCTTTGTACATCTTTTGTTTACCCTGTTCATTCAGACATATTTCATTATCATTTCCAGTATAGTCTGACACGCCATTTTAACAGCACCTGGATTGCTTTTAGTCAAACTTTTCCAATTATAATGTTTGATCTATTATGTATAATTTAGTGAGAAATGGTATACGAACACTATTGCAGTCTTCCTCTTTATATGCTGTTTTTAAACACTAAACACAAAAAATGCACAAGGTAAAAATAAAAATTCTGTCTTATGTTTCAGTACCTCCTCCATTAATCTTCTTTCTTTTGACCCATTTTGGGACATATTTCCTAAGGATAGGTCATCAATTAAAAAGTCTGTATGATCTTTGTGAGGCTTATACTGCAGAATAACATACACAACTATACTTTTTGATTAGAAACAGATTTCCATATATCATATTAAGGAATTCTGAGGTAATCGAGGGAAATCCTATATTCCGAATCCTCATCTTTTGGCTAGAGTGGAGAGGGCCTACAAAGGACATCATGTGTTAGGTGAATAGAAGACACTCTGCAAGTTTCCTAGTGATTTACTTCGTAACTCACATAATCTAGTTACTCCTACATATTTTTGTCAAGAGCAGATCACTACTCTTTAGGTGGTTTTCTACTTTTGATAGTCCCTACTTGTTATCAGGGCATCCTGACAATAAGCTGGTGACAAAGCGTCTCCCAGATGGATCTCTCAGCAGTCAGCTGTTGGGGAAACCTGAGTGTTTCTTTGATTTCCCTGCAGCGCCACCGCAGGACAAATTACAGTGCTGTGTATCTGATTAAATTAATGTGTTTTCTGTAGCAAAGGACTGATCTTCCAGATCGAATATTGTAAGTTTTGGTGCCTGATATGCTATTTAGGCTCAGTAACTGTCAGAAGGACGGTGTCAAGCAGGGGGTGTGATTCTAAGCTCTGACACTGGCTGCCTCTGACACTGCCCTTCAGACATTACAGAGCTTAACAAGGGGCACCAAAACCAACTTTTCCTATTGCTTAGGAATGATGGGGGCTCGAGAAAAAAAATTGCGTTGGAATCAGTGGAGCAGCGCCTATTAAGAGATACTAAGAACTGGAGTTGTTAGAGATGGTGAAAGGTCCTCCTTAATAGAATGGAGGCTATCATTCATAACCCACACAATAGTGTGTCTCTCTCTGTGGAGGACACAGCCTGTCCATGTATTACAGATACTTTACAACCAGTTACTTTCAATGTCTACCATGTAAGCTTTGATTCTGCTTAGACTTTATTAGAGCTGTGATTTGGCTGTCAAAAAAAAAAAAAAAAAAACTGCCAAATTGTAGACATGCGATTGCAACACGTATGTAATTTCCATTATAGTATGTAGTGGTACGCACATGTGACCTGCATGCAAATCTATCAGGTCTGGATTTTCTGCGATTGTCGCAGGTTGTGGTGTAACCCTATAGACATTATTAGATGTTTGCGCTGGGACTCAGCTTCATGACAAAAGTCAGTGTAGCCTTAGCCTTCAATGTCAGTTCCCATGTGGTGGAGCTGCAAGAAAGTTGCTTAATAGTTTCTGTACAGATTACAGCTGATAGCTGGGGGTAGGACACGCTATCCTGATACTATATTTTTTGGAGGCATCCATCTAATAATCTATCATGATTTGGATGTGATGTGGACATAAAAATGAAGAGGATTTGTATAGATCAATAAGAGTAAAAGATTTGTATGGTTACTGTGTAGTCAAAGACTGTGTATAATAATAATAATACATTTTATATAGCGCCAACATATTCACTGTAAACATTGAAGTACCACTTTAGAAAAAGATAACATAATGGAGAGTAGAACCATATTTTGTCTAACTATCTTGGTCTTTATATAATTGTGGCATAGTTCCTTACTCTTAGAACTTTGCACAATTTCTAAGATGAACCAATTTCAATAAAATGTGCAATCTTTGGTCTTCCCAGGGATGTTCAGGCAGGGCTGCTCAACCTTCAGAGTAATCACTCCAAATATCGATGAGGAAGCTTCTATGATGGAAGATGTCGGAATGCAGGATGTTCATTTCAATGAGGTATGGTTATGGGTTTTAAGAGGTTGTCCCTTTTTTATATTTTTCATTTGTTGTTTAGAGAATAAGAAGTCAGGCAATTTTCTAATGTACATTCATTTGAAATTTTGCTGGTATACCTCTTATATCCATGCAGTAGGCCTCTGTTTAAAAAAAATAAATGGTCCAGTCCATTTAAATGCATCTCTTGGAATGAAATAAAGATGCAGTCAGTCATGGGACTTGCCATGCATGTCATGTCACTCCTGGTATTCAGTTACCACTGTCCAGGTATATAGTAGATTGAAGGACAGAACATATACAGTATAAGAAACCCTCCTTCGACCCGTTCTCACCAGCTGACTACTGCCCCATCTCACTGCTCCCGTATGCCTCTAAACTGCTGGAGCAACACGTCCAATCCGAACTGTCTCTCGTCCAATGTGCTCTTTGACAGACTACAGTCAGGCTTCAGACCCCATCACTCCACAGAAACTGTCCTAACCAAGGTCACTAATGACCTTCTAACTGCCAAAGCCAAGCGTCACTACTCTGTCTTCCTCCTCCTCAGCCTCTCCTCTGCCTTTGACACAGTCGACCATTCCCTCCTGTTAGAAACGCTCTCTTCCCTTGGCATCTCAGACCTGGCCCTTTCCTGGATCTCCTCATACCTCACCAACCGCACTTTCAGCGTCTCCCACTTGCACACCACCTCCCCGCCGCACCCTCTTTCTGTAGGTGTCCTCCAAGGCTCTGTCCTAGGACCCCTCCTGTTCTCCATCCATCTACACCCTCGGCCTTGGCCAACTCATAGAATCCCATGGTTTCTGCTACCATTGCTATGCTGACGACACCCAAATATATCTCTCTGGACCAAACATTACCACTCTGTTGTCCAGGGTCCCAGAATGTCTAGCAGCTGTAGCCTCCTTTCTCTCCTCCCGCTTTCTCAAACTCAACATGGAGAAAATGGAGTTCATAATCTTCACCCCTCTTCACACAGCCCTCCTACCTGACCCATCTATTAAAGTTAGCGGAACCACTCTCACCCCGGTCCCACGGGTCCGCTGCCTTGGGATAACCTTAGACTCTGACCTATCCTTCAAGTCACATATTCAAACCCTCAAAACCTCCTGCTGCCTCCAACTTAAGGACATCCATCGAATCTGCTCCTTCTTCACCCCTGAAACTACAAAGATGTTAGTCCACACCCTCATAATCTCCCGCCTAGACTACTGTAACACCCTTCTCCATGGCCTCCCAGCTAACACTCTCGCCCCCCTCCAGTCCACCTTAAACTGTGCTGCTCGCTTAATACACCTCTCACCCCATTCATTGGCCGCTACCCGTTGCCCAGAGAATAGAGTTCAAACTACTAACGCTGACATACAAAGCCATCCACAACCTGTCCCCTCCATATATCTCCGACCTAATCTCCCTCTACCTGCCCACACGTAACCTCCAATCCTCCAAAGATCTCCTACTCTGCTCTGCTCTTATCCGCTCTTCACACAAACGTCTCCAAAACTTCTCCCGTGCATCCCCCATCCTCTGGAACTCATTACCAAGACACATAAGACTGTCCCCCACAATCACAAGCTTTAAGAAGGCCTTGAAGACTCACCTATTCAGGAAGGCCTACAACCTCTTCCCTCATAGATTGTAAGCCCTTGCGGGCAGGGCCCTCTGTCCCACTGTGCCAGTTGGTTACTGTTAGTATTATCTGTTTTGTACATCTTGTGTACCGTATGTAAATCCTCAAATGTAAAGCACCATGGAATTAATGGTGCTTTATAAATAAACAATAATAATAATCTTATCTCCATGTGTTTATGTGGACAAGTAGCTCTCACATTGTTCTCCTAGTCTCCTCTTTGGGTCCTTACTTTTTGTGACAGTTAACATTGCTAAAAAATGGCAATATCATCTATTGACAGTTATAAGGTTTTTTTCTTTATTTTTTTACAGTTATGTTTTTGGGTCTGATGCCTTTACATAGCAGCCTAAGTCCTAGTGAAGGTTCACGGGGCTGCCTTTTTATAATTCTATTAGGCTGTATCAAAGGCATAGCCTAATAGAATGCCTGTTAGAAAATGACAGGCAGTATATTGTATTGCACTACATAGGTAGTGGAATGCATTATACTGTAAAAGCGAGTTAAAGTTCCCTAGGTGGACAAAAAAATAGTATTAAAAAAGTGAAATAAATTTTAAAACAAAACAGTTAAAATCCCATTACCGCATTAATTCCCCTATTACAAAATGCTTAATAAATCATTGAAAATAAAAACCTAATACACATTGCTTTGTCTGTAAGAAAAAGAACAATACAACTGTAATGCTGTTTTAGGGTTGGTTCACAATTGCGCCCGGAGTCCGTCCGCCTTGAATCCGACCTAAATGTCAGAAAAAAAAATTCACATTCACTTCAATGCGCTTTTAAAGCAATGCGCAGGTATCTGATTGCAGCCTCTGTGCTGCGAAGCTGTTTTTTTTGGTCGGACACAAAGTCCTGCAGTTTCAAACCTTTCCCAATCCTTTTTTATGACATTTAGGTCTGATTCACTGCAGATGGACCCCGGGCGCAAGTGTGAACCAACCCTTACCTGCATGCTGAATAGTGTAAAATAAAAAAAAATACCAGAATTGCCTTTTTCTGTCAGCAAAAAGTTGTATAAGAAGCAATCAAAAAGCCCTATGTTCCCTAAAATGGCATCATAAAAACGTCTGGTCTTCCTGCAAAAAATAAGCAGTTGGATAATTCCGTTACAAAAAATAAGTGTGTCTTGGAAAGTGATGGAAGAAAAAAATTATTTCAAAAAAGGTTTTTACTTTGCAAAAGTAGTAACTGATACAAATTAGTACAGTATTTATTTAATCTTCTCCATCAAGTGAATAAATGTGTGAAGTTATTTAAGCTGCACAGTGAATGGCGCAATTTTATAGCATAGAAAGCCAATGGCAAAAGTGCTGTTTTCTTTCTATTCCTTTCCCCCAAAAAAGTTAATCATTGAGATACATCTACCCCAAAAGTGCCATTAAACATTACCACTTGTCCTGCAAAAAAAAAAAAAGTCCTCATGCTGTTACATTGATGGAAAAGAAAAAAGCTATAGGTCTTTGTATGTGACAATGGAAAAACACAAAAAATAAGTTAGTCATCAAGGCCTAGAAGAGGCCAGTCACTAAAGGGTTCATAGATGTCAAGTAACACTGCTGCTTACTGAATGCCAAGATTCACATGAGGATGAGGAGTATGTGTGTCACATGAAAGACATATTTAGTGGTGCTGAGTTAGTTCAGATGCATTACATGGGACTGACTGGTTAATGGACTATACCATTTTACAGTTGGCATATCAACTGCTTACATGAGCAAAATGTTAAATACGTGTTTGTTACAAAAGTGCATGATGTCACATTATATAATTAAAAAATTTAAAAAAAAAATAACATGGAAAAGCCCTTTAACGTAGCTATTACATAGAATTTCTGTTCACGCATTTCCTTTGCACAAAAATACATCTTAGAAGAGGCAGTGATATTCTACACAATTCCACAGCTTGACTGTACAAGATACAACCAGGACTTTTGCATGGAACAAGGAGATTCTTGGAAGAAGATGGACTTGAATCAGTAATTTGGCACATAATTTAACAGCGATGTATACTAATGCTAGAAATAGCTAGTAGCTCTAATGGCAGAAAGTAGAGAAATGCTGCTGGCACTTAATAAACTAATGGTGCAGATATATGTAGGCATTGGCAACAGGATTGTAAGAACTTTAATTTGGAACTTAATTTTTAACTTTACCGTACCCAAAATCAGAAAATATATTTTTATTAGCCGAAACTGTTACCATTGCCTGTTACTATCACCCTTGTGCCGCCTCCAATCCACACCCTAAATTTCACAAGGCATAAACTAGTAAAACATGTAAGTGTGTTTGTTTGATAGGTTTGCTGGTAGTTTATGTAAAACGGGCAGGATTTGGAAGGAAATACATATTCTGTTTTCCCTGGAACAAAGTGTTTCCTATAATCATGTTCGTGGTGATAATTATTTTTGCATTGTATGGGTATTTTTATCAGTACCTTTTACAATATAGAATAATCTTTGCAGGGTTTGCACTTAACCTTTAATCACGAGAAACATAAATTAGTGAATGTTTAACACAGTTCATAGGTCATCCAGATATTAAGTATTTGATGGAAAAGATGGAGAATAATAAACTGACTAATTTCGTGAGCAATTGCAACACAGGCTTCAGTACCTCTCAGTCCTGTCCAAACACTGCCTGTGAAGTTGTTTGTACTGTAGCAGGAACTGTACCATATCCAAACACAATGTAAAATTTTCATTGACAGCTTGCGGTTAGTATGGGCCATCAAAGTGTAATTGATGGAGTCCAACCCTCGAGACACTCAGCAATCACCAAACCAGGGGCCTCATCCCATTCTCTTCTGTTCCCGATAGATCCCAACATGACACAGTGCTTTTGTTTCTGTTTTGTAGAGCTCTAAAGGTCAGACTCCCATTGATTATACATAATAGATATGGTCTTCTTGGGTATTGGCGTGAATGAAAGTTACATGTAAACCCTTCAATTCTTGATGGGGCATTTGTGCAATATTTATTGGTGCCTCTGTGACCCAAAAGTTATGGAATCTAAATACTGTACATATTTGTGTGTTTAGAATGTGTACTTATAAATAATCTACTAAGCACAGCCTGGAGATAAAGCAATTATTTCTTTATTTTATAGATTTCTAGAACTCTTACTATATATCTATATAAGTTGTATTTGTTCTTGACTTATAGGATGTTCTAATGGAGCTTCTCGAGCAATGTGCTGATGGCCTATGGAAAGCAGAGCGCTATGAACTGATCGCAGACATTTACAAACTCATCATTCCCATCTATGAAAAGCGCAGAGATTTTGAGGTATCAAAATCTTATCAATTTTCTGTGCATCTGAATTACAATTAGGGACATTTATAACTGCATTTAGTACAACCTTTACATATGTTCAGTTCTTTACTCAGCAGTATGGAAGTCAATCTTCCATACAAACTGCCAGCAAGCTGCTGTTGATGGATCTTTTATTGCTATTATTTGGGGCTACTTCATACTTTATAAATGGGCTGTGGGGTCAGTTATTTGTTTGAGAGCTAGTCACGATGCCAGACCTTTCTAGTGTAATGTGCTGATGGACCTGTTCTACTGAGTGCAAATGCTTCATCTGAACAGTCCCTACAGTGCCAAATCTGTAGGGATAAAAATAAAGCACTTTCTTGTGTGGCGTCCCATGGTGTGCCACCTGATCCCACTCAACCAGTGTGCAGCTCTGACTAGTATCATGTGAGACTGCACATGTTAAAAACAGACCTATAGACTTTTTTTTTTTTCTGGGCTGTTTACATGTAATAGTGCAGTCTGCTGCTCTACTGCATGTAGTAAAAAGCAGAAACGCTGAATGGAGCCCAAAAGAATATTTTTGGGATCTACCTCAGTATATACAGTTTATGGGTTTGTTTTTTTCATACACCAGGAACTTTACCATTGCATATGTTAAATATGCAAAAAGAATATCCATGAAAAAAGCCTTATGTGATCTTTTTCAGAGCTTCACCTGTTCTACCATATCACTCTATAAAGCCAGCAAGTGGTTTCATTTTTTTCAGCCTCCCTGTTTGGTGGACTTTTTAGTGCATGTAATTGCATCCACTAGTATAACATTGCCTGGAATTACTTAGACTGCACTCAGACTGGAAAGAAGTGAAAATGGTAGATGATGCATACAAAACGCAAGAGTTTGCATCTATCTATTTTATAATCAAAGGTGGAATATTACTTTAAAGGGGCTTGTGTTTTATATCCATCACAGAGAAACAACCTGTCATGCACTGCCATTCAAGACCTTGCACTAGGCATAATACAATAGATCTTTTTTGCCCAAAATGTTTTAATTTCAGAGATTTTATTATGTATTTTGACTTTGTTTTTCATACTGTTACACAGCACTATGTAGGTCATTTATCACTTGTAGTGTTTTTAGGACTTTTTTTATGCCTCGTCATTACATATGCCTAATTTACTAAAAAACTGCAATCGGGTCATAAATCTTTCTTAGAATTCGATGGAAATTATTATTCCATTGCTGTCAGATATTTTTGGTTTCGTGTCCCTGCCCATGTACTGGAGTGCAGTTTGTCCTTTTTTCCACCTTTTTTAAAAATAGATGCTTATCATAAATTCATAGTGAAATGTTACTGCAGACAAACCACGCCCTGACAAAAAAGCAAAGTGACTAGCTTTGTGTAAAAGCCTTCTATGGGTCTCGCATTGTAAAATACCAAATTTTTTAATGTATTACCATTCAGATACCCCACTGGGTCCTTATCATGCACTGTTTTAAATGGACACTGTAATGTCACATCTATATTGAGGGCAATTTGACTCCTTTAGTCCCTGAGATATGACGTCACTATGAAGGACACCTCTTTTTTTTTGGGAAGATGTTTGTTACAAAGGTCTGTTCTCCATGTCTAAGTATACAGAATGCATAAGATACCGCTGATATCTTATTGCAGTTTTAAAAAGTAAGAGCATATCAGGATAAATGTTTTTCTGTAGTCACTTAGAGATACTTGGCTGACCCTATGTTTTTAAGAATTCCATGTTATGTTGCAGTGTTATCAACATAATGGCTCAATTATTAGCTCTAGTAATCACTTAATCACTCTGTATAACTTGCACATGACATAAGTATGTGATGAGGTGTGCAGCTGGGATTTCCAGTATATGAAGCTTTTTTTATATATATATATATATATATATATATATATATATATATATATATATATATATATATTTGTGACCATAGTCTACCACTGCCCCAAGCATATTTAACTGCTACTACTGCATTACAAATTGCATCACAGTGATAAATAATATATTTATTACGTATGCCTCTTTTGTAGATTTGAAGAAAAGCAACTTTGAAGTCGTATGCAGTTAAGGCAGTTGGTGCACAGTGTGCGAAACTTATATAATATAATTTTCCAATATACTTTCTGTATCAATTCCTCAAGCTTTCCTAGATCTCTGCTTGCTGTCATTCATTCTGCTTACTCCCAGTGGATAAAAGTCAGTCCATGGTCATGTGATGGACACCGCACAGTAAAATCAAAGCTGTGCGACTGTGTTCATCACTTGATCATGGACTAAATTTTATGCATTAGAAGTTAGCAGAATGAATAACAGCAAGCAGAGATGTAGAAAACCACAAGGAACTGATGCAGAAAGTATATTGGAAAATTGCATAGCTTTTCTTCATGCAACACATAACCTTTTGTCTCTCAATATTTGTCCGAAACTAGATAATCCCTTAGAAAAATTACCTATTTATCATGGTTTCTGTATTCATTTTATAGAGACTTGCGCATTTGTATGACACACTGCATCGTGCCTACAGCAAGGTTACCGAGGTGATGCATACAGGCAAGAGGCTTCTGGGAACCTACTTCAGAGTGGCCTTTTTTGGACAAGTAAGATAACTTGAAGTTACATAGTTTTTTGACGGTCATTTGATTTTAAGAAGCCCTCCACCCAAACTCCTTCCAATTATACATGCAATGGATGCATTTCTGGGAAAACATAACTTAGCAATGTAAAATTTGCTCATGGTACAGCTTCAGTATTTTATATTCAGTTTTAATGGTTTTTATCGCCTATAATTAAAAAACAAAAATATATTGATTGCAGTGGCTTATGCCCCCAATTGGTGTAAGATGCCTCCCAGTCCGCTTTACCCAGTTGCTGTACCTAATCCATTTCTACTGGCATCAGTGTGAGCCTCTCATTGAGCTCAGTCAGTCATACAACCAAATAAGCTAGGAGAAGTTCTAGCATATATCCGATCACAATCTATTGGAGATTTAGAGGACACCAGGATCTCGGTAACACCTGTTAGTATGTAGCTGGTCTTTGGTTTTACTTGTTAATGTGAGGTAGTCAGGCAAAGGCAATTGAGTGGAGCTCTTCAGATTGCTAACTATATAAAACCAAAGTACAATGTATCTAGAATTGTACTAGTAAACTTTTGCTTTTTGTGTCTTTTATATTATATTTGTCTCTCTCAAGGCAGCGGTAAGTTGTGTCAGGCCTGGTTGACAAGTTTTCCGTAGGTCTAATCTACAGTATGCTTCTGTGTGGTTTGCTCAAATGAGAATGGCAACATTTGCGTTACTTGCCACAGTTGTGCACAGTTGTTCGTGCGACATTTTCACCTCTCATCTGCACAGCTGGAAGTGCTATTTTATATCTGTGACAGTGACTGATACCTTATATCTGGTATTAATGCATGCCCTGTAGAAATGTGTGGCTGTTGTGTGTCAGCTGTTTGATGGTAACCAGCCGCAGAGAAATCAGTCAGGCTGCTCACAGCTTCATCCATGGGAGCTTCTCATCCCGACTGTTTGTGAAATTGTTTGTTTTTGGGAGACGTTTGTGCAGCTCCACTGCAGTAAGCAATACAATTTTTATTTTACTCTGTTTATCCCTTTCTTACAATTTTATAGCAATACCAGTTTACAGACAGTGAAACAGATGTGGAGGTAAATGCACTGTTGTCTACCACGTAGACAACGCAGTGGTGATATCCTGTATTAAAGGTTTTGGCTTGATGTGGTGTTTATGATCAGCTCCGCATTTCACTCTCCTCCACCACATTGTTCTGTTTGCCTCCTTCCATTATGGGGGATGTATTTTTTTTTCCTTTCTGGGTCCAGTTAATCCTTTACACTAGTTTTAGGTGACTTCTATTAGAATGATGCATGCTGTGACCACAATGAGGACATTATCATACTGTTCAGTGGTCAGAAGGCTAGGCAAAGGACAGTAGTAAAGTATACAGTATATGCAATACTGTATTACAAATCTAAATCACAGAATGCTTCCTATTTAAAGACATTTTAGCCTTAATGTGACATGTACATCTTTTTTCTTACCATTAAATGAACTCACTGCAGGCCAAAGTAAATTATAATTTCCATTATAAAATATACATGTATTGTGTGGAGTCACAAATTAAAATAAAATCTTAAGGATTTCCCTGGTTGAGGCTCCTTTGCCTTAGGATGTATGTGACAGATATTAATCTGGGTTTAGTTGCTAATAGTGGCTATTTATTTTATCAGGGGAAATCATCTCTTGCTCTCTGGCTGTTCATTATAATCACAAGTTAACAAGTAATGCTAGCTTCACACCTGCAGTCGGGTTTTCAAAGGAAATCCAATCCGCTTAAAAAGCGTTTACCCGCAGAGACCCGTGGACACCATACACTATAATGGCGTCCGCCTGAAAAATGCGCAGAGAAGAGTCCTGCTTGCAGGACTTTTCTCTCCACATTTTTTAAGCAGATGGGGGACAGAATCCCCGAATGGGCAACGGGCGCAGATGTGAACCCAGCCTAAGTCTAACTAACAAGCAGGACAGCAGTACAAAGCATGGGAGAGATAAAGTGCAACAATGTGATCCTCCAATGATGTATGTCTTAAGTTAAGACAGAAAAATTAAAAAGTTGATACAAATTGATCAGTTTTGTGATAATGGCTGCAGTGCATAGGATGTCTTTTTGAAAAATAAATGAAATCAATAAATAAAAATGCAAGGGATTAACGCCAGGATCGTTGGTTAACATCTGACCACCACTGTTTACGTTTGTTATTTTTTATACTCCTGCATTCTCATTATTTATTTTCCTCCATGATCATGTGATCTTAATCACATGACAAATGCATTTCACATTTTTCGTTTTTTTTTGTGAAAATATATATTTTTGTGTTTGTCCACCTTAAATTTTACATGTTTGCTTTTTTAATGAACAAACTGCGTGAGTAACATAAATCTGTCTCTCAGGGATTCTTTGAAGAAGAAGATGGGAAGGAATACATTTACAAAGAACCTAAGCTCACGCCACTTTCAGAAATCTCTCAACGGCTGCTTAAGTTGTACTCTGACAAATTTGGTTCTGAAAATGTGAAAATGATACAAGATTCTGGAAAGGTACGGGCACATGGCTAAGGAAAAGTTGAGATTTTTTACGAATTGACAGAAGTGTGAAATTACAAAAATTGTGGGTGTTTTGCTCAATTATAGTGCTATATGTGCAGGGTGGTGTTTGAAGGGTAACCCCAACCCATGAAATTATTTTAGGTGGCATCTGGTAAATATGTTGAGGCAGATTTACTATTGAAAAAGAATGAGAATTCTGGTGCAACAAAAACTGTCATACATGTCTCCTTATTAACAGTTTTAGAAACTTTCTGATATTGTCTGCGGCTTGTACAACATGTGGACAGGGCTTGCTGGAAGGGGGTGATGCTTAAGGTGTGATACAATATGCCAAAATTTGTGCACTTTTTTGTCAGAAGCGAAGTCAACTCAGAGGTGGTTTAACCTTACACTAGATAGTCTAAAAAATATGCTAGATTATAATTCAACATTTGTCACTATGATAAATCTGGACTACTGTGAGTTTACATGGTCTAACTTTTAGTGCTTATATTCACACAACATTGTCTGTTCACATGTCTGGGTTTTTTTGATAGTCTTATTTTCATGCCCTTCAAAAAAAAAAAAAAAAAGCGACGTGCTATGTGAATAGATCCATTGAAATTCATGGGTTCTATTCTGGCCATTAGTCGCAAATGGTCATGTGCGTAAGTGCCTTCCGAAAACTTGCACAAATGGACACGGCCGTTTTTCACAGACATTAGGTCCATGGGAAAAATGGCACAGCCGTGTGTATAATCCCTTTGAGAGCATTAGTAAATCTTTAATAAAAGGTACAAATATTTTAACTACTAGGCATGTAAAAATGTTCAGAATGTAGTCATTTTACAATAGTCCATTTAGTTTCTATTGAGAATATAGGTGTAGAGTTGGGTGGACAGCAGGAAACGGGTGATGCTTAAGTTTAATTGAAACTAACTTTGCTTGAATTATTGCAAAATCATCACACATACTCAAATTTTAAAAGGTCTTGCTTAGAAATGTCTTAATGTGGTTTCTTAAGGTAAACCCAAAAGATCTGGACTCCAAATATGCCTATATCCAGGTTACACACGTCACACCTTACTTTGAAGACAAAGAGCTGCAGGAGAGGAAAACAGAGTTTGAGAAGAGTCATAATATCCGTCGTTTTGTCTTTGAGATGCCATTTACCCTGTCTGGAAAAAGACAAGGAGGGGTGGAAGAGCAGTGGAAGCGGCGCACGATCCTTACAGGTAAATGTTACATAATGGAGTGTCATGATCTCCGCTATAAGTCCAGAAATCTCCCTGTGACCCAAAGCTTGTACTGGTGACTACTGGACCACGTCACTGATGTGCATCTTCTATAGTAGAACACGTTCAGATGCTTCATGTGATACTCTTTGTGAGACAGATACCTTATAGGATATATTCTACAATTAGTACATTTCTTTTATCACTTTGTTACTCTATAACTGAAAACTTGGCCTTTGCAGACAGTATTCCTTTTACTGAGCATCTCACTGTGCAGAGACAATTCTGTAAAGAAATTTTCTGATCTTATTTCATGATACATATTTAGAAAACTCTCAATACTGGTCTCCTCGATGTTTCATTTTTGTGTTCATTATTTCCATAGTTAAAATATTATTTAATACTTATGTTGTTTCTTTGCTCAGCTTTACATTGCTTCCCATATGTCAAGAAACGGATCCCAGTAATGTATCAACAACACACAGATCTCAACCCCATAGAGGTCGCCATTGATGAGATGAGTAAGAAGGTTGCTGAACTCCGTCAGCTATGCTCCTCTACAGAAGTAGACATGATTAAGTTACAATTAAAACTACAGGGTAGTGTTAGTGTACAGGTGAGTTATGCTATTATGCCCATAGCACAGCAAATAATCCATGAACCCCAACATCTGTATATGGTATACAACTGCATGACATTTTATATGGGGTATCTTTATAGTTTTCTTTTAAATGCATATCAACACTCTATGATCCATACATGGTGTGAACAGAGTCTGACCAAAATTAGAAGCCTTTCTCATTGATATTTTAGGTAATGGTGGTAATGCAATTACCTTACAGTGGTGGATGTGCCTACAAACCTTAAAAGGAGTCTGTAATCAGATCCCAGAATATTAATCCAGCAAATAGATAGGTTCAAGTCACCTGATTCAAATGGTATTTTCCCCTTGTGAATCGGTGCCTCCATTGCTGATATATCACTGTTTTTGTGAATATGCAGTTGACCTCTTCGGAGCAATGAGGGGGTTGTCATTGCTCCAAAGAGGTATGCAGCAACACCCTCAATGCTCTAAACTGCCCCTTAGGATATTGACAAAAACAGTGATATCTTGACAACAAAGGCACTTATTCTCGAGGGATAAACACGATTTGATTCGGGTGACCCTAACCTGTCTGTGGGGCTTGGTTTATATGCTGGGTTCTGATGATAGACTCCCCTTAAATTGTAAAAAATATTGTTCTCTTCTGGAAAGGCCTGTATTCACATTGTTCTTTAGCTCTGTAGATTTTAAATGTGTCAATATGTTTAGCAAACACACAACTATTAAATGGGTTTACCCAGCGAACCGACTCTTGTCAGTATGCTCTACTAGGGTATAGAGATGTTGTATAGTGGTATCCTTTCTGAACTCCTGCACTACATGCCACCGCAAAAAGGCTGCACTCTAACAGACTTGGTGTGACTGTGTATTTTGTGCCCACCTGTTTGACTTGCTCATTTGAATACATGGTTGACTTTGTCTGAAATCTGTGCAGTGATACTACAGCCATACCCACAATGAACAGCTTAGGTTGACTTATTTTGTATTTCTTAGTAGAACAGCAGCAAAAGGGTGTGTCCCTAAACAATCTAGCACTTATCATACAAATAGTCCTTAATTTCTAGCAGGAATAACCAAACAAAACTACAGAATTTTAATATTATGGGGTATACAATTATTCACTAGACCAGGGTCAGCAACCTTTTTAGTCTGGGGTGCCGATTTGAAAAACAAAAATCAAAAGATGAAGTACTCAGTGTGCCATGTAATAATTGTAAGGGTGTCGCCCTCCTACATTGGTGATTACCAGCAGGGGGCCACTCTAGAAATATTTACACCCATGCCTTTATGCAATGTTATCTGCGTCCTTAGGATGTTTTTTGACTTTTGGTAGAACATTATTTGGTAGGGGTGCCCCAAAGAATTTTTTTTTTTCTAGGGGCATCCTGAGTCTGAAAAGGTTAGGAAACACTACCCTATATGAAAGTCATATAACGCAAACCATAACTGCAACCAGTTAGTTAGTTGATTGAGCTTACGTTTCAATGTGATCCTTTAGCAAAATGATTCATAGTTGGACTGGACATGGGACTGAGTGTAATCTGCAGTAAGCCTGCTTTGTGGGGGCAGAGGATGCCCATCACACAGTCGAGTCTTTTTGTTGAAGAAATCCCAAAAAATTTTTACAGTCTTATTGAAATGATTGAAGGCAAATTTACAGTAGCTGCCATATTATACTTTGCACAGGTAATTGCTGTCCTTTGACTAGGCTACTGGCCTGGACACTTAGACATTGTGCCTCATGTTCCCAAAATCTCCCAGTGCATCCTCACGTCCGACTACATTTACATGGACGATTATAGAGAGAGATTGCCGCCTGGAGCAGCACTGCCATTTGTTTAAAACAGCAGAGAGAGTCCTGTGCCAGGTAGATATGTCTTGAGTGCCAACTCTGGCACCAGTGCCAGGGGTTGCTGACCCTTGCACTAGACAGTCAAGTCAAGGGAGATGACTAGTCCTCTTTTAAATGTTGTGATGGATTTGGTATGAAATGTTGGCAACTTTTAACAATATCCATTTTTGTTTATGTAATTTAATTTTCTATGTTTCTCTGTAGGTCAATGCTGGACCCTTAGCATATGCAAGAGCCTTTTTAGATGATACAAACACAAAGAAATATGCAGACAACAAGATCAAACAGTTAAAAGAAGTTTTCAGGTAAAACATGTTAACATTTATTAATACAAAGTCAAAGTATAATATCCTGCCTCAATCTCATAATATTTTTCTTGAACAATGGCAGGTACTTTTTGGGTTGAATGGAGTAGGGATTTCTAGAGATTTACTATTTATTTATTTAGCTTATATAGCGTCATCATATTCTGCAGTGCTTTACTGACATGTATGTCTTTGGAGTGTGGGAGGAAACACACGCAAACATGGGGAGAACATACAAACTCCTTGTAGTTGTTGTTTTTGGTCGGGTTCGAACCTTGGACTCCAGCGCCTTCATTTTTTTAATTCTCACAGTTAATGCTTTATACTGTATTTATTTCATAGGCAATTTGTTGAAGCTTGCGGTCAGGCCTTGTGTGTGAATGAAAGACTTATAAAAGAAAATCAGTTTGAGTATCAGGAAGAGATGAAAGCCAACTACAGGGAAATGGTCAAAGAGCTTTCTGAAATAATGCATGAGCAGGTACGTATAGAATATCCTTCCTGTTGCATGTGTGGGAAGAATTCTCTACATACAATACTTTGTAAAGCCTAGCCAGTGAATCACAAAGGTATCCAATATACAGTATTTATGCGTACATTTGGGCAGATTTATTACTGAAAATATTCTAGCATTCTGGTGTAACCTTAAGTAAAAATTATATATATACTCTCTTATATAAAATGTACTGTTTTGACACATTTTGCACCTCATCCAATAAGGGAGTGTGACTTAGTAAAAATCTTGGCGCATTTTTAGAGTTAAACTAAGCCAAAAAAATAGGTTGTGTAATGCTAAACTAGACAATCTAAAGATGCACCAGGTTTATCATAAATCATCAGACACTGAAAAATCTGGAGCATTTTAAAATAATCTCATCTAAGTTTACACTTTCTAACTGTTAAACAGTATTAGTAAATCTGCCCCATTGTGCACAAACTTTCAAATGCAGCCTTTATTTCAAGGCAGTCACTGAGCTTTTAAACAAATTAAATGACTACTTGTGATACAAAACCCATTTGTTTCAATCTCATTCACTATTGCGTTACTCATGGTGAAAGGACAGTTCTTTGGCGCTCAGTTAACATGACAACTTTTATCCAATCCTAGGAGGTTTCAGGAAAGCGGACGCATATGACTTATGTAATTTCTGAAAATAGTTTTATAGTAATGCAGACCACTATGTTCTGAAATGCCTTTTTAAACTATCTGTTTTTGCAAACCTAAAAGTCAATGCCAATATGCTATACTGCTAGCATCTCATTGAAGTTTCTCCCAGCCAGATTAGGTCTACAATAGGTAAAAACTAGAAAGAAAGAAAAACGTGTTGTGTACCTAAGTGGGTACATTTTTAAAGTGTCTAATCTAAAATGAATTTGATTGCTCTATTCTCTTTATTTAGGACGAGGCTTGAATTAATGCTACCTTTACTTTTCTCCCTGCTGATGTCAGTTGCAGAAGCTAATGGAGAGAGAAAGATAGCTAAAGTATCTCTAATATGGTACCCAAACGGAAATTACAAGCTGTTTTCGAGTCTGTAGAGAGAGCTTGCTATGGAGAATAATGTATTACTACAGTGGCCTCAATAGTGATTCAAGTAGAGAAGAGACTTTCTTGTGTGAAAGGAAATGTGATTACACAAATATAATAGTGGAGGGTGGCCACTGAAATTAAGCTTTTTTTTAATATCTCATATCTCTCTGATTAACGTAACCTTTCAGCTTGAATAAACAAGCATGTTATTTCTATGGAGAACTTGCCAGACATATATGGCCTCTCTTATCTCTTTTGTAAGTAAAGGATTAAATAAGTTAAAATCCAGCGTGACTGATCAGGAATTCCCTCACAGAAGAGACAGTTGTGCTATTCCTATCGATGTGAGATGATCTGTGAATCCTTATCCTGTCAGTGGTTGGCCTAGTCTTATCATTTTCATTTGAAGCGATGACAACGTACCTGAGAACCATTTAGTGCAGCTTTCATCCTTCTTCTGCCATAATACAGAAGGAAATTTTTTGAAGCGGTAAAATAAAGCAAAATTGCAACATACTAAATATAAGACTTGGGAAACATTTTACATTCATAAGTAATGACGTCAAACTCCGATTTGTTATCATTAGCAGAAATTTTCTGACTACATGGCTGAATTATTGAGTAACAGGCTGTTTTTTTCTTCCCTTTGTGCACACATGAGCAGATGGGATGGTAATATAAGATGGTTTTGTGTTAATCTATGCATGTTTGCCTCTCCGTACATTTGCTGTAAGCTCCCGGTTTTGGTGCATTTCTCCTTTTTGAAATACAGCCATAGCATGTAGTTTTCACAACATATACAGTAATCAAACACTACCAAAATCCAAAAAAATAGGCTTTTTGTGTGTGTTCTCCACATTCATTCTAAACATGGTGATTTCTAGGTAGGTAGTTATTCTGAAATATCAGTCATGAAGCCTATGACAACTGGTTGTATATACAAATACATATTATACTTTTGTATATTTTCATGTAAATAATTCTGAAATGTCTGAACACATTTAAAGTATCTGACACCTACAGTCATGGCCAAAAGTTTTGAGAATGACACAAATATTATATTTTCACATGATCTGCTGCCCTCTGGTTTTTATGTGTGTTTGTCAGATGTTTTTATCACATACAGAAATATAATTGCATTCATATTATGAGTAACAGAAGCTTATATTGACAGTTAGAATGAGTTAATGCAGCAAGTCAATATTTGCAGTGTTGACCCTTCTTCTTCAGGACCTCTGCAATTCTCCCTGGCATGCTCTCAATCAACTTCTGGACCAAATCCTGACTGATAGCAGTCCATTCTTGCAGAATCAATGCTTTAATTTTGTCTGAATTTGTTGGTTTTTGTTTGTCCACCCGTCTCTTGATGATTGACCACAAGTTCTCAATGGGATTAAGATCTGGGGAGTTTCCAGGCCATGGACCCAAAATCTCTATGTTTTGTTCCCTGAGCCATTTAGTTATCACCTTTGCTTTATGGCAAGGTGCTCCAACATGCTGGAAAAGGCATTGTTGAGCGCCAAACTGCTCTTGGACGGTTGGGAGAAGTTGCTCTTGGAGGACATTCTGGTACCATTCTTTATTCATGGCTGTGTTTTTAGGCAAGACTGTGAGAGAGCCGATTGCCTTGGCTGAGAAGCAACCCCACACATGAATGGTTTCAGGATGCTTTACAGTTGGCATGAGACAAGACTGGTGGTAGCGCTCACCTCTTCTTCTCCGAATAAGCTGTTTTCCAGATGTTCCAAACAATCGAAAAGGGGATTCATCAGAGAAAATGACTTTACCCCAGTCCTCAGCAGTCCACTCCCTGTACCTTTTGCAGAATATCAGTCTGTCCCTGATGTTTTTTCTGGAGAGAAGTGGCTTCTTTGCTGCCCTCCTTGAGACCAGGCCTTGCTCCAAGAGTCTCCGCCTCACAGTGCGTGCAGATGCACTCACACCTGCCTGCTGCCATTCCTCAGCAAGCTCTGCACTGCTGGTAGCCCGATCCCGCAGCTGAAACACTTTTAAGAGACGGTCCTGCTGGTCTTTCTTGGGCGCCCTGGAGCCTTTTTGGCACCAATGGAACCTCTCTCCTTGAAGTTCTTGATGATGCGATAGATTGTTGACTGAGGTGCAATCTTTCTAGCTGCAATACTCTTCCCAGTTAGGCCATTTTTGTGCAGTGCAATGATGACTGCACGTGTTTCTTTAGAGATAACCAGGGGTAACAGAAGAGAAACAATGATGGCAAGCACCACCTCCTTTTAAAGTGTCCAGTGGTGTCATTCTTACTTAATCATGACAGATTGATCTCCAGCCCTGTCCTCATCAACACCCACACCTGTGTTAATGGAGCAATCACTGAAACGATGTTAGGTGGTCCTTTTAAGGCAGGGCTGCAATGATGTTGAAATGTGTTTTGGGGGATAAAGTTCATTTTCTAGGCAAATATTGACTTTGCATGTAATTGCTGTTAAGCTGATCACTCTTTATAACATTCTGGAGTATATGCAAATTGCCATTAGAAAAACTGAAGCAGTAGACTTTGTAAAAATTAATATTTGTATCATTCTCAAAACTTTTGGCCATGACTGTAGAATATTTAGGAATGCATGATATTAAAGATTATTCACTGTATAATGAAAAGTTCTGTAACTTTTGTAATATACTTTGGGTCTCATTTACCAAAACTGACAAAATGATCTGTTTCCCATGTCGACCTGTTTAAGCATGAGCTTTAGTAAAAGGGTTGTCCCAGTTTATCGAGTAAAATACAGAAATTGTGGTAAATCCCCCACCTCACTTGACCCACAGTGACATGCCAGACATGGACATGACTGTATTTTCAGCTTGTATGTACCAGTGTCTGACTGCAGCAAAGTATATTATAAAGTTTAAGAACGTATTATACAGTGATTAAGCTATTTCTGCAACAACAGCAAAAAAAAAAAAAAATCTATAAAAGTCCTTTCATTTCAGAAGGATTGACATTGTGTTCCATGAAGGCCCCCTGGCATGCTGCTTCTTCATTGTGTATAAACACCATTTCTTTGTGTGCTGCTGTGTTCCTTCTGTATGATTTTCTCAGTTTTTAAAATCCATAATTTTTTTTCCGCCTCTTTAGATTTGGTGCGGAGAAGAGAAGATCAGTGTTATGCCGAATTCACTTCACATTTTTAATGCCATAAGTGGAACTCCTACAAGCACAACCGTACAAGGAATGACAAACTCCTCATCCATTGCATGAAAGTCCTCCTTCATTTCACATCGATGCCTCATGTATGGCTAACTCAGGATGCTTTCCAGAGCCCGCTGTCCTCTAAGAATGGACGTCCATTTCTATCACCACTGCATTACAAGAGGGGTTTAGCCAGCCAAACTGATTGTTGTGGTAGGAGGAGCAGTAATGACTTTTTTCTTTTCCTCCATTGGCAATATCAACTATTTTCAACACTAAAGAGATATAAAATGTTTATTGAATATTTTTGATGCTGTATAGATGAACTGTTCAAGAACAAAGCTAAGTCACAAGGAATAGCACAGTAGGTCTTGGGTAGTAGATATCTAGGAATGTACAGTATATAAAACAAACGTTACACTAAAGTTTACATGTTAGCTTTGCGACCAAGCACACGTTGCAGTCTTAAGATAATCAAAGCGCTTTTGTTTTCTGCTCCATTTTAAATTGCCTTTAAGAACAATATTTCCAATATTACTTTTTACCTGACTGGAATTTTTTTTTTTTTTTTCGGCAAGTAGGTTTTATGAACTCCACATGTTTGCTAAGGATTATATTTCCTTGTTTGTTTTACAGATTGTCTATTTTTGTCTGTGATCTTCCAACAACCTCTGATATAAACCATACATGAACACCTTCACCTCTGCACAAATTCACAAGCCCGTCCTTCATAGGTGTCACTGGCGTAGTTGGAATGTACATATTGTTAATTGATGCAGATCATACTTTCTGTACATAGTGGATTACATTTCTATGCATTTTTTAATGTTCATGGCTGACTTTTATTGTGACAAATATTGTGCTTATTCATTTTACCTGCTATATATTTTTGTCTTTACAATTTATTCTTGTACAGAAATGAGTGCAATACAAAGATGTATACAGTCTTTGCTATGTTAGGTTTATACACTGTTTAAAAACAAAAAACTTCTTTTGCCAAAGCAGAGTATGTGTTGGTGGTTATGATTACTGTGGTAACTGGTGGTGTTATTTAAAGCTTTGATCATATTGTTCTTTCAAAATATTAATTTAGTAATTTTATATTGGGGGGAGGGGGTGAATAAAGTTTTTAATTTTATTTAACTGGAAACACTGTTCTGCTGTAATTAACATTCTGTACTACATATGTATTAAAGGAAATGGCTAATTTTTGTGTTTGAGGTTTTTCCTTTTTTTTTTTTTTTTTTTTTTTTTTTTATGTATCTTGGTTTTCCTCAAGTGTCTTCTTTCCCTGGTGATTGTTGTGGGTTTTTTTATGACTGGTATCTAGTCCTGTTTACGTAAATGCTGTTTAACTGCAGTAACACGCCTAGCTCATAAACAAGAGTCTCCAGAAGAAGGAAAAAAAAAAAACAAAACAACTGAAATCCACTTCTGTTTTCTAAACTCAGGCAACCCCTGACTTTAAAAAAACAAAAATAAAAAATATACTATCAAAGCTTCAGTTTAAGATGCCCATTATCCTATGAATATGTTTGATGTATGCATCTGGCCCTTTGCTGCTACATATCCCAAGTGAAGCAGTGTGAATAGAACATATATATATATATATATATATATATATATATAGGATCCCAGTCTGTCTGGATACTATATATATATATATATATATATATATATATATATATATATATATATATATATATATATAGTCTATATATAGTATATATATATAGTATATATATATATAGTATCCAGACAGACTGGGATCCAGACAGACTGTTGCATCTTTCCTCCAGCCACTGACATTTCTGGATTGTGAGTCATGGGGAAAGCAAAAGAATTGTCCATGGATCTATGGGAAAAGGTAGTTGAACTGTATAAAAGAAGAAAGGGATACAAAAAGATATCCAAGGAATTGATAATGCCAGTCAGCAGTGTTCAAACTGTGATTAACAAATGGAAACTCAGGGGCTCTGTAAAATCCAAACCACGGTCAGGTAGACCAGCCAAAATTTCGGCCACAACTGCCTGGAAAATTGATCAGGATGCAAAGAAAAATCCACACATAACATCAGCTGAAATACAGGACTTTCTGAAAACTATCGGTGTGGCTGTTTCAAGATGCACAATAAGGAGGCACTTGAAGAAAAATGGGCTGCATGGTGAAGTTGCCAGAAGAAAGCCATTCCTGCGCAAATGCCCCAAAGAATCTCGCCTTCAGTACACCAAACAGCACAGAGACAAGCCTCAAAACTTCTGGAACAAGGTAATTTGGAGTGATGAGACAAAAATCGAACTTTTTGGACACAACCATAAACGTTACATTTGGAGAGGTGTCAACAAGGCCAATGATGAAAGGAACACTATTCCTACTGTAAAGTACGGGGTGGATCACTGATGATGTGGGGATGTGTGAGCTTCAAAGGCACAGGAAACTTGGTCAAAGTTGAAGGAAAGATGAATGCAGCACGTTATCAGCAAATACTGGAGGCAAATTTGCACTCATCAGCCAGGAAGCTGCACATGGGCGTACTTGGACGTTCCAACATGACAACGATCCAAAACACAAGGCCAAGTCGACCTGTCATTGGCTACAGCAGAAGAAACTGAAGGCTCTGGAGTGGCCATCTAAGTCTCCTGACCTCAATATCATTGAGCCACTCTGGGGAGATCTCAAGCGCACAGTACATGCAAGACAGCCCAGGAATTTACAGGAACTGGAGACTTTTTACCAAGAAGAATGGGCAGTTTTACCATCTGAGAAATATAGAGCCTCATCTACAACAACCACAAAATACTTCAAACTGTCATTGATGTTAGAGGTAGCAATACACGGCATTAAGAACTGGGGTATGTGTGTGTAATACCCCAGTACTGGGTCATATATTCCTTTAAGGCTGAGTCAGGGATGTGTACATGTGGTAGCACAGAATACTGTCATATTTATATGTATATGTTATGTGATTGCATCAGCCATTGCATCTGTGCCAGCACTGGTAAGGTTAAAGCACAGCACCTCACACCACATGTGCCAAACACTTAGCCCTCATTGGACAAAGGGGGTGGGGACACTTGTGGTGTAGTTGAGGCACACAGAGAAGTCTGGTGAGTTCTGCCAGTGAAGTAGTGAGATGGAGTGCAGTCTGAGGAGACAGATAGTTGCCACACTTGTAGCCACTGCAGGACCAACAGGACAGAGTTAAGAGTGGAGTACTACAAGTCCCAGGAGTCCAGGTACTAAGATCAGGAGGAGTTAGACTGCAACAGAGCACAAGGCTATACTCAGGCCTATATAAGGAGGAATATCCATTGCTGCTCCAAGGTACAATATATACAGTATATATGAGAGGAACTCTGATAGCCTTCACTACCTTGCTGTGCACTATTATCTGCCTGAACTGTAAAGCTAATGCTGGTTGTTTGGAGACTGTTTGCACTCAGTAAAGTCTGGCACTACTTTCATCATCCCCCTTGCCTCCGTGTGCGTGTCTGGAACTAACTTGCACCAACCACCATCTTGGGTACATCCCGGGCCAGGCCACACTACTACACCCGGCATTCACCAGAGGGAGTACCCCGGGGAACCTGTCCATTACAGTAACCACCTAGGTGCGTTCCCCCAACACTGTGCTGTACCCGAGGGAGAGAGCCTGGAGATGCCTGCACCGTGACTACCACTCCTAGCATCCACCACTCAGGCACAGTCTCCCCCTTGCATTCCCCCCTTGGGGCACCACATGTGAACTTTTGAACAGGGTCATTTTGATTTTTTGGTTGTCATTATGATTTAAAAAGAGAAAAAAACAGAAGTTTGACAATAAATGGCTTCAACTAACCATGAGTGTAGAAAAAGTTTGTGTTATTCATATTCTCTGAAAAAAGGCCAAAAAATCTGCCAGGGTATGTAAACTTTTTAGTACAACGATGTGTGTATATATATTTATATAATAGAGCGATATATATATGTGTGAGAGACCTTCTTGTTATAGTATTTAATAATACAACCTGTATTGGGTGGGTATCGCCACGTCAGCATGTAAAAACATGTCAGCTTGCAAAAGTATTCATACCCCTTGAACTTTTTCACATTTTGTCACCTTACAACCACAACCACACGTATTTTATTGAGATTTTAAGTGATAGACTAACACAAAGTAGCAGATAATTGTGAAGTGGAAGGAAAATGATACATGGTTTTGAAAATTTTAAATCAAATAAAAATCTGAAAAGTGTGACGTGCAAAAGTATTCAGCCCCCCTATATCAATACTTTGTAGAGCCACCTTTCGCTGCAATTACAGCTGCAAGTCATTTGGGGTCTGTCTCTACCAGCTTTGGACATCTAGAGACTGATTTTTGCCCATTCTTCTTTCAAAATAGCTCAAGCTCAGCCAGATTGGATGGAGAGCGTCTGAACAGCAATTTTCATGTCTTGCCACAAATGCTCAATGGGATTGAGGTGTGGACTTTGACTGGGCCATTCTAACACATGAATATTCTTTGATCTAAACCATTCCACTGTAGCTCTGGCTGTATGTTTAGGGTCATTGTCTTGAACTTTTCACATTTTGTCACCTTACAACCACAAACTTAAAGGGAGTCTGTCATTAGAAAATCACCTTTTGAACTAATGGCATGTTGGAATTGCCTTTAAAAAGGCTATTCTACTCCTACCTTCCAATCATTTCTTCTCCCCGCCGTTTCTGTAAAATTCTGTTTATTGCGATTTGCAAATTACGCATAGGGAACACAAGGGATGTTCCCCGTTCTGAGGCTGCGCTATACGGGGATGAAATCTCACGCATGCGCAGTCAGCTCTGTCTGAACCCGAAGTGGCAGAGCTGACTGCACATGCGTGAGATTTCATCCCCGTATAGTGCAGCCTCAGATGCCTACGCAAGGCAGAAGATGAAGAGGGGCGTGAACAGAATTAACCTCTTACCGCCCCCTAGGTATGATGCGGGTGTGCTCGGAACACAGGGGGAATGCCCCCTGAGAGTAATTTGCATATTGCAATAAATGGATTTTTACAGAAATGGGGAGAAGAAGAGAATCGAAGGTAGGAGTGGAATAGCCTTTTTAAAGGCTATTCCAATGTGCAATTAGTTCAAAAGATGATTTTCTAATTGTAGACTCCCTTCAAATGTATTTTATTGAGATTGTAAGTGATAGACCAACACAAAGTAGCACATAATTGTGAAGTGGAACAAAAATGATACATGGTCCTTAAAATTTTAATCAAATAAAAATCTGAAAAGTGTGATGCGGCAAAAATATTCAGCCCCCTGTACGCTGATACCCCTAAATGCAATCAAATGCCTTCAGAAGTCACTTAGAGTCCAGCTGCTTGTAATTTAGTCTCAGTATAAATACACCTATTCTGTGAAGGCCTCAGTGGTTTGTTAAAGAACACTAGTGAACAAACAGCATCATGAAGACCAAGGAACTCACCAGACAGGTCAGAGATAAAGATGTGGAGAAGTTTAAAGCAGGGTTAGGTTATAAAAACATATCCCAGCGGTCATTCTGGCGGTCAGACTAACATTACCGTGCTGTTACTATATTTAACAGCAGTTTTAACTGTTCTGATGAATTTGGAACTCAGCTCCTGATGAATCATTTGTGAGGAAATGTTTACGTAGGGCTATTTTTGAGGTTGCAGTAATATCAGTTATATGTTTAAAACATTGCTGAATTGGCTTCTATTTGAGTTTTACTGAACAGGATGTTTTCCCTTCCAAGCCCTGTTGGTGTGGCATTAGACCAGTAGCCTCTGGGTTACAAGGGGATACACCTGCTGGAATTTGTGACTAGCTCAATTTATTTTATGAAGCCATTTCAGGTTTGTTCTGACATGCATATTTGGATGAGGGAGTTCAGATAGTGGTGAGATATATGGTGACATTATAGCTATGTCCACTGATATGCTGTCTATCCATATACTATTGCAAGTTTTTCTTGTTAAGAACAATATTAGGATATACTGCCACTGTTAGGCGGTTTACAGCAGACTGCTGTGTTTGGCGGTTTTGTATGATTTTATATTGTGCCCTGAATTAATATATAAATTTTATTGGATTATAATAAAAGTGAAGTTTTATATTTAATTGACAATCAGTGTTTCCTATTAGATTTTCTTTTCCGTGAATGTAGTTTGATATTGGGGACTTATATTGATGAGGTTCTGTGAATAATAGTGTTTTTTGTTTTTTTTTACAATACAATCAGACATGGCAAATTAGGATAACAGTACCCCTAGGGAGTAAATAGTTTTTCTATGATAGGGGTGATAATATCTAGGTAGGTGAAGTAGAAAAAGAACTGTACCTGAGAGTTAACTTCAAGAAAGGTTATGATCATGGGAAGTCTAAGGATTCATTGTGCTCAAACAACTGTTCACATGATAACCACATTGCCATATGGACAAGAAGCATTATACTATATTGGTACTTTAAGTAGAAAATTGGAAGTAATCAGCAATGTAGAACTACACAACTAATCTCATTGCCTCTTAAACTTAGTACTTAACATGTGTTAAACATGCACGGGGGAGCATTATATACTATATGAGCAGAAATGGGGTATTGTTGTAATATGGGGGGCACTCTGAGTAACATTGTGTGGGTCCAAAGTGGGCCATGATTACAGTTTTGGGGGTACTTTTACTGTGTCGGGAATTATCAATTGGGAGTTTGTATAGAGGATGGGGGATTTGTTGCAAAAGGGGAGAAGTAAAAATCAGTCTATTCATTAAAATCTGCTGGATTGAGTCACGACTAGAAGAAGTCGTCAGTGTCCTGGGCCGGACAGAGAAAACTGAAGAGAACTCATCAAACTGTAAAAAGATATATGAGTGATTCACAACACAGGCGAATATGATGTGGTAAATGCTTAAGGAAAGTTTTTGCAAGACATATTAATGTTATTAAAAGGGCTGCAGTAAAAAAAAATGCCACTCATGAGAAGCAAACAGATATTGAAAGGTGCTGGTTTCTTCAAAGTATCATGAACGTCTTGATGCAGGTATTCTCCTCCACAGGCTGCCAGTTGTGCAGTAAACTTATTGTTTACAAACTACCTCTAGGCTCACAAAGAGATGCAAAAAGACTAATTTACAAGCAGTTTAATTCACCAATGGAACTGTGCCACACTGCATGGTCCTGACGGAATTCTGGATGGCTACCATGCCAGCCACCATGGTCCTGCAAGCCTGACGTCAGCAAGGAGGTGATAGTGATGTTTTGGGCTAGAATATTGGGAAGTGAGATGAGATAATACTATAGTTTTAGAAACTATATATGGAATTGCAGTTCAATGGATAAGAGAATTGTTAAGGTCATCTCAAAGAATGGTGCATATAACAAAATATATAACTTGATCTGGAAAGTTTTAAGTTGTGTTTATTGTATGTAAAATTATGCATGCCACCAATAACAAATTTCTGTAGAAAATGATATGAATGTCATTATGACCCATTTAATGTTTCCCAAAATGAGTTCTACATAATTGGAACAACATATTTTGTGTTTAATTCAAAGTATGATTTAAGTCATTCCCATTATCAGTACTTCACTTGTAATAACTTCCACATTTTAATATAACTGAGGATAAAAAAAAAAATAAATACTGACTGTTTAAGAAAAACAAACAAAAATGTGCATGATATGATATGTGCATAATAATTTGGAACAAAGTTTATATGGTGATATTATTGGTAATGTTGGTCTAGAAGTACTGGGTTTTGTTTGGTAACAATAACTAGATTTTTGTACTCTCCGTAAAATCCCTGCCTCATTGTATTAATGGAGGGGAGGGGCAGTACCATGGGTATAGGACCGGCCACTAGGAGGCTGACACAAGTAAATAAGAAATTGTTAGCTCCATTCAAGTGGGCTATAGACACAGATGACACACAGTTAATCAGTTTTGTACCAACAGCAGTAGGAGAAGACAAAGCGCGGAGTAAGCACCAATATGTTCTGAGCCCAAGAAAAGAACCCAAGGATAACAGTCATGAACAGAAAAAAACAGAGGGTGGGATCTGTGTTCCCAATAAATATAATGAGAAAGGGATTTTACAGTGAGTACAAAAATCCAATTTTCTCCTTTATATCATTGGGGAACAAAGTACCATGGGACATCCTAAAGCAGTCCCAGAGGGTGGGAAGAGAAAACGCCCTGCAACAACCAACAACACAAGAGGCAGATCAGCCTAAACTTCTCACAAGGAGAAGGAAGTCTGTTCTGGGCCTCGTGCGGATACTGACGCCAGCAACATTAGGGATTGCCACCAGTTGCAATCATATTGCCAGACAAATGAGAGGCCCAACTGGGACCCTAGGGATCACAAAATAAAATGGAGAACCAACTGGGACCTGCAAATGGATGCATAGACCCTCAATAGAGGAACAAGAAGCTGGAGCAGCGAGATGGCTGAGACGCAATGCAGTGGAACTAAATTGTTTGCTGCAGATACTGACCAAGAATAAGAAAGGAAGGAAGAGGAAGCAAAAATCAAGCAAATTTAAGCATGCTCCAGAAAAGTACAAGTTGAGTTTATCTTAAGAAAGAATAGCCAAAATAAGGCAGACTAGATGGACCAAGTGGATGTCTACTGCCATCATTGCTATGATTCCATACGAACCAGTTTTTGGAGAAGGGGACTGGAGAGCAAGCTCTATCCAATAGCTAGACAACCTAGTCATTCAGTGAAGAGTGATAACTGCAGAGGGAACCCGAAGGGGTTAAGTAGTTAGCAAGGCCCCCTGGATTAAACCAGGTTGTAATCTCCACAGAGGTACACAATAGGAGAACTTTAGCAAAAGATCAGCTCTGCGGGGAGGAAGGGCAAGAAATCCCGAAGGGTGGAGAGGGCCAGGAGCAGACCCATAAGGTAGCCAAGATGGCCCCAAATAGGGGAAAGGTAAAAAAAAATCTAAGATGGGGGCACCCTTGGGGAGGTATGCACAGCATATATTGGGGCAGTAGGGAAACGCCAACAATAACCCACCAGACAGGCCCAGAGGCAAAAAACTTTGCAGGAACAACAAGCCCACAGCTCAGCTGGGAGAAGATGGGGACAGAGGACTGCAATGTATCCTGAGCCTAGGGAAGGGGTCCAAGGAACAGACCTCAACGAGAAAAAAGATACACAGCATAGGGAGGCCCACAGGGTCGGGGCCTGACAACAAGGAGCTGGGAGTACAACAGTCTCAACCCAGCAAGAGGAGGTAGGTAAGGAAGGAGAACACTGCAAGGTAGCCATAAGGAGTGTCCACTGTGATGGCTCGAGGAGGGACAATCAGCGGCTCAGAGTTCAGAAGAACCATGTAGCTGGGGAGGACAGTCAGCTGAGAAAAGAGAGACTGCAGTCCAGGAGAAAAGCAGGCCTAGTCTGTAGGGCCTGCCATAGAACACAGTAAAGTCCATAGTTGAAAAGGAGGAGGAGAAGAGAGGCCAGGCCCGTGGATCCAACCAACCACAGCTGATTCAGTGTTCTGCTTTCCAGGACTGAGTGGTCCAGAATGGTTGACTCAAGAGCCCCAAATGCAGCTGTAAGGGACCAATGCCCCTTGAAGGCTAAGATAGCAAGTCATGAAATCTCAATCAACCTCTATGTGGCAGTAGAACCCTAGGAAGAGATACAGAGCAGAGGTTACCCACACAGATCGCCATGAAGGGCCGAGAAAGAAAAGATTCCTGTCAGGAAGCTCATATCCATGAGAAGAGCAGGCAAACTGGGCACAAAAGGAACAGCCTTCAGAAAAAGTAAAATATCTTTTCAATAGCAGAAAGCCAGTCATGCCTGAGGAAGGCAGCCTGGAACTGGTCCCACTAAGAGGGGAGAGAGACCACCCAGGAAGTAGCATGTCGAGATGGACAAGAGAATGTCCCCAAACTGCTCCAAGCCAAGTGGGAAGAACAGGAGTGTTCCAGGGATGCAGAGACCCCCTAATTGGAAGAGACAATGGACAAGGAGAGAATCCTGACTGAAAAACAAGGCCCCACAGCAGAGCCTTGATGGGCTATGGGAAAAAAAAGGAGGAACATCCTTCCCACAAGTCAGAACCAGCTTGTACCAGCAGGAACTGGAAGATGTGGGAAGCCTTCTTCCATGGGGACAAGGCCAGACAAGAGTAGTGACAGCTACCACCAACCCCATGATGCAGGGAATGAGCTAAAAGGCACCTGGACCTGGCAGCAACTGAGGAGGTAACTGCTGAACCAGGAGTCCGGCATTTAATTGACAGACTGAGGTCTTACACTTTGCTAGAGGAAGTCAAGATTAGGTGAGGAAGCCAGTTGCAGGGATGGAAACCCCAGCAATATCTGAACTTGCAATCCCTGGATCACAAGACCAGTGCTCTAACACTTGAGCTAGGCAGGCAGTAGTAGGTCACTAAGGTCTGCATAGAGAAAAACCTGTGACAACAAGATACTGGTAAGATCCCCAGGTAAGCCTAGACCAGTCATGGCAAACCTTTTAGAGACCGAGTGGCCAAACTGCAAACCCAAACCCACTAATTTATCACAAAGTGTCAACACGGCAATTTAATCTTAATACTTTGCGGATCCACAATTGCGGACAGTTACAGACCCGCAAAATATGGTCGTGTGAATGGGGTTTTACAGAGCTTTCAATGATACAAAACAACTTTGTACTAAACGGTAAAAGTTTGCGTTTAGTATACTTTGTAGAATTAATGTTTGCTATTTACATTGCACAGTATCTGTTTTATAGTGCCCATGTAATGTTATTATGGCTTGTAATAATATCATGTCTGCTATAAAACAGATATGGGACAATGACCACAATGTCTGTAAAGCGCTGCAGAATATGCGGTGAAGGGCCCCCACGCGGTACCATGTGCTCCACAGTGGCCCCCACGCGGTACCATGTGCTCCACAGTGGCCCCCACGCATCTGGATGGGGCGTCAATGCGCATGCCAACAGAGAGGGCTCTGAGTGCCCCCTCTGGCACGTGTGCCATAGGTTCACCAACACAGGCCTGGACAGCCAGGTGGTGTCAGGAACCGATGGCCTGCCTCGAACAGGCGGCCTATTGAATATACAGCATTACTGAACAAGAAGAGTAAAGGAAAGCCTTTTCACCATTTTGCTTATTCTTGTTGTTTCTCTCCTTTGTTGTGTCTTGTTCAAACACTGCTCCAAGTGTCAAACCAGGAGTGTCTGGAGACTGAAAGTTAGATATTGATCCGTAGGCCATGCTAACACTCTATGCTAGCTTAGGCATGGATTAGTATGGTCCTTAAGGTATCTCAGAATGTTATATTGAAACAGTTCACTGTAACAGGAACTGAAAAGACACAGCCATGCAGCCTGTAAAGACTCATAAAGGCATTGTGTGAGGCACAAAAAGTGTGGGAAACCTTAAAAAGTGGTACCCGAATAAAATCAGCTCCCTCCCCAAAGATGGGTCTGTGTAGGTGTTACCGCTCCACAGAGGGAGAGTTAAACAGGGTACCAAACAAGGTCAGTGGGAAGACAGGGGCCACTGGAGATAGGGCCTAACAAGAAGGGGATCCAGGGGGCGAAGCTTACTCACCTGTCTGATGCCTTTGGGTGCTCACAGGGTTACCCCTTCAGTAAACTTACACTCAAAGTGGGATTACCAGCACTCCAGCTGCAGCTGCAGACAAGTAGGGAGACTCGGTGACTGGTAGTGAGGAGAGACACAGGCCTGTGCAGGCAAATCCTAGCTGTCTGACTCCTGGCACCCACAGGGGGGTACAACTAATGTGGCAGTACACACTGAGGACACCCCTGTAACCTGAAAGAGAAAAGAAAGAAATAAAACTAAAATAATAAAAAGCAGAAGACCTTCAAGCAGGACATGTCTGCCTCATATGGACACTAGGCTACAATTGATTAACTTCCTGTCTGTGGAGAGGGTATAGGCCACTTGGGTGGAGCCAACACTTTTTTATTTCTTAGTGGCTGGGCCTATACCCATGGTACTGTGTCCCCCAATTATATAAATGAGAAATGGTGATAATAGGTATTTTCATAGTGATATCTTTTTACTGTATTGTTCATTTAGAGGTATATAATCATAAGTGAAAAAAGTTCTTATAACTGAGATCTTTAGGGGAACATATTTTTTAGGCTTTGCAACACCATTGTACCCTATGTTTCCTCTAGTGACTCACTGGCATGGGTATTAGTGGAGGATGACAGCAGGAGACAGGTATGTGTGCAGCTCAGGAAATCTTCCCAACTACTGCAGAAATGATTACTTAAAAGGGGGACCCCAGCAGATTTTTCATGCAGAGGCTTCCAAAATCTTAATTTGACCCTGTTCAGTAGGTTATCCCAGCTTGTTTCCAGACTTGCATGTTAGCTTTTCTTCCCAAGTAAAGAAAATGACCAAAAAATAACGTGTAACATAATAGTACATCCTGTGTCACCCGCCCACTCACTATGTTGTGCACATGTATTGCACTGTATAGTATGCTCTGATCGCTAGTTCAGGTCCCCTAGTGGGACATCAAAAAAAATAAAGCATGTTAAAAAAAAATGAATAAACCCCCAAAAATGCCCCTTTCTTATATAAAATTAATCATATATAAAAAAAATTAATAAAAACAATACATATACGGTATTGCCGCGTCTGTAAGAACCTGTACAATAAACTGAAACATTATTTAACCTGCACAGTGAACATCGGAAACAAAAATGCTGGAAGTAATGATCTTTCACCATCTCTCCTTACAAAATATGCTATAAAAAGTGATCATAAAGACATATGTAACCCAAAGCATTACCAATAAAAAACACAGGTCATTCCACAAAAAAATAAGCCCTCAATCAACTCTTACACCCGAAAAATAAAAATGTTAAGCATCTCAGAAGATGGCAATGCAAAAATAATTGATTTATGTCCCCAAATGGGTTTTTGAACTGCAAAATTAGTATCGCATAAAAAAAAAATATATATATAAATTAAGTATCGCTGTAATCATACCGACCCACAGAATAAAGGTGACATGTTACTTATGCTATACGCTGCATGTCAAAAAATTTTAAAGGTAAAACGCAATGCCATAATTTTTTTATTTTTTTTAATCCAAAAAAAGAGTTAATAAAATGTGTTCAATAAGTTTTAGGCACCCCAAAATGGTGTCATTCCAAAATGCATCTCTTCCCACAAAAAAAAAAAACAGCCCTCATATGACTACATCACCAGAAAAAAAATATAGCTTGCACAATGTGAACACAAAAACCCCAATCGCCAAATTATTAAAACAAAACTGGGTATATCAGGAAGGGAATGTATAAGCTGTGCCAAGTGTATTTCATGGGAAACTCCAGATTTAGAGCTTATAATGGAAAAGACACCAGAAGTGACCGCCAGAGTGACTTGCCCCAATCATAGGAGCTACTGGGGAAATGGTAAGGAATTTGGTGTTCCCAATGTACTCCACACAGCTTACATAGTCACTTTTCACCATCCACTGTGAATTCACATCTGGGATACTAATGCTCACTACACCTCTTGATAAATTCTTTGAGGGGTGCGGTTTTCAAAATGCGGTCACTCTCTAAGGGATTCCACTTTACTGATACCTTAGAGGCTCTGCAAACATGACATGGCGTCCAGATACCAAACATCAAAATCTGCACTCCAAAAGCCACATAGTGCTCCTTCCCTTCTGCGCCCTGTTGTGTGCCCAAACTGAAATTAACAATATCTACTCTATGCCAGCATCATATATATTGAACTTTATCACGCAGCAACTTTTTTTTTTCCATTTTATATAGTAGTATGAGGGTCTGTTTTCTTATGTGATGATTTGCATTTTTAGATTGCGCCATTTTAGGGGAACAGGTAATATTCAGCTTTTACTAATGTTTTTGAGAGGACGTTAAATATCTTGCCATTTTTTGTGGTCTATGCATCAACCCATTGGATGGAACCTGGAGGCTTGAAATAGTAGAATAGAAGAGGTCACAGTAGTTAAACTCAACAAACTCCTCCAGCTCACCTCCTGGGCCGGTGCAGAGCTGTGGGGGGCTGCAGGATACCTGATGTTGGTGGTAGTCTTCCCCGGGGCACAGGTCTTCGGCCCTACAGAGCCAAATGGAAGGTAGAGTGCCCTTGATGGTAGTTGCAGGTAAATTACTCAGGAGATACAGGGTTGCAGGTGAAACAGTTTGCAACTTTACTGGTAACCAATGCAAACAACAAACAACAGATGGAGGTGCAGATTTTATGTTCCACTCTTAATGTGGGGTGAGCATGATGGTATTTCTAGCAGTCTGAACTTAGGTATGATATATTTGATATATTTGGAAGAATGATTGTCCAGAGAAGAAAATGTGAGCCTTACCCTTAGAGTCCTGTGTCATGCCGACAGAAAAGCTTCCTGAGACCATTTATGTGTGGGATCACTCACAATTTTGCCATCAATCAGGGCCGGTGTTAGAGGGGAGCAAACTTGGCAATTGCCCAGGGCCCCGTCCCCAAAGGGGCCCCCGGGATTTGGAGCATCAGGCTTTTAGCCTGATGGTTTGAATGCCAGGCGCTCCACAGCTGTATCGGCATGCTGTGCACACCAATACAGTTTAATCCTATGACAGAACAGAGAGCTGAGAGGTCCCTGCCATAGAGGACCACCGGTAACGCACAGGACGTCGCAGTGCAGGTGGCGTCATGATGTCACTGCATCGCGCCACCCATGCCGCTACTACAGAGATACTCCGGCTGCTCCACTTATCGTGGGAGCGCGGTAAGGTGAATAAAAGATTTATTGTTTTCTGGTAAGGGAAAAGGATGTGATAAGGGGGCAAGCTATTATTTATAGGGGGGCTATTAAATGTAAGGGGGTCTATTGTAAGGGTGAAGTATTATTTATAAGAGGAAACATATATAAAGGGTTATTATATATAAGGGAAAACTGTTAAATATAAGGGGGTTATTATAAGAGATGATACATATAAGGGGGAGCTTTTGTATATAATTGTTCCCCCCTTATATTAGTTCCCTTATATTTTATTATATATTATAGTTCCTTCCTTATAACAGCACCATTATAAATAATAGTTCCCCCTTATAATAGCCCCATTATAAATAATAGTATAATTTTACCTCCCCTTATAATAGCCCCCCTTAAAAGGGGAGAACTATTAAAAATAAATGGGGCTATTATAAGGTTGGAACTATTATAAATAAGGGAAGAACTATTATTTATAAGGGGGTTATTATAAGAGATGACATTATATCTAAGGGGGGCTATTATAAGGGGGACTATTTTATATAAGGGCACTATTATAAAGGGGGACTATTATATAGAAGGGGGATATTATAAGGGAAAGACTTTTAAATATAAGGGGACTAGTATTTATAAAGGATGAACTATTATAAGAGAGGAATTATTATATATAAGGGGGGCTATTAAATATAAGTGGGCTATTATAAGGGGGAACAATTATATACAGTGCCTTGCGAAAGTATTCGGCCCCCTTGAACTTTTCAACCTTTTGCCACATTTCAGGCTTCAAACATAAGGATATAAAATTTTAATTTTTTGGTGAAGAATCAACAACAAGTGGGACACAATCGTGAAGTGGAACAAAATTTATTGGATATTTTAAAATTTTGGAAAAAATAAAAAACTGAAAAGTGGGGCGTGCAATATTATTCGGCCCCCTTAAGTTAATGCTTTGTAGCGCCACCTTTTGCTGCAATTATAGCTACAAGTCGCTTGGGATATGTCTCTATCAGTTTTGCACATCGAGAGACTGAAATTCTTGCCCATTCTTCCTTGGAAAACAGCTCGAGCTCAGTGAGGTTGGATGGAGAGCGTTTGTAAACAGCAGTTTTCAGCTCTTTTCACAGATTCTCGATTGGATTCAGGTCTGGACTTTGACTTGGCCATTCTAACACCTGGATACGTTTATTTGTGAACCATTCCATTGTAGATTTTGCTTTATGTTTGGGATCATTGTCTTGTTGGAAGATAAATCTCCGTCCCAGTCTCAGGTCTTTTGCAGACTCCAACAGGTTTTCTTCCAGAATGGTCCTGTATTTGGCTCCATCCATCTTCCCATCAATTTTAACAATCTTCCCTGTCCCTGCTGAAGAAAAGCAGGCCCAAACCATGATGCTGTCACCACCATGTTTGACAATGGGGATGGTGTGTTCAGGGTGATGAGCTGTGTTGCTTTTACGACAAACATATCGTTTTGCATTGTGGCCAAAAAGTTCGATTTTGGTTTCATCTGAACAGAGCACCTTCTTCCACATGTTTGGTGTGTCTCCCAGGTGGCTTGTGGCAAACTTTAAATGAGACTTTTTATGGATATCTTTGAGAAATGGCTTTCTTCTTGCCACTCTTCCATAAAGGCCAGATTTGTGCAGTGTACGACTGATTGTTGTCCTATGGACAGACTCTCCCACCTCAGCTGTAGATCTCTGCAGTTCATCCAGAGTGATCATGGGCCTCTTGGCTGCATCTCTGATCAGTCTTCTCCTTGTTTGAGATGAAAGTTTAGAGGGACGGCGGGGTCTTGGTAGATTTGCAGTGGTCTTATACTCCTTCCATTTCAATATGATCGCTTCCACAGTGCTCCTTGGGATGTTTAAAGTTTGGGAAATCTTTTTGTATCCAAATCCGACTTTAAACTTCTCCACAATAGTATCACGGACCTGCCTGGTGTGTTCCTTGGTCTTCATGATGCTCTCTGCGCTTTAAACAGAACCCTGATACTATCACAGAGCAGGTGCATTTATACGGAGACTTGATTACACACAGGTGGATTATATTTATCATCATCAGTCATTTAGGACAACATTGGATCATTCAGAGATCCTCACTGAACTTCTGGAGTGAGTTTGCTGCACTGAAAGTAAAGGGGCCGAATAATATTGCACGCCCCACTTTTCAGTTTTTTATTTTTTACAAAAGTTCAAAATAACCAATAAATTTCGTTCCACTTCACAATTGTGTCCCACTTGTTGTTGATTCTTCACCAAAAAATTAAAATTTTATATCCTTATGTTTGAAGCCTGAAATGTGGCAAAAGGTTGAAAAGTTCAAGGGGGCCGAATACTTTTGCAAGGCACTGTATAAGGAGCACTATTATAAGGGAGGAATTATTATATATAGGCAGGTATAATGGGGGGTGTTGTATATAAGGGGGGCTATTATTGGAGATGAACTATTATATATAAGGGGGCTATTATAAGGGGGAACTATTATATATAAGGTTGGCTGTTATAAGGGGGAGACTGTTATATATAAGGGGCTATTATGTATAAGGGAGGAAACTATATATAATGAGGTGTCTGTTATATATAAACGGGGAACTGTTATTCATAAGAGGTACTCTATTATATCTACAGTAAGGTGGGCTATTATTTATAAGTGAAGAACTATTTATAATAGGCCTATAATAAGGGGGACATATGAGCGGCTATTATAATGTTGTCTCTTATTTATAAGAGGGAAACTTTATAAGGAGGGTATTGTTAAAGAGGCTATTTATAAGGGGCAACTATTATTTATAAGAGGGCTATTATTTATAAGTGGGTATTATTAAGAGGGCTATTATTTATAAGAGGGCTAATATTGATAATGTGGACTATTATTTATATGGTGAACTATTATTTATGAGGGGGGCTATTTCTGATAAGGGAGAACTATTATTGATATGGGACACTGTTTATAAGCAGGGACTATTATTTATAAGAAGGTGCTATAATAACTGATGAGGGGGTGCGAAAATCTATTAGGCGGTACAAAGGTGGTTATTTGAATTGTGTGTGGGAATTAGGAGGGGTGGTTGTTACTGTTTTGGGGGCAGAAAGGGGGCATGATTAAAGGGGCTTCCACTGGAAATATGATGGCATGGTTGGTATATCAGCATTTGGGGCCCCGCTTTTAATTTTGCCCGGAGCCACAGTTTATCTAAAACCGGCCCTGCCATCAATCAGGATTTGGCCCAGAAGCTGATATTCAGCATGCCAGGGCAAACTGCAGAAGTTCTGAAAATAAGGGTCAATATTTTTACTATTAAGTCTTTGCATAAACTTAGTGTATTTGTTATTAAAAGTGTAAGAACTTATGAAATGCTTATACGAGTTATTTATTGCTCATAGTTGTACTTCAGAACACAATAGAAACATCTAACTAATAGATTTAAAAACAGTAAAGCAACAAACTTTTTGAAGTCCAAAACTTTTGGCCATGACTGTAGAGTTTGGTAATGGGATAGACACACACACTTTATTGAATACATACTGCACATTGAGTTTTTAACTACAGACCCTAAAATGACTTTCACACAGTGATCAAAAGAAAACAATGCTACAGTCAGACTCAAAACAGTACAATACAATTGCTGTAAGGTGCCTTAATACAAGTAGAGACAAGTATTTATATGTTATTTTCTACATAATCTTTCTAAATGTGTTATAATGATGTCACATAGGCTATCTATCAAACAATTCATGTTAATAGACAACAATGTTATAGAGATCAGCAATATTTTTTATATTTGCATAAACAATTATTCACAGTCAACAAGTGTATTATTTCTAATTGTTCTGTCCCTTACTTATTATCATGCTCACTCATTTGCATTTGAATCTGATTGATTATCTGTGTAAATGGGCCTTAACTGTGTACCTAAGGTGACTTTTATCTAAAATCCCCTCTCTCAGTACTGTCCTTCCTATAAGGTCCTTATTGTGAAGAAACATACAGGGGATAACAACCACACTTCATCATTCTGCCACTCCACTTTCTCTGCTCCCAGTGAACTGCTGGGGAACAATAAGCATGATGTAGTGACATCACTTACATCATGCTTGTTGCCCCCTGAAGCTACCGGCAGCAGAGACTGAAGACAACAGGGGACAGGGAAAGGTGAGTATTAGGTGGAGGGGGACATTATAATGTAATGTTTGAGGGGCCACTGGGGGAACCTGTTAATGTCTGATGCCTCTACAGGGGTGTTTGGTAGTGTGATGGGCATTATATTGTATGGGACCATTAAGGAGGCATTATACTGTATGAAGGCCACTAAGAGGTGTTTACCATGTGAGAGCCACTGACAGGACATTATAATTAGAGATGAGCGAATCAAAGCTGACAGAGTGGAATTCGATCCGAATTTCAGGAAATATCAATTTGCATCAAATTGAATCCGGATTTCCTCACACTTCGTGGTAATGAATCGCATTTTTTTCATAAAATGGCTGGTGCACGTTAGGACATGGGGCAGGGAACATGGGATCACCCACAATGCCATGCGTGCAGTCAATCAAGAGCCAGCCAGCCCTGTGATGTTACAGCCCTTTAACCACTTCCGGACCGCCCATTGGGTATATACGCCCGGTAGGTGGTTGCCTTGTTCTGCAAGGACGTACCAGTACGAAATCGTGCAGCTACTGAAACGGGGAGCCGGCTGTAACTTCAGTGATCAGATGTTCCCAAAGGGGACACAATGTCAAATAAAATAAAAAAAAAAAATAATAGAAAAGTTAAAAAAAAATGTAAATAAAATAATTAAAAAAATAAATAAAATAATACGCCAATAAAGCGCCGTTATTAAAGGTTATAGCCCCACCCCCAATGACACCATACAAAATAAAAATTACCGTAATGGAGAGAAAAAACTATTTTATAAAGTTTTTTAGTAGCACTTTTGTTATTAAATTTAAAAAAATGAAAAGTGAAAAACGGACATGTTTTCCCTCTTCTTTTGTTTATATTTTCCCAGATATAAAAAAAAATTTAAACACATGCAAAAATAAAAACGACATAAAAATAAATCCCTCAGTGTCACCGAAAAAAGACGCAGAATTTAGTTGAATAACGCATATGATAAAAATGTTACAGTCCTCAAAACCACACATACAAAAAAACCCGAAAATGTGTTTGGTCCTGGACCAGAAATTGTCCCGGTACTGAAGTGGCTAATCCCCTTCGTGACCGCCCACAGCATCGGGAGCGGGGTGTTAGCTGTAACTGACAGCTAACACCCTGCTCCATAAACCCCGGTCGGAGCACAGCTCCGATCATGGGTTATAACCCTTGAATGCTGCGGTCAAACATTACCATGGCATCCAAGGGGTTCTGCCATGCTACATGTCCCCCTCGGCACCCCTTGCAGCAAGATCGGGGGGTACCGATATGCATCTTCTGCAGCCCGGGGTCTGGCCAGTGACCCCAGGCTGCTAGTAGCCCCCAGTACCTGGTTGTTCCTGTCCAGAAGTGAGGAAGTCAACCTATGTGTCTGCAGTCATGCATTGCAGTCTATAGTGCTGAACCTGCGATTCTACGCCACTATACAGGCTCTCTGTAGCCAGGAATAGCTGTTTTTTAAATGCGATTCGCTGCAAATTAATTCAGATCGAATCAAATCGTATCGGAAAATTCAGCGAAGCTGCCGAATCGAATTTTGGAAACATTCACTCATCTCTAATTATAATTTGTGTGGGTAAGGTATTTCTAAGGGATGGTTATGGGGGGGGGGCCCAATTATGAAACCTTTGCATTGGGCCCACCAATGTGTTAAAACTGCGCTGCAGTAGATGCCCCTACCTGCTGAGTCTTTATATTCAGACATTAACATACATATGAAAAATGCGCAAATTCAATCTGATAAGTCATCAGTATGTGATCTTTCGTGGTCCAACATCCATATCCCGCACAGATCAGTTGTAGGAGAGGCTCAGCATCCTCATCCACTGCATAGCAGTAGTTCTGGGGAAGTGCAGTGCCACTCCCATTACTTGAATAGGAACAATGCTGCACGTGCTCCTTGTATGCTAGCAGCTTCCGGAACCAGGAGGCTGTTGCAATATCTAATCTGTGTGGGGTCTGGGTGTCAGACCATGGCAGTTCACATACTGATAACTTATCCTTTGGATAGGTCATCAGTATGAAAAATCAAGGGTGAATTGATTTGATAAATTGCCCAGCTCTAGTGGTGGTGAGGAACCTAATATAAGAGAATAGATTCACATTGCAACCCTGAATGTTCTGTGATGTCTAGTTTCAAAAAGATCAAACAGTACTCAATTTTTTGGGGACTAGAAATCACAGCACCCTGACTCCATTCACTGACATTGGTGAACGAGTCACAGGGCGATGAAGTGATCTTTGGTTGTGCAGCAAGGGTCATAGCTAAAGTTACTGTGAAACCCTGGACCCTGGACGTTTATTTCTCATTAATGTACAGTCAGCACCCCATCTTGACAGAAAAATAAACAGAAATGTAGATATTTTTGCTAATTTATTAAAAAATAAAAACTGAAATATCACATGGTCATAAGTATTCAGACCCTTTGCTGTGACACTCATATTTAACTCACATGCTGTCCATTTCCTTCTGATCCTCCTTGAGATGGTTCTACTCCTTCATTGGAGTCCAGCTGTGTTTAATTAAACTGATTGGACTTGATTAGGAAAGGCACACACCTGTCTATATAAGACCTCACAGTGCATGTCAGAGCAAATGAGAATCATGAGGTCAAAGGAACTGCCCAAGGAGCTCAAAGACAGAATTGTGGCAAGGCACAAATCTGGCCAAGGTTACAAAAGAATTTCTGCAGCATTCAAGGTTCCTAAGAGCACAGTGGCCTCCATAATCCTTAAATGGAAGAAGTTTGGGACGACCAGAGCTCTTCCTAGACCTGTCCGTCCAGCCAAACTGAACAATCATGGGAGAAGAGCCTTGGTGAGAGAGGTAAAGAAGAACCCAAAGATCACTGTGGCTGAGCTCCAGAGATACAGTAGGGAAAAGGGAGAAAGTTCTACAAAGTCAACTATCACTGCAGCCCTCCACCAGTCAGGGCTTTATGGCACAGTGGTCCGAAGGAAGCCTCGTCTCAGTGCAAGACATATGAAAGCCCGCATAGAGTTTGCCAAAAAACACATGACTCCCAGACTATGAGAAATAAGATTCTCTGGTCTGATGAGATGAAGATTGAACTTTTTGGCATTAATTCTAAGCGGTATGTGTGGAGAAAAACAGGCACTTCTCATCACCTTCCCAATACAATCCCAACAGTGAAATATGGTGGTGGCAGCATCATGCTATGGGGGTGTTTTTCAGCTGCAGGGTCAGGACGACTGATTGCAATTGAAGGAAAGATGAATGCGGCCAAGTACAGAGATATCCTGGAAGAAAACCTCTTCCTGAGTGCTCTGGACCTCAGACTGGGCCGTAGGTTCACCTTCCAACAAGACAATGACCCTAAGCACACAGCTAAAATAACAAAGGAGTGGCTTCGGAACAACTCTGTGACCATTCTTGACAGGCCCAGACAGAGCCCTGACCTCAACCCAATTGAGCATCCCTGGAGAGACCTGAAAATGGCTGTCCACCAAACGTTCACCATCCAACCTGACGGAACTGGAGAGGATCTGCAAGGAAGAATGGCAGAGGATCCCCAAATCCAGATGTGAAAAACTTGTTGCATCATTCCCAAGAAGACTCATGGCTGTACTAGCTCAAAAGGGGCTTCTACTCAATACTGAGCAAAGGGTCTGAATACTTATGACCATGTGACCAGTTTTTCTATTTTAATTGTAACCCCCTGCAAGGAGCACTTTGCATAGAGCAGATGCTGCAGTTAATGCCAAGCCAGGACCCACTACAGCAGACATCAGCCATTTTATGCTGAGGGATAGTGGATTACATTTCCCTACACCCCTTACTCCAGGGGGAGGAGTATCAGAGAAAGGGACGGATTGGCTGAGCAGAGAATTATGTGATATTACAGTTTTTCTTTTTTAATAAATTTGCAAAAATATCTACATTTCTGTTTTTTTTCTGTCAAGATGGGGTGCTGAGTGTACATTAATGAGAAATAAAATGAACTTTTTTGCTTTTAGCAAATGGCTGCAATGAAACAAAGAGTGAAAAATTTAAAGGGGTCTGAATACTTTCCGTACCCACTGTAACAGTGATATTGACAGCTCTTCTAATAACTTTAAATCATGATGGTGATTGCATGAGATCCATTTCCCTCACAGGTAACTACCTCTTAAGGTGGGGGAATTAAGGGGAAAGGTGAGGGGGGACACCCCCATTATATTCAGAACATAAACTGAGCTGAGCCTGTGCCCTTTTCCACCAAACATACCCGTGATACCAAGGTGATGATAACTCCACTAAGGACCAAGGTCCACAACACTGCTACAAACAAGACTCCCTCTACAGACAGAATGCTACCTTGCTGTCTTTGTCTGTCTGTCCCAGGACTCCAGCCTCCTCTTCCTGTTTAGAAAGTCACTACACACAGCAGTAGCTGAGTCGGGGGTGGAGCTAACAGAATACTATTGCTGATTGACTGAAGCTCAGTGGCCTCAACCAATCAGTGTTTTGATTAAATTCCATGTCATTGATACAAAGCTGTAGCAGACTCCTCCCCTCCATCTACTAGCTCACACCATCTAAGCAATTTTAAAGGTAGCATGGCCATGGCACATGGGGGGTGGCTCTCTTGGGGGGAAGGGGGGCTTTCCAGTTATGTGCCCCGGGGCTGGAGATATCAGTGCCGTTAGTTTCGGCGCCGATCTGTGCCCACTGTCAGAAGGGCCCCTCTGACAGTACAGGGCTATGGATGAGTACTGTCAGGGGGGCGTTCCTCGCAGCCCAGCTAGACTGTCAGGAACACCCTTCTGACAGTGGGCAGAGATTGGTGTATATAAAGCCACATGTGTATGAGGACATGAAAGGTCCTCTTTAATGTTGTGTTCTAGAAAATCTTCAAATCCATTTATAGATTATTATATTGTTCAGAACCTATTTTTATAAAATTAAAATTGTACTGCTATAAACCACCACAAGTAATACTTAACACATTATCTTAAGCCATGAGTGATTTCCCCATTGAGGTAGACTTAGCAATGCAATTACACCATTTTTCTGGGCTCATTGGTATATTTTACAGTTAGAAAAGAATTCTACAACTCTTAACAGATAGCTTGAACATTCAAGCCACTGGAGATGAACACAATGGGAAGAAAAAAGAGGTGATGGGTGCACCTTACCAGACACCACCATAAGACTGTTATTGTTTGAAATTCTGCATTGTTCATCCAATGGAACCACACGGCAGTTAAATGGAATGGATGCCCTCAATGGAAACCCTCACTGAAATGGAGAGAAATTGTAGGAGTTTCTGCTTCCAAAGTATTGTGATAGGCTCAAACTGCAGCAGAGTGGTAAAGTATGGATATTTTGCATATTATTTATATTATGAGATTTTGCACAGTTACAGAGAGAGAATTGTGTAGAGTCCCTGGGCATTGTCGTGCTGTCACTTCACAGAGTATAGGCTGGTTTGTTGACCAATATGTTTCTATGTTTCCAAAAAGTATACAGAATAGTATCCTATTCTGGTCTGTAAACTTTAACATGTCCTCTAACCTATCTGTTTTGCTTATTAATATTTTAAAAATGAACTTTAACATTTAGTCAAGTAATATTAACAATATAAACTATGTGGGCCTTTCCCCATACCATGCCTGTTCTAATGGTACAGAAAATGGTTCATATTATTTCCAATATAGAAATTCTCTGAACTGGACAAGGCATAATACTGTATTAATACTATGGTGAGGGAAATCCTTAATCACAGACTTCCCCATTGTGTGTCGCCAACAGAATATAGACTATCATTTACTGAATGAGAAGAGTTTGCAGGAAGTTTTAAGATGATGCAGAACTATGAGAAAGTTGTGTAATTTATGATTAGCTGAACAGTACTGCAATGTATTTAAAACAGTATGTGCAATATTTCATATCCATATGATATGTGACAGTAATGTGTATTATTGAGCACATTTGATTCAGCAAAACTTTATGGATGGTGAGCAGATATTTCTAGAAGCATAATAGCCTATGTAATCACATACAATATGTGTTTGGATACTCTGGTACGTGCAATACAGTAGCTGGTTATCACAGACCTTGTAGAACGAGGACAGGAGTACAAAGATACACTTTTATTGCCCCTAATAAGTGGAAGAAGCAGTAACCAGGATAAAGTGAATCAACGTGATATCACTACATATGCATTTTTGCTTATAGAATCTATAATTAGCAGCATCTGGATTTAAAGTCTGGTCTCCCTGACACATGTTTTCTTATCATTTATTTACTGTACATAGCTACACTAATTTCTACAGTATCCATCCTGCAAATATAATTTACTGCCTGATAAAATGTTTGGATCAGGCTATTAGTGGGTATGTATAGGTAAATTGAATCATCTGATGGAGTGATACAGTATGAGAGTAATCTGCTAGCCTCACTTCTAGCCTCAGTTTATTCCCCCACTGTCCACTACCTACTAACCCACTAACTATCCCGTTTAGGCTAAATATGATATTTTTTCACCGCTTTATCAGGAGTAAAAAGCTTCCACAGTCATACCATTTAGCCAACAAATGTTGCACGTAGGGCCACTGTAGGAGGCCAATATACCACATGTGGGGACACTATGGGGTTCCTTATACTACACGTGGAGGCATTGTGGGGTTCTTTATATATATACATGTGGGGGTCATATTACACGTGAGGCACTGAGGGGGCCATTTTGCTATATATAGTAGCTTTGAAGAGGCCATTAAATAACTGTTATAAGTCATTTATAAGAGATCGCTATTTTGGGGGGTACTCATTTGTGACTTTTCTCGCTAGGAAAGGTTGAAAAAGTTGAGAAACACAAATTTTTCTAAGGATATGATAGCACATTTCCTTATATTGCAGGCGTTCCAGTAACACAATATTGCTATCTTTATCAGATGACTTCGTTACCATTGACTGCATACCATGTTCTCATTATTATTATTACATGAAAGCCCAATCATAATGGTGTCAAATTCATCGTCTTTGTACCAGTGATTTTCGGTATTAAAGTAGTTATCTACATTCTAATATTGATGGCCTATCTTTTGAATAGGCCATCAATAGTACAGCTGAGACCCCCACAGATCAGCTGTTCCAGGACAGTGCGGCTCCTGATAATGTTTACAGACCGAGAGCCATGCTGATCACTCACTGCACAGCAGTGGCTTTAGGTACTGCAGCACTATCCACTACACATTGTACAGTAAGTACGTAAGTAGCACAGCTCCCTGAATGTAAACATTATCAGGAGCCAAGCTGTTCTGGAACAGCTGATCTGTGGGGGTCCTGGATGTTGGACCCTCGCAGAACTAATATTGATAGCCAATCCTAAGGCTAGGCTATCAAAATTAGAAAGTGGATAAACCCTTATAAAGGACTGACATTCTGTATTCTGTATAATAACATTCTGTATTATGATAACAGTAGATATTTGCCAGAGTAGGGAATATATGTCAGAGTATATAGTCTGTAAATATTTTTCTTTAAAACATCAGAAAGTCAGGCCAAGATACATTTTTCCTGTACCACAATATACAGCCAACATATCAACAGACTGGTTGTATAGTAACCATTTACAAACCCACAGATCTGGGGTACACATACAGTATATCAGGTTGAGAACCATTGTTCTAAACCTCAAACTACTGTAATTGGCACTGGCAAGACCATTGTGCAAAGGTATGAGATTCTGAGGAGACTCATTAGGTCATAGCCCCACAAATAGAATTTGAGTAGTTGTGGTAGCATGGCAGAAGCAGAAAGGGACCATTGGAGACTTTGGCGCAGATGTGAATGCTGTGGATCTTTGAGCCAAAGTTAGAAGTGGATTGAGCAGAAGGGAGAAGTATAAGAGCTTCCTAGATATTTCCCATTCCTTCTGTAGCTACTACTAGGTTTTCCCCCCAAAAAAGTAGCATTACTGTAAAGTGGGGCCTTAGCCTTAGGGCGTTTTCAGAACTTATGATTCAGTAAATTACGACCCCACGTTGCGGAAAAGCTGCTTTTTTTTATTTTTTTTTATTTTTGAGACAAACCTAGTAGTGGCTACAGAAGATATATGAAATATCTAGGAAGCTCTTACACTTCTCCCTTCTGCTCAATCCACTCCTGACTTTGGCTCAAAAAAAAAAAAACAGCAAAATCTGCAAAAAGAAAGCAGCTTTCCTGCAACATGGGGCCTTAGCTTAATAGTAGGATATCTAAGAGTAAGTTCACATGCTTCAGTTTTTGAAGAAGAAATATCTACAACTGAAAATGATGACCTATCTTTGGGATAAATCAATGGGGATCCAAAACTGAGCACCCCACCAATCAGCTGTTTGAAGAGACCACAGTGTTCTGCTGAGCACTGTTGTATCTTCATTGTTTAGCAAGCACAGTGCCCTACAGTGTATAGTGTCTGGGCTTGGTATTGCAGCTCATCCCAATTTACAAGCTTTGTAACCAATGAAAATGATGGCACTTGACCCGTGAAGCAGAGGTGGTGCTTATCCAAGCACTGCTGCTGCTTCAACTAGCTAAATGCTGCTGGGTTTCAGACCCTTGCCAATCTGATATTGATGATCTATCCCAAGCACAAGTCATCAGTATTCATTAAAATACTCTTTAATGTCAGTAAGTATTCTTCAGTGACAGTAAATACCTACTGATGTAGATAATATTCCATATATATTAGTACATATTCCCCTGTGTGATCAAGTACTTACAGTAGATATAATCCAATTATCCCCTATGCTGGTAAATACGTCAATACATACTGTCAATGTCATTATGTACTCCCTGATATTAGTAAATACAATGTGAACTAGAGCTAAGCTGTAATTTAGCATTACAAATCGGTTTTTACACTACATTTTAGTAGAGTTACAGTACCTGTCATAAATGACCTGCTTTACCTAAAGCTATTTCACAATTTAGATTCAGAGTAATAAAACATAACCTATATACTTAGTAAGTGAAGTTTGATATGCAGGCAGATATCTTACAAAAGTGTCTTAAGATCAAACACGTGTCCTAGGTGTTACCCCCCCTAGAGGAAGTCAAGTCTTCTGACTGTGTACTGTACACAAGTGATGTTGTGCAGTGCACTGCCAACAGCCACTGTAAACAAGTGACTTTTATCAGCTCTTTCATGTCATTTTGCTGTTGCACACAGAATTCATTTCAGTGTCCCCCTGCCATCTCTCTTCTCACAGAAATTTATTAGCCCCTGGACTGTGCGCTACAGCAAGTGCCTGAGGAGAGGAGGAGCTCCTTACAGTGCTCTATGATTTAAAACAACACAGAGGAGGAGAGAGGGTGTTCAGTCTATGCAATAAGTACCTAATGCTGGCCCACAGCCAAGTGCAGGGACTTTAAAAGAAAATACTAAAGCAGGACATCCCTCCCTGTTACCAAAGGATACATCACAACTCATCATGGGTATGTAGCTTCTTACCATAACCCGCTAACCTGTAATATTACTAGTAATATTGTATATTGTAATTTTAATTACACTGCAAAAGGCAACAAATAGTATTTCAGCCATTGGTTCTGTTTTAGCTTTTCCTGTGTAGTCTCCAATCTGTCTCCAACCTCTGCAGCTCACCATTACTTTTGAGAATTGTTTGCATATCGGTGTATAGTGATTGCTGCTATTTAGTTGGGTGATCTTTATGGTAGAATATAAATAACATTTTGTCTAGTTGTGTGTATTTCTGTAATGGTTTGTACTAAACTGTAATAATGTTTCCATTATATTTGCTTTAGATTATGGCCCTCATAGCGAAATGCAGCTAAAAACGCTGTGGAAAAAAACAAAGTAGAAAAATGCTACTTTTTTTTTCACAGCATTTTTCATTGAGTTTTGATGCATTTTTCTCTGTGTTTTTTCGTCCCCTATTAAATATATAGGTAAAACGCTCATGATTCTGCTTTTAGGCTAAGGCTTCAGGTACCGAGCCACAGCCAAAAAGTGCTGCAGAAAAGACTGCAGTGGAAATGCATTGCGTTTTTTTCCGCAGCGCTTTTCACAGAAAGTTTGCAGAGTTTTCCTCTGCAGACATTCTGTCCCTATTAAACCTATACAGAAAATGCCAGAATTTCTGTAGGTATAATTGACATGCTGAGAAAACATCGTTTTTTTTTAATTCCGTTGCGAATATTTTTTCTGCAATGTGTGGATGGGATTAGCCAGAATCCCATCCACTTTAAAAGTACTGTAAAACACCGCATTTTTGCCATGGAGTTTCCCCCGCGGCCAAATTGCCGCATTTTCGCAACATGGGGCCCCTGCCTTAAAATGGCTGCTTAGCTTTGTGAATAGCAACCAGTCTGCCTCATTTTAACAAGAAGTTCTTCAACTTAATATTCAATTGACAAAGAATGTTACACTGAGAAGAAGCAAGATGCTGAGCAGCTCTTGCCTCAGGTTTTTGCAAAAAAAAAAAAATTGAGAAAACCTCTTTAATGGGTATCTGTCACCAGAAAACTCAATATCAAACCAGTTCATTGTAAGGGACATTATGCTGCAATTTACTTACCGATCCCTGATCCTGTCCACAGCTGCCTCCACTTCCCCTTCAGCCCTCAGGGGCCCCCGAGTGTCCCACATCATGTCGCTGACATTGAGCAGCAGCTATTCAGCGTGACACTTGGTAGCTCAACGCTGAAGGGAAAAGCAAAGACAGTGTGGGCAGGATTGGCATCGGTAAGCAGGACCGCGGCACTGACATTTTTGTTGGGCAAACCTCCCAAATACGTCCAAAATGGAACTGCTATTATTATACTCTGGGGTCTTCAGATGAGTTAAAATAACAGTGCTACTCAACCCTCCTGGGCTCCAGCGCCGGTCTTCAGGCCTCCTGAATGACGTGTTTGGGCCTCAGCGGTCTCTGATGTCATTCAGGAGGCCCAAAGACCTGCACAGGAGCCTAGGAGAGGTGAGTAACACTGTTGTTAGTTATGTTTAATCACCTTTGCTGGGCCTCCAGAACCCAGAGTATAATAATCTTTGGGAAATTTGTAACAAAAACCATAAGGGGCCACTATGGGACATTATACTGTGAGGAGGAATCATTATGGGATATTATACTGTGTGGAGGAGCTACTGTGAGACATTATACTGTGTGGATGGGCCAATATGGGACATTATGTTATGTGGAGGGCTGCTTTGGGGCATTATACTGTATAGAGGACACTATCGGACATTATACTGTTGGAAGGGGTCACTGTAAGACAATATACTGTGTGGAGGGGCCACTATGGAACATTATACTGTTCCCTATAGGACATTATTCTTAAAGGGGTTGTTCAGGTATTGGATAAACTCAGGAGGGGCCTGGGGCAGGTGGCGGCCTAGTCACTAGCACTTACTGCATGGGGAAGTATAATGTGGGGAAAAGTGGAAAGTGGCGTTGTACTGTGTGGGTGCCAGGAAAGGGGATACTAGATACTGGGCGGGGGGCCCAGTCAAACATATAGTATGGGGCCCAGTGTTTGCTAGTTATACACCTTAGATGCACCTAACAAAAGGCAGGTTTTAGATATATGCAATGGGACTCAAGAGCATTCAGTCATGCTAGAGCCTCCAGGGGTTCTGTATTCAGGTTTGAATCTCCACCCCTGTACACTTGATTGACAGCTTCTTCCTATGATGCTGCTTGTTGAATTCTCACTCATGCACCTGGTATTTCTCAGCTGGAGCTCACTTGAGCTTCATTTCCATATTTTTTCAAGGAAATAGTGTATAATCTATGATGTTGCTCAGCATATTGTCCCCTATAATGCACTATGGCTGGTCTTATATTCCTGGTGGCGTACAGACTTTAATATGTAAAATGCACAAGCTGTAAACCAGTTTCATATTTTTCCATAATTTTGCAATATTCACATGGAGAAATGTCAGAATTGTTCCAGGAGGGTTCTGGAAGCTTTAAAGTTAAACTGATCTGCTAAATGGATATAAAAAAAACACTTGATGGGGAAACAGACTGCAATGTTCTGTACTTCTAATGCTACTATCCAAACACCCAGAAATGATCAGCATAGATGAACCTTATCTACTAATAATATCCCTCTGCTGTGCACCGAATCAGTCACTGAGGGTTAGAAACCAATGACATAAATTGATAACATAACTAACTCATAAATGATGCTTGTTTAGACTCTAGTGGCCCACAACAGGGAAGCCATAATCTAAAGAGCTGCAAATCATAAAATAAGAGATCAGCGCAGCATGTGCAGTGATTCTTGATAATAGGGATACCAGTACCCAGTTTTCTCTCTGATCCGTTAATATGTCCTGCACATAAACTAATGTTGTAAAATGAAGTTTATTATATTTGCTAATTTTAGAGTCCTATCTTATTGTCATTAGTTACAGAACAAGATTACAGAATCGATCAGCCATTACGCACATAAACAAATTTGCTATCACCTTTAACTGTGCTTACTGTGGGTACTTCAAACTCAAAGTGCATGTGATTGCTTCTTTAAGAGATAACACTTTGATGATATCCTGTACCAACCAAAGCAATATAGCACAGAGTGCATATGCCAAGTTTCATGGATTGTGAAATGGACTGGAGAACATATTTAGAAATTGAATGGTTTCCTTCTTATGGAGGTTAACCATCTGGATGAAGATTTTCCATCATGTTGCATGCCTTACTCCAAAAGGATGATTAGAATAATATTCTTTTATTATTAATAACATGGAATAAAAGGCACATGGCTCAGATACTGACATGAAGCTCTTCCTCATAGCAAGAACTTTTTGTTCAAGTTAGAAAGCTAGGTCTTATTGGGAGTAGTAACATGCACAAGACCAAATTTATGTCAAGGCTCAGTAAGCCTGTGCTTATGGCCTGAAAAGGGTAACATGTCAAACTTAGGAATCATTCACATCACATTATTAACATCCATTTAACATAAGCTTAATTGAATGTTAAAAATGGATGAAAACAGGTGCAAATGGATGGGCATCTGTTTACACAGAGTCAGTATGCACTATGCTTGGACACAAAAGCACAGTGCACCCCATTCTGTGTCTGACAAAAAAAAAAAAAAAGACGGAAACAGATCCATTATTTTTTAACATTGACTTTATGTAAGTAAATGACATCCATTTTCGTCCTTTTTAGTATCCATTTTTCCATTTTTAAACAGATCCTTTAAACGGATGTTAAAAACATGATGTGAACAGCCCCTTATTTCCTTATTTTCAGAGGACAATACACTGATACACCGTAATATGGATGAACAGTTTACAGTCATATGTGGCCCATGGGATTTGAGTTACTCATGACATGAAAATATTTTCTTGGTCCATTGGGTGTGCTGCTTGCCAGACAACCCCACACGGATAAACTGTTTGGGGCTAAGCCCAATAGCCATGCTATACAGTGCACAGAGTTGGAAGCAGATAGCTCTGTACAATGTATAGTGGCCGGGGACCATTACTTCTGCTCAGCACCCATTGATATCAATGGGATTGTCATGAAGTACAGGGCTGAATGATTGTCACTTGCCATAGTGCTCTAATTAAGACTCACAAAATTAGATGTGGAAAAGAAAACTCGGTCTAAAACATAACTTTTAAAAAAATATATAAATAAAATCTATGTGTGCTTATAAATATAGATAAATATATCGCAGAATAGAGAGATAATAATGGAGAGTTATTGTCTATCTGCGTTGTCAACATCTAGCTCAATGTCTAACCAAGACTTCTCACACTTACTTTCCTACTATTAATTTAACCTAAGAAGGTTTTTCAGGTGCTGTATTTATCACTCCAGGGGCTACACAAAAATTCCTGCCTTGTGTAATTTAGCAAAAGAGGTCACAACAGATACCCTGAGACACATATCTCTAATAATCACAGGTCATTGTTTGTATGTCACTAATACCCAATATATAATAAACAGGCACTAGGGGTTTAGGATGTACGTCTCTCAGTGTCTTTCGGGCACCAGGGACGTGATATACAAATCCCTTAGTGTCCTGGAGAAAAATCCTACAATTACAATACAGGCACTTACGTGTTGATACTGTATATATATGCCCTTCAGTGTCATAAGTAAAGAATGTTCAACGCATTTCCCCTCCTTGGATAATTTCTGACATTAGGGGTTCATCATTAGGAAGCAATGATCATGAGATCAAAATAAAGCCCTAAATAGATGAAAAGGAATGAGGACATCAGTAAAAACTGCATTTCCAGGTGCCCCGATGGTAGGCGCCGGTACTTGAGCTGATGACCATCACACGCATAGATTTTATTTATATATTTATTAGTTAGTCTCTAATTAGTCTCAAGTACTGTATAGAGAGAAATAAATAATTCAAGGTAAGCTTTTGGAAGGGAATCCTAACTTTCCCCTTCTTAGTGGGTTAGGCAGAATAATTCTGCTAATAAGGTTATATTGGGAAATTGTTGTTTATGCTGTTCTTAGCCTACATCTGTATATGTTTAATAACAGAGCAGGCCAATGGCAGGGTATAACACTCCAAGAAAAATAAACTAAATTTCTGAGTGATAAGTTGCCCTCTCTGATCCTGCATAACGCAGTGCATCAGATTTTCATGCAGTGTCCCTTTATGATGACGACCCACGTTGCGGAAACACCGCTTTTATTTTTGCAGATTTTGCTGTGGTTTTTTTGAGCCAAAGCCAAGAATGGCTACAAAAGGAATGGGAAATATATAGAAAGCACTTCTACTTCTACCTTATGCTCAATCCACTCCTGGCTTTGGCTCAAAAAACTGCAGCAAAATCTGCAACAAAAAAAGCTGCCTCAGCCTAAAAGGGGTTTTCCCATCTTAGACAGTTATTGTATTTGTACAGGATATGCCATAAATGTTTTTATAGATGCAGATCCCATCCACTGTGAATGGAGAGGAGGCCGTGCATGTGCCACTTTCTCCATCCATGTATATGGGATTTCCAAAAACAGCCAAGTAAGTACGACTGGTTGTTGGAACTCACAAAGCAGTGAATGGAGAGAGCAGCACATGTACAGCTGTATGGATTTCTGGATGGATATTCACATAATGTTTACTATGCATATCAGTATAAGGTTTTTCTTACATTTCATACAAAGCTAATAGAACAGTATTTCAATGTAGCTTATGCCCTAAATCTCATTTGAACTCTGGTCCTATTTTTTTTTTTTCACAAGCTCAAGGTCTTAGGCAACTTATTGCAGATGCAAATGCACCCAACAGACCCTATTGCCTTACAATGAGGGTCACTATGATTCCAATGAGATTTCCGTTGTGTTGACCATGAAAATACAGCTGCATATATTGCAAGATTCTTGTGGTAATGAAAAACCTATTGGAATCCCTGACAGAATATAAACACACACATGTGACATGAGCGTCACCATGACTGTTAAACAATATGCAAATAAGACCTCACTGGTGGAAAAGATACCTTTTGGAAGATAGCTTCCTATAGATGAATGCATGGTTTTTCATAAAATCTAATTGCATAATCTGGGAATATTAACCAAGCCAGAATAACTGCTCCAAAAGGAAGAAGGTCTCAGACAGTTGTTTCGAGGTTGTTGCCTGTCATCAGTGCAGAGCAGGGAAATAGCTGGCTGCATGAGAGGTCTGAACGTGGGTCAGAAGGAGTACTATGTCTCATTAGGGAGAGGCGGTACAGAGACATAGTTCATAATTCTGTTTAACAATACATTTTATATTATTATCTACAGGCTATGACTATTTTACAGTAGCGGTCGCGAGCAATAATAATCGCAACAGTATATAAAGATTTATTGATTTAAAGTAGATAAGAATAAGTAATTGTGCTGCCATCAAGATATAAAACTACTAAGACATAACAATGCATAAATCTTCATCTAAATTGTTATTGTCTAGCGCCATATACCAGGTCAAGGATCATATTTATTTATTCATTCACTTATTTAGTTATTAGTTTAATATTTTTACACACCAGAAGTCAGGTTTGTTTATATGTTAGATATGTACTATTTGTTCATACTTTTATACGTGGTAGCAATGTTATTTTTAAATTAATCGATCAATGTAGCCTATGTCATACATGTCATTTCCTCTTAAGTCACAATCTGTAATAATGAGAAATATTTACTAATAGTCCCACTAGTCGCATGCAGCCTGCGCTAGATTCCTTAGATGAAATCCTTTTTCCTTTCACAACTGAGGAACCAAATTTGACACCGTATTAATATATTTATATTAAAGCATACCTCCTGTTATAAACAACTTTGCATAAATGAACAGTGCAGGTAAAAATAAGAAACATTGTAATATGTCGTATTAAATAGAAATGTTTTCTTCTCCCCTTATTTGGCAGAGTTACTTTCTACATATAAGTCTATGAAGAGAGGAGGGGGGATTGAAAAGACACCCTATAAAATTACTGCTCCTACACTCTGCTACTCTCTCCACTTTTAATACTGCAAGGTTGTAGATAAGAAGCTGCTTGTAGACAGAATGAGGCAATAATTAACTGGTAGGCAGAAGAATACCACTCCTCCCCTTCTTTCTCTATAGAGCTGTATGCGTGAGGCTGAATACAGAGAAGAATATAATGTAAACAAGCAGTCAGATTGAGGATGAGGAACAGGAGAACAGTTTAAAAAGTGGTGAAGGATTCAGAAACCCTTAATAAGACATATTACAAAGTTTTTTTCGTGCTATTCATTTATGAAACGTTTATAACTGGCGGTACACTTTAAGAATTATGTTATTATATTGCAAGCCATTAAGAATCTGCAGAAAATGAGTTTCTTAGTGTAATTATTTACATGAGATATTTTTGAATTCCTAATGGATAATTTTTCACTAGTCATGTCTATTATGCAAAACACATCTATGGTCATTTCTTAGTGACAGACACCTCATGAAGAATGTGACACATAAAGTGGTATCACTGGCTATTGTAATGAAATGCCATTCTGGTCAAACATGGCCCAGAGAGGAAAATAATTGTTGGTCCACGAAGCAAGAGTAAATTACTAGATAACTAGTTACAAGATAGATAGATACATAGATGGTAATGTTTGTGTGTTTCAATTTGGTATTGTCAAAGAGTGCCAAGGGATGCAGGAATGGATTTTTCAGAGGTCAGGAGAGTCCATCACCACTAAAAAAGCGTCTACTTTCACCTGTATTCTCTGCACATCTGAACCTGTCAATCTTTATTCTTTATATTAAGGGTGGGGGAGAGGGGTTGGGGATAACCATATGCAACAGGCAAAGCCATGAGCCTGGGTGCTGCAAGCAGCTAGTGTGCGTACAGATTAACTGTTGATTTTCTTGGCAGCAAGATTGCACCTTGACACACAAAAGGTGTATTTGTTATGCTATTTAGAAGTTATTTTGATAGTGGTGATAGACTTCCTTTAAGGCCAAGCCCCACATTGCAAAAACGCAGCATTTTACATTAACTGCAATTCTGGCTAATCCCATCCACACATTGCAAAAAAAAAAGATCTGCAGTGGAAATGCTGCGATTGCAAAAATTGCAAGCATTTTTGCAAATCACAACATGTCATTTATATCTACGGAAACACTGGTGTTTTCCGTATAGGTATAGTAGAAAAACACTGCAGAAAAAAACTCGATGCGTTTCCGCCACAGTCTTTTCTGCAGCGTTTTTGACAGCAATTTGCTGTGTGGGGCCTTAACCTAAAGGCTGCTTTCTTGTTGATATCTTTGCTTCTGATCCAATGATCAAAATGAAATGCAATCAAAAAGTGAACCATGTGCACAGAACCCGTATAGCAATGCACGAAGGTTACATAGCTCTCTAGTAAGGAATTGTACAGCCTCTATGTACTCAGGCTTTATGGGGTGCTATGTATTATCGACATATTCTACCCCAGAAGTAATGTCTATGTACACATGGAGTCCTAGCAAACAGGCCAATTTTTTAAATATTTTGGTGGATTCAGAGTCCATTTGAAAAAGCCTTAGTATGCCTTCTAATGAAATCAGATTTAGGCTGAAACCCCACATTGCGAAAACCCAGCATTTTTACAACGTTGCAAAACCGCAATAAAAAACGCTGCAGAAATATAGGGATGTGTTTCAGACGCATTTTTTTTTTTGCTGCATTTCGGTACATGGGGCCTTAGCCTTAGTAGAGGCTCATGATGCTTATCTATGGGAGCCTTATTATAACTGAGGTTTGTATGTAATTCAACCCTTTGCCATCTGCTCCTGTTTTTTTTATAACAATTATATTCAATATTTGCATATGTCTTTTATATGTTTAATTAATTAAGATTTCTGTTTAACATTATTTGGACATGCAAACCTATTGATAAAATTATTTTCCCTTTTCTTTCCTTAACAGGGAGGGGCGAAAAATCAGCAGTAAGTACTTTTAATGCAATATATTTATTTTGTTTAATCTAATTTCAGTTAGCTTTCTGAATTGTAAATCATCTTTTATTTGATATGTTTTTAATGATATATTTTTGACCACAAGCTGCACAGGTACTGCAGCATAGCCCTATTCGCTACTTAACCAGCTTTGTAACCCCTTTATTCCCAAAGGGCAAAAACTTACCAGTCACACAGTGATTGTATAACCCCAATTCCAATGAAGTGGGACGTTGTGTAAAACATAAATAAAAACAAAATATGATGTTTTGCAAATCCTTTTCAACCTATATTCAATTGAATACACTACAAAGACAAGATATTTAATGTTCAAACGGATAAACTTTATTGTTTTTTTGCAAATATTCACTCATTTTGAATTTGATGCCTGCAACACGATCCAAAAAAGCTGGGACAGGGGCAACAAAAGACTGGGAAAGTTGAGAAATGTTCAAAAAACACCTGTTTGGAGCATTCCAGAGGTGAACAGGTTAATTGGAAACAGGTGAGTGTCATGATTGGGTATAAAGGGACCATCCCCGAAAGGCTCAGTTGTTCACAAGCAAGGATGGGGCGAGGTTCACCACTGTGCGAACTACTGTGTAAACAAATAGTCCCAACAGTTTAAGAACAATTTTTCTAAACTCACAATTGCAAGGAATTTAGGAATTTCATCATCTACAGTCCATAATATCATCAAAAGATTCAGAGAATCTGGACAAATCTCTGCAAGTAAGCGGCATGGCCGAAAACCAACATTGAATGCCTGTGACCTTCAATCCCTCAGGCATCACTGCATTAAAAACAGACATCATTCTGTAACGGATATTACCACATGGGCTCAGGAACACTTCAGAAAACCATTGTCAGTGAACACAATTCGTCACTACATCTACAAGTGCAAGTTAAAACTCTACCATGCAAAGCAAAAGCCATATATCAACAACACTCAGAAACGCCGCTGGCTTCTCTGGGCCCGAGCTCATCTGAGATGGACTGACGCAAATGGAAAAGTGTCCTGTGGTCTGACCAGTTCACATTTCACATTGTTTTTGGTAATCATGGACGTCGTGTCCTCCAGGCCAAAGAGGAAAGGACTGTCTGGATTGTAACTAGTGCAAAGTTCAAAAATCCAGCATCTCTGATGGTATGGGGGGTTGTTAGTGCCCATGGCATGTTGAAGGCAACATTAATGCTGATAGGTGTATACAGGTTTTGGAGCAACATATGCTGCCATCCAAGCCACGTCTTTTTCAGGGACGTCCCTGCTTATTTCAGCAAGACAATGCCAAGCCACATTCTGCATGTGTTACAACGTTACATTGTGGCTTTGTGATAAAACAGTGTGAGTACTAGACTGGCCTGCCTGCAGTCCAGACCTGTCTCCCATTGAAAATGTGTGGCGCGTTATGAAGCGCAAAATACGACAACGGAGACCCCGGACTGTTGAGAAACTGAAGTTGTACATCAAGCAAGAATGGGAAAGAATTCCACCTACAAATCTTCAACAATTTGTGTCCTCAGTTCCCAAACACTTATTGAGTGTTGTTAGAAGGAAAGGTGATGTAACACAGTGGTAGACATGCCCCTGTCCCAATCTTTCGTTGCCCCTCTCCCAGCTTTTTTGGAACGTGTTGCAGGCATCAAATTCAAAATGAGTGAATATTTGCAAAAATCAAATAAAGTTTTTCCGTTTCTTGTCTTTGCAGTGTATTCAATTGAATATAGGTTGAAAAGGATTTCCAAATCATCGTATTCTGTTTTTATTTATGTTTTACACAACGTCCCAACTTCACTGGGATTGGGGTTATATATACAAGTATATCATCACTTCATAAATTGGTAATAACCCTTTGAGGCCGGGTCCCATGCTGTGAATACGCAGCGTTTTGGTCATGGCAGAAACGCCACAGCAAAAAACACTGCATATTACAGTACCTGCAATGTGGATGAGATTCTGGCTAATCCCATCAATACATTGCAGAAAAAATCAGCAGCAGAAATGCTGCGATTTCAAAAACCATTAAATTTTTGTAAATTGCAGCATGTCAATTATAGCAACAAAACAGTGGTGGTTTCCGTATAGGTATAATAAAGGCAGAAAGACCACAGAGGAAAACTTAGCCTAACAGTCTTTTATACTGGAGACTTTGAATTCAAGTGAAAAAGCGTTCTATGGCCTGCAGAGACCAAAGCTTTTTGTTATCTCCACATACAACCTCCACTGTAATGCATTGTGTTTTAAGATGCCTCTCTGCAACAAGAACTAGAAGGTGCTTTGTGACCTGTGCAGAGATTATTGTGCAATGATGGGGAGATGATGAATTTTGAATGGTTGTCCTGACTCCCTATGGCTAGGTTCACAACTGCACCCGGCTCTCTATTCTTTGGGTCCGCCGGGGGGACCCGATCGATGGAGAGCCAGGCTGCTAAAACAGTGGTGACATGCGGACACCAGTGAACCCCATAGACTATAATGTGCAGGACTTTTCTCTCCGCTGACTTCTGGCTGTTTCTCTGGTGGAGTCTCCAATGGAAAGGATGTGAACTTAGCCTAAGTTATCGATATATATATATATATATATATATATATATATATATACAGTACAGACCAAAAGTTTGGACACACCTTCTCATTCCAAGAGTTTTCTGTATTTTCATGACTATAAAAATTGTAGATTCACACTGAAGGCATCAAAACTATGAATTAACACATGTGGAATTATATACTTAACAAAAAAGTGTGAAACAACTGAAAATATGTCTTATATTCTAGGTTCTTCAAAGTAGCCACCTTTTGCTTTGATTTGTGCTTTGCACACTCTTGGCATTCTCTTGATGAGCTTCAAGAGGTAGTCACCTGAAATGGTTTTCACTTCACAGGTGTTCCCTATCAGGTTTAATAAGTGGGATTTCTTGCCTTATAAATGGTGTTGGGACCATCAGTTGTGTTGTTCAGAAGTCAGGTGGATACACAGCTGATAGTCCTACTGAATGGAGTGTTAGAATTTGTATTATAGCAAGAAAAAAGCAGCTAAGTAAAGAAAAATGAGTGGCCATCATTACTTTAAGAAATGAAGATCAGTCAGTCCGAAAAATTGGGAAAACTTTGAAAGTGTCCCCAAGTGCAGTGGCCAAAACCATCAAGCGCTACAAAGAAACTGGCTCACATGAGGACCGCCCAAGGAAAGGAAGACCAAGAGTCACCTCTGCTGCGGAGGATAAGTTCATCCGAGTCACCAGCCTCAGAAATCGCAGGTTAACAGCAGCTCAGATTAGAGACCAGGTCAATGCCACACAGAGTTCTAGCAGCAGACACATCTCTACAACAACTGTTAAGAGGAGACTGTGTGCAGCAGCCCGTCATGGTAAAATAGCTGCTAGGAAACCACTGCTAAGGACAGGTAACAAGCAGAAGAGACTTATTTTGGCTAAAGAACACAAGGAATGGACATTAGACCTGTGGAAATCTGTGCTTTGGTCTGATGAGTCCAAATTTGAGATCTTTGGTTCCAACCACCGTGTCTTTGTGCGACGCAGAAAAGGTGAACGAATGGACTCTACATGCCTGGTTCCCACCGTGAAGCATGGAGGAGGAGGTGTGATGGTGTGGGGGTGCTTTGCTGGTGACACTGTTGGGGATTTATTCAAAATTGAAGGAATACTGAACCAGCATGGTTACCACAGCATCTTGCAGCGGCATGCTATTCCATCCGGTTTGCGTTTAGTTGGACCATCATTTATTTTTCAACAGGACAATGACCCCAAACACACCTCCAGACTGTGTAAGGGCTATTTGACCAAGAAGGAGAGTGATGGGGTACTACGCCAGATGACCTGGCCTCCACAGTCACCAGACCTGAATCCAATCGAGATGGTTTGGGGTGAGCTGGACCGCAGAGTGAAGGCAAAAGGGCCAACAAGTGCTAAGCATCTCTGGGAACTCCTTCAAGACTGTTGGAAGACCATTTCAGGCGACTACCTCTTGAAGCTCATCAAGAGAATGCCAAGAGTGTGCAAAGCAGTAATCAAAGCAAAAGGTGGCTACTTTGAAGAACCTAAAATATAAGACATATTTTCAGTTGTTTCACACTTTTTTTTAAGTATATAATTCCACACGTGTTAATTCATAGTTTTGATGCCTTCAGTGTGAATCTACAATTTTTATAGTCATGAAAATACAGAAAACTCTTGGAATGAGAAGGTGTGTCCAAACTTTTGGTCTGTACTGTATATATATATATATATATATATATATAGATACCTGTTTTTATAATCCTACCTGTACTGATAATGTGATGAATGCTGCAGTAGATAAGCTGTAAAATCACCTATTGCGAATGGTGGTCTCTATATGTAGATGATACCCGTCATTGCCATGCTTTTTCTTTTTAAATATACATAACATATATATATATATAGAGAAAGAGAGAGAGAGAGAGAGAGAGAGAGAGAGAGAGAGAGAGAGAAAAAAAATAAAGAAAAAAATATATAAAGAAAAATAAATATTAAATATGTTTAACATAAAAACAATTTAAAAAATAAGTCAATTTCAGATGACACATTCCTTTTATGTCAACTAACTGACAAGAGTGCTAATAGTCAGACCCCCATTAATCTGATATTGATGTCTTGTCTTAAGGACACAATTTAGAATTAATCAGAGTGAAAAAAGGACTGCATAAACCATGTGGAAGTACAGTATGCCTCATGACCTAATATGGGTGCCATACTACCACTCCAAACAAGAAGTTGAATGGAACAGAAATACACCTGCGTACATGAGGCCTTACACAGATTTAAATTTTTTTTTGCAACATTTAGAAAATAAAAAAATAAAAGAAAATAGTACTTGTAGTTGTTAATATAAACTATTTTTTATTTTTTAACCTTTAACAGCCGGGATGCTTTGGCTACCCTCTAAGCATCTTCTTCATTGTCATCAATGAGTTTTGTGAAAGGTTCTCCTACTATGGAATGCGAGGTAAAGTAATATTTTCAAGTAAATTTTTCCTCTAGTATAATTTTTGGAGCCAAAATAAAGCCAGTATAATAGCAATGGCTATGACAACCTGGTAAAAGGCAATTATCATTGGGCTACGACAATTAGTCAAAATTCACTCATTAATTAGAACTAATGACAGATATATCTGATCTCTTTGTATTCTCATTGCAGCGGTGTTGGTTTTGTACTTTAAATACTTTTTACAATGGGATGACAACCTCTCCACTGTGGTTTATCACACTTTTGTCGCTGTTTGCTACCTGACTCCAATACTTGGGGCCATCATTGCTGACTCTTGGCTGGGAAAATTTAAGTAAGTTATTTTGTAATGAGTTTGTGTCATTACTATGTGCCATTTATAAGTTCTCACCCTTTATGATCCACAGTCCACACCTGCATCAGTAAAGCCTAAATATGTGTCCTGACCCTCGAGCGTCAGTCACGGAACAAGGATTGTGTGCTGTCCATGGTTGATCTATGTGTTAGAGTCATGAAAAATGGATCATCCTTTTTCATCAAAGTATTTCTATGTTTGTCAATGTATTTGGGTCTCAGAGAAAAAGTTTGCCATCCATTGTTTTTTTGTTTTATTTTCATGGACATATAGACTTGCATTGGAATGGTCAATGCAAACCACATCAGGGGCAAAAAAATGGACAGGTGCACACTGAGGCCACCAGTGCTTTCATTTTACTTACTAACTGTGCAGTTTTGCTGTTAGAATAATGAGAAATAGCCTGAAAGAGGTTGTATGGGGAAAAAAATACATTCATGAGGCAGGGGAGGTGTAGAAAGTAAAAATGCATTTATACTTACCTTGTAACTCCACTCCGTTCTTGCAGTGGGCCAGCTGTTAGTATACAGAGTGGTGACGTCATGTTGACGGGACTGCTGCAGCCAACACCGCTCTATTTATTTATTTTAAATACTCACTCCCGTGTGCATGGGAGAGGGTGTAAGTGTTGCAGGTGTAAGCAGGTGTCACTGCTGACAGTGGTGACAAGCCAGTGGAGCTGATGGCTGGCCCAGCACATGAATGGATGGGAGAATGCTGGTAAGCATAAAAACATATTTACTTTCTACACCTCCACTGATGCATACATGTTTTTTTTAAATCCCAGACAACCCTTTTAGGCTGAGGCCCCACATTGTGGAAATATATACAGTAGGAAGTACTTATACTTCTACTTTCTGATCAATCCACTCTTGGCTTTGGCTCAAAAAAACCCCATCAAAATCTGCAACAAAAATAGCTGCACCTCCGCAATGTGGGGCCTCCGCCTTAATCAGCTTTTCAGTTGCTTATACATGAAAGCACTTGTGACCCCAGCACTGAACATAGCTATGACTGGAACACTAACTGCAGCAGCACCCTAACTTGTCTTATGGTTGGCCAAGATATAGGCTACACTCACTTACAAAAAGGAAAGTCATTCACAAAACATTCTTATGCATTTTTCGCATTTTCACGGACCTTGCTTACATTATAACTCAGACATTAAGCAGTGAAAAAATAATATACACTCCAAATCCAATTATTATACACTTTACAGTGAATAGAATTTAAGATCCTGGTCCCTTTATGTTTTTAAGGTCAAGTCTCTACTGTATAAATCATTAATCCTAAAAATGTCTTCACTTACAGGACCATTATATACCTTTCTATTGTTTATGCAGTTGGTCAGGTCATTATGTCTGTCAGTGCTATTCATGATCTTACTGATGGAAACAGGGATGGAACACCTGACAACCTTATTGTCCATGTGTAAGTATGAGGAAAACTTAAAGTCTACCTGTGGTTTAATTTGACTTTTCAGGATAAGCTGTTATGTATGTGTACATGAAGAACAAGCCCAAATACTACTCACAGTAACTAGAGGAGAATATGTTCCATAACTGTCTCTCTCTCATTCAAAAATAGCACCAGGAACATGAAGGAAATATATAGAGAAGTACTGACATCTACTGATGTGAATGTAGTACTTTGGTAGTGATAAAAAGTTCCTATTTAGCTTAAGCATAAGTCTAAACATGTTCTTATTCTATTACCTCTTGCACTTCATACTGACTCCCTCCTTCCCTCTCCATAATCTTCTGTAGACATGTGTAATCTGTGACCTGAAGTCTGTCTTGAGACTGATTTAGCAGGGATTTTCAGAGCAAAAATCATTTTGGGAGAGGAAGGGAAGCAGCATTACAGCATTATACTAGTAATTTATTCAGTATGTTAAAACAACTGTGCCTATTTATTGGTACATTATCAGCTATTCTATTCACTAACCATGTGTTATTTTGTTCTGCTTCTCAGAACATCACTGATTCTTATTGGCTGCCACTGAGCTACTAAGCATGTTTGACCACCAGAGCTAGAGAAATTTATGTTCTTCCCACGACTAGCCAATAACAATCAATGTACTAAAAGCGGATTCTTCTAACCGCCTCTGAACACACTGGGGCAGATTTATGAAAACTGCCGTATCGTACGCCAGCCTTAATAAAGGCCCTGACAGGCATTAGGTGTGCCTGATTTATCAAAAGGCTTAATAAATCAGGCACATGCCCATATGCCGGAATGGAAATCTACACCAGTTCGGAACTGGCGTGGATTTCCAACATAATTTACTCCAGAAAACTGAAGGGAGTTACGATAAATTTGTTGGGCCAAGGTTTTCCCTGCTCTGCAACCTGCTGAACTCACATGCATGGAAAGTGGTAACAAAGGTTCAGAATGGGGATGTTGCGCATCATTTTCTCAAGAAAGGGCCCTGAGCCAAGTATGTGTCACATTAAAATAGAAAACTGGCATAGATACATTGATGAATTCCCCCCATTATATGGACATTCTCAGAGGGAATCAAAAGAACAGCAAGGGGCACCACAACAGTATGTAACAACAGTATTCAGACATGGACATTTGTAAATGATTCCAGCTGAATGTATGTAAAGCAGAATATGTTGGTGCTATATGTAATAGAAATAAATAGACTGAATGATTATGTTTTGCATGACTAAAACTTTGTAAAGTCAGTAAATTATTATTTATTTGTGGGACAACCCCTTTCAGTCATGGATCAACTTTTATATGACTGAGCTTTTACATAGCAGTTACATTTTTTTTCATGCCGCATGCTAAAGTAGCAGCAATTGTTCTTTTTCATAGCGTGTTATCGATGGCTGGCCTTATTTTAATCGCTTTGGGCACGGGAGGAATCAAACCTTGTGTTGCAGCATTTGGAGGAGACCAGTTTGATGAGACCCAGGTATGTTACTTTGTGATTTCCCTCTCTACTGTCATATTATAAAGCTGTTGCTGAGCTGAGTGTTATGTCTATGAATTGAATAGCATGTATGGTTTTGTATATTTCTACTTTAGGATAAACAGAGAAGTCGGTTCTTTTCCATCTTTTATCTGTCAATCAATGCTGGAAGTCTTTTGTCCACTATTATCACTCCCATCCTTAGAGGTAAAAAAAAAAATAGTTTAGCTGTCTAAGGGTTTGTTCACACTACCATTATTTAATGTCTGTTGCTCTCATCCATCGCAGAATGAGAGCAATGGACATTAAAAGACAGATGCAGACGGAGCCCCCTCCTTTGGATATCTGTCTACATTCACCCCAATGTAAAAAACATGAGGGAAGCTTTCTTTTGTCATGTTTTTTTTACTTTGTGTTATGCATGCAGGACTTTTTCTTCCATTACAAAAGTAAACAAACTTAACAGAAGACAGCGCCCATGGTGTTGTTTACATTAGAGTCAATGGAAACGGGCACAGATGGAGGGGCTGACAGCAATGGACATTAATAACAGAAGTGTGAACATATCCTTATTTGTCTTTGTGATTGCTGCCAACTAGAATATTTTTCTTCCTCTCAGAGGCTTTTGTTAGCCAGGGCAAAGTGACAGCATTAGGAGCAGTTCACACAGAGGAATTTGCAGTTGATTACGCGCATTGTTTTTTTTTTTTAAATGTCCTGTGCAATCTTCCATGGCTAATTCAGCCACAGAACCAGCTGTGCAAGACTACTGCTTATTAGCTCCATTGTAGGCTAATCAGTGAATAAACCACAGGCACAATTTCCTCTTCAAACTCCTTTGTGTGAACAGGGCCTAACTCTTGCTCATTTGAAATGCACTGTCCTCTGCTGAGTTACCTATTAAGAAAGTTAAAATCCATAATGATTAAGGTGCATTTGAAAATTTGTGTTTCACACACCCCACCTATGCTGAAACTCTAGCTACACCACTGCTACTGCGACATGACCACTTCCACTGGCCACTTTCCACTTCGCAGTACAAAATAATTCAAGATATCTGCTTACAGGCAGAACCAGAGGCATAAGTGCTGCAACCTGTGTAGGGAATTTGCATGTTCACCTCATGCGTGGATTTAGTACCGATTTGCATCCCCATTCTAAGAAAAATAATAGGTAAACTAATTGGTTAATAGGCTTCCTATGAAATATATCCTAATGTGTGTGTATCAAAAATATGGAAAATTATATTATGAGCACCACATGAATTTATGTGAATGAAAGAATTCTCTTTACAGTGATGCACAATCTAGGGTGCCATACTGTATATGTGATTTTGTTAGGCTTTAAGGCACAGATAATAAACAATTTTGATGAAAGCAAATTATGTCTCTAGGCACACAATTGTATTATGGTTTAGTTCAGGCGACATATCTAGTTAGATCTAGGGGTAGGATCACATTTTGTCCTTTCATATTAGGTACTTACCTACTTTAGGAAGAAAGAGTCCGATTCTAGTTATAGTACTAAATGTATGGCTTTCACATCACCCCATAATACAGCCATGTACAAGCACTCATAGGCTAAAGCCCCACGTGGTGTAAACGCTGCGAATCGCCTGCGGCGGAAGAGCCGCAGAAAAAATTGCGGTGTTTTACAGTCAGAGCGAAGTGAATGGGATTCTAGTGAATCCCATGCCCACTTTGAGGAAAGAACGTGCTGCAGTTTCTCCCGCAGGGCTTTTTTTTTTCTGCGGGACATCACATGGGGCCTTAGCCGTAAAGTTTTTTGCCATACATAGTTGATTAAGATTTTGTATAAAAAGCCATTTTGTGAAAAAAACTTGGAATGGGTTGTACAATTTTTTTTCACTTGGGAACCTATTGGAAATATATGTCACTGTTTACTATACATATGTATACTGTATGTCACCTCCTTCTGTCCAAGGTAGAAATGGGAAATCCTCCTGACATATACCATTCACAGAAGGCTCTATGTTAACAGCGCCTTAGGGGGAGTTCACACTACCGTTACTGTTGCTGTCTTCCGTCATAGGATGACAGCAACGGACTTTAGCTATCACAGAGAACGGTCACAGACTGATTCTGTGTCCATTCCCATTGACACTAATGTAAACAACATGCTGAAAGGGTCCGATCGACGCTGTTTGGTGAAAGCGGACCGGCTTATTCATGAGGAATGCCTCCCGGCGCCTGCACTGTTCTTGAGTGAAGCCAAAGATGGACACCACGGGTTCACTGCATATTTGCAGAGCATGCGCACTGAAGCCGAGGAGTACTCCTCTTGCTTCATTGAAGAACTGCGCAGGCGCGGGGAGTACAGTGGCCGGGTGAGTATAAAGCTTTTTTATTTTTAATACGGACATGGATTGCATTATAACAGGGTGATTTGGGACACTGAATCCCAGGTCCATATGGACGTGTGGGTGGTTTAGTGTCTCAAACTGCCCTGACAGATTCCCTTTAAGCACTACAATTTTTCCTGACACCAATTCAACACAATGTCATAGCATGCTAGCAAAACCCTTGAAAACCTGCACAATACAACTAGAGGGAGGCCGCACATAGACACATATAGCATATCACTTTGTATCAGATTGTTGTGAAATCATGTTGTTCTAAAAAGATGATCATCTCATCATCCATGGCTGTATAGTCCTTTCCATTATCATGCAGATTAGCAACTAACAATTAAGCCTATACACAGAAAACTGAGCTGAACTATATGGCCAGAATACCTCTTCAATGTACACAGAGAAAGATTAACATAAAAACTATTAAAAAGTCTTCTTGTAATTTTCAGGCCATGAATGTGGTATTCACAGTCAGCAGAAGTGCTATCCTTTGGCCTTTGGTGTGCCTGCTGCTCTCATGGTGGTTGCTCTAGGTAAGTTCTCAGCAGTAAGTGCTAATAAATGTAGTACTGGATTATACTGTATACTAGTGTGCATCTGTGACCAACATGCCCTGCACAGACTGGTGGTGTGAAGTAGTTGTGTTATGTCAGCGCAAGTAAATGCACACAGAAGGTCTCAGAATTCTTTCTCAAGTAACTTCAGCCTCCCAGAGCTTATATGAGCCAGTGGGTATCATTCCCACATGCGATGCTTCCTGCCGTATTCACAAGCTAGGCCTCCAGTTCTCCATGACGCAGTAACAGCTACTCAGGACAGCACGGACCTGCCTATTGGCAGAAACAGCCTATCTGCCTGAAAGTGCACTCTTACGAAGTCCGTTCTTACGGTGCAGCCCAAAAATCATGCTGCAGCTGGCAGGCATCGTATCACATTGTATCTGGACAATTCTGTACGTTCTTCGAACGTTCTGTCTATACACTTTGCATCTACAGAAAATAATACATAGCATCATCAACAGTACATAGAATATGAAAGCACTGGATAAAAAACAAGCATAACATCAACAGCATATATACTGCTACACGGGGGTTGCCAACCTGTCTTGGGCAGGGCCACTCTGTATAGTCATCTATAGTTACCCACCTGAGGCTGCTAACTGACGGGATTAATTGTCACCTACAATATAACAGTCATAATAAATTTGCCCCAATGTGTTACATTTGTCGCTTTTAGGCTATGCCTAGTTTCCCTGTTAGGCAACGCCCCTTTTCAATAAAGTCATGGTCATTTGCTGAGCAAATCTATCATCTGCACTGCACATTTTACACCAGGGTTCAATCGTAACCACGATGGCAAATATCTACACTGACTTTCCGTTTGTACCATAATAGAACCTAGGCAATAAAGTACAGGTTCCCTAAAAGGCTAGTTATTAGTAATGATCATTATTTCATGCAATGGAAACATTTTAATGGTAACTTTATCTTTCTTTCTCCCCAGTTGTATTTATCTCTGGGAGTGGAATGTACAATAAAGTGTCTCCCCAGGGTAACATTATTGTTAAAGTCTTCAGTTGCATCTCGGTTAGTAAAATGGTGACCTTATTGTAAAGGATCCTTTATTAATGTCCTCTCTGTAGATTGTTTTGAATGAATAAAATATAATAACTCATAGAATTACCTACTATGAATAGAAACTATATAAGTTTAAGTTTTCAATTTATATTTATTGTTGAGTTTTTGCAATCTAGAAAAAAAAACTAGCAATTCTACCTGCAAACTCCAGAAAGCTAGAGATTTGTTAGCATGTCTCTCTACTGTGTGATAGGTTCTGATCGTCTCATTAAGATTTTATACTCGGGCCCCACATTGCAAAAATGCAGCATTTTACATTACCTGCAAAATGGATGGGATTCTGGCTAATCCCACCCACATATTGCAGGAAAAAAATCTGCAGCGGAAAAGCTGAAATTTCAAAAACATTTGCGTTTTTGAAAATCGCAGCCTGCCAATTAAATTTACAGAAATGCTGGCGTTTCCTGTATATGTATAACAGAGGCAGAAAGTCCGCCTAGGAAAACTCTGCAGACTTTCTGTGAAAAATGCTGTGTAAAAATGTGATTCGTTTCCAGCGTGGTCTATTCCGCACCCTTTTTTGGCTGTGGCTCAGTATGTTGGGCCTTAGCCTTAAATAGGTTTTTCCATCTCATAAAATTATGGTATATTATAAGGATATGCCATAGCTTTATGATTGCTGAGCATTCTGAGCTCTGGGACACCCATAATTGGCTGTGTAGGAAACTGCAGCCAGCTCCATTTACTTAAAGAGGACTGTGCTGCAGGTCTTTGCCAGAAGGTGACCAGTGCACACCAACACTGTCCTCTTCATTGTCATGATTGGTGGGGGTTTCACAGGACGGGTACCTACCTTTTAGGCCGGGGCCCCACCGGCAAAAAACTCACTGTTTTACAGTACCTGCAAAGTGGATGGGATTCTGGCTAATCCCATCCACACATTGCAGAAAAATATCCACAGCGGAAATGCTGTGATTTCAAAAATGCTTGCGTTTTTGTAAATCACAGCATGTCAATTATACCTATGGAAACGCTGGCGGTTTCCGTATAGGTATAATAGGGACAGAAAATCTGCAGAGGAAAACTCTATGGACTTTCTGTGAAAAGCGCTGCGGAAAAAAACGTGATGCATTTCCGCACTGGCCTCAATGTTCATGTGCACTAGTCAGGTACTTCATTGTTAGGCCAGGACTCCACGTGGCGTAAACGGCGTGGCAAAAACCCGGAATTTTACAGTCACACATTGCATTAAAATTGCATGACATACTGCGTTTTTGTAAATCGCAGTATGTCAATTATACCTAATGAACCACTGGCGGTTTCCCTATAAGTATAATGGAAGCAGAAAATCCGAGGAGGAAATGTGAAAAGCACTGCAGGAAAAACTGTGATGCATTGCCGCTGCAGTTTTTCCCGTAGCTCATTTTTGCTGTGGCCCACTATGTGGGGATTTAGCTTTAAAGTGATTCCAGAGATGCAATGGCTACATGGGGGCCATTGACATTATCAATGTAGGGCTGCAGTCGAATAGAGAGGACTAGGGCCCCACTGCTAGTTAGGTGGGGAAAATAAGGTGAATAACACGTATGTCTACTTTTCATTTTTCTTTTTGCCTGGACAACCTTTTTAATTAAATGAAAAAGCATAAAAATGATATAAACTGACCCGTGCTTAAAAGATGTACTTTGTGCTATCTATTGGCAGTTTGCTATCAAAAACAGATACAGAAATCGTAGTAAATCAATTCCTAAGAGGGAGCATTGGATGGACTGGGCAAGAGAAAAGTATGATGTAAGTAATCCATTTGTTGCTACTGTAATAGAACATATATTGATGTTATTTATTTGTTAACAGTGTATGCCTGTATATGTGCAAGCTATGCCCAGTAGCAGAGATTGATCACTGATCAATGTGATGCACATACTTCTAATTAAAAAAGCAATGAATTATTAAAGAATAAATTAAGAAGCAAAGAGAGCCAAGAACAACAATGACTTACCCAAAAAGCAGGGAACATGACTGTTATGGGTGAACTGAACTGCTAGCTGAAGCACTGCCACAGTAGATACCTGCAGGACCTTCTAGGGGGAGCACACTGACTACAAGTTTATATAGCTACCATTGAGTTCAATGCTAGCTGAGCTAACTCCAAATACAATTCTGACTAGTCTGGCTCCAAGCAACCAAGATAATAGCATTTTATTAAGCCAGAAAAAAACTGCTGAATTTTAGGACATTACTCAGCTCAGAATTCTTTAACTAAAACAATGTGGTTCACATTAAAGGGATTATGCCTCAAGGAGTATTTATCATCTATTCATAGGATAGGGGATAAATAGCTGATCGGACTAGGGTCTGACCGCTGACACCCGCACTGATCCCTGAGAATGGGGTGTTATCACCCCATTGTGAATGCAGCAGCCAGGCTGATTGAAGGTATGTCCATGCTAGACGGGTCACATCCAAGCGCAATGCCAAGTGCTGTACTTCAGCTATCTCCAGCACTCCCATTGAAATGAATGATTATGCAGATGCGGGTCCAGCACAGGCATACCTACATTCAGCCTATTATCCTACAATATTATAATTTGTCATGAAATCATATTTTACTTCTTATTCATCTCATTTAATTATTAATGCATATAGTTCACGTAATACTTATATAATAACTGCAATGTGTTTCTGTATACAATATATTACTATATATAGTACATTTCAATGATATGGTTTTTTTCTATTATTATTATTAGGACCTTCTTATTGCTCAAGTTAAGATGGTGCTGAAGGTCTTGTTTCTTTACATTCCACTACCAATGTTCTGGGCACTTTTTGATCAACAGGTAAAATCAGTGAAAATGATTTCACTCAGTTAATGATCTTGTGTAGAATATAATTGATAGAAAAGAGTAGTTATTATTTCCAGGATTATACTGTGTTTATATACTTTATAGGGGTTGTAAGACATTAAAAAAACATCAGGAACAATGCCATATTAGTCCACAGGTTATATCTGGTATTGCAGCTAAGTCCCATTTACCTGAATGGGAATGAGCTGCAATAACTATGACCAATAGACAAGAGCAACACTGTTACTGAAAACAGATTTCTTTATCTTATGTAACCCCCTGTAAATTGGGTTGGTGTTTTGGAAAGTATAATAAAAAGGATATTTAATTTAATTTTTTTTTTTTTAATTAAAGGGTTCAAGATGGACTTTGCAAGCTGACACTATGGATGGAAACTTTGTAAGTGATTTTGAAAATGCTGAGTATGTATGTATGGCCTTAAACATTTAGTATGCAGAAATATTGGACCATCACTAAAGAGGGAAATGGATGGATAAAAAGCAGGGCAGGGTGGGCACATCGCCATGTTCAACCAACACAAAGGCTAGCTTCACTCTGCAGTTTTAGAGTCTGTTGTTTTGATCTGTCAGACTATAAAACTGTCAGTATGACTGATACAAAGAGAACACTTTCCATTCTATCAGTCATCGACTGCAGGGTTAACAGACGCAAGGTTCCTTCCAACTTTCAAGTTATTTTTAGAAAAAAGGACAGCATGTTCCTTTTTTTCCTTCCGACTAATAAAAATAAAAGCAACCGTCACTCTAGGTGTAGAATATCTAAAAAAGGGATAACTTTACCCACATCGTTTGTTAGTCTTCCGATTTTTCTGCATGTCCATGAAATAAAGAGTTTTACAAAAATCATTCAGAGAACTATATGATTTGTTTCCTGCTGATCTGTTCCACTATTGGCTGGAGAACGAATGATGGGTGAGGCTTAGCCAAGGGATTGGTCTAATCTTTCTATCCTACTGCAGGTCGGACACAGCGGCAGGTTACAGCTACAGTTATAGCCAGCTGTCCTATAGTGATAGGGAATAGGCCATGGCTAGTCTTCTGGAACACAACAGGCATTTTTTAAAAGATTAGGCTGTATTCACACAACTATTTTTTTGGTCAGTGTGCTATCCATTAAACGGATAGCACACTGATCCATTCTTTACAATGGCCCCATACACATGACCATGTTTTTCACAGGTCTGTGTGGAGGGCTGTGAGCCCATAAAAACTCTGAATGAGTCCCATTCCTGTCCATTTTGCAGTCCAGGCTCATTCATTGAACTGTATGGGTCCATTGAGAAATTGGACAGCACATGGATGTAGTCCCAGCTGAAGGGAGAGGAAGGGAGGAAGTGCTGGAATTTATTTTTGTTGTTTTTATATTTTCTATGTTTATCATTCCTTTTTGTAGTCTTGGGAAGAAACAACTTTCTAGTTTCACAATAATTAATAGACTAATATTGATTGAGGAATAACAAATACATTTATTGGCTGCAAATTGCTAATAGGAATACTTTTTTTTTCAGGGAGCTATTCAGATTCAGCCAGATCAGATGCAGGTAAGCAAACTTTTTTTGCCTTAAAATAAATAGGTAATATTTTTTCTTCAAATTCCTAATATTAATCTTTTTATTGTAGACAGTAAATCCAATATTAATTATTGTTCTTGTGCCAGTGGTGGACATGGTATTATATCCCCTCATTAGGAAATGCAAGCTAAATTTCTCGTAAGTATGATAAATAAGGCATTTTTACAGATAAAGTAGTCTTCATTACAAAAGTTCCATTTTGTGTATAGCACTTCTATGTGTCCCTATAGCTACAAACTATAAAGAACTTCATTGTATGGTTAGCTCCTGCAGGCATGTGTTCTCCTTCTGGCCCTATTCTTAGTAAGCAGGTTAGCAAGAAGATGGGATCTATGGAAGAAAGTGACACATACTGTTAATGTCAGAACAGACTATGGTATGTTTATAGTATGCAACCATAGAGATACACAGTTTCCAGGACCTGGGAACACAAAATATCAGAATATTTTTAGATTTTTTCAGTGTTGCAAATGTACATAATGAGTGTCTTTACCTATAGCTATACGACATGTCTTAAGGTCAGGATGATCACACAGGCACAGAAGTGGTCACATGATTAATAGCGGGATTGACAGTCAGGCCTCTGCTGTAACAACTGGAATAAGAGAAAACTCTGATTCTGGCTGTTTAATCCTTTAGATCAATGTTTTCCAACAGATCGGTGTTTCCCAACCATTTCAACCCTGAGGCACCCTTGGGAAAAATATTTACCTCAGGGCATCCCTGAGGTAAATTTTCTTTCTGTCTAAAAAAGTGAAGACGATGAATGGGACCTTTATTTTATTTTAATATTATTCACGGTTGGAAATAGCTGCCTTAGATGCTGGCTGTCAATATCAACTACGTCATCTAGGGAGCTTTGCATGAAATTCTGGGATTAGAATACCACTTTAAAATGCTATATATACCAAATGGTAAAAAGTGTAAAAAATAATACACAAAAAAATACTTAGGGTCTGTTGAGGCCCCCAGAAGCAAAAAAAGGCATTATGTAATGCTGGATTACTGTGCATAACAATAAAATATATCCAGCATGTTTGGTGGTCTTTGATGTATTCTGCATCCTAAATAGTTTTTTTTACATCTACAGACCTCTGAAAAGGATGACTGTGGGCATGTTCCTGGCTGCCATGGCATTTGTTGTTGCGGGTATTATACAGATGGAAATTGATGTAAGTGTTTAACAGTTCTAGAAGTTATAGCAGGATAGATGTCTATAATATAAAACAAAAAAAATATGCATAAAATACAGTGGTTTGCTGCATTCCCAGAGCCTTTGCTCCTAGCATCATAGATGACTATAATACTAGGAATTTGTCTTTAGGCATAGTGAACAGGTCGGTAAGTGCCACTCACACACAGACTAAGCCAAGTTGGGCACGACCTTGAATGAATGGCACAGCAGGCACATGGGCAGCAGCCGGATGTCATCCATGTGCCGCTCGTGCACTAGCCATTCTTCCGCGGACCCATTCATTCAATGAATAGGAGCCACGGAAACACGGTCACAAAATAGGACAGGAATAGGACCTGCTCCATACTTTGCAGCCCAGACTGTCGGCCTGCACACAGGACCGTGTAATTCACAGTCATGTGCACGAGCCCACAGAAATGAATGGGTCAGTGTGCTAGCCAGGAAAAACCGTTGTGTCGAAGGGACTTATGTCTCACATCCGAGACTTGGTTAGTGTGAAACCAGATAACTGGTTGATTTAGTAGCTAAGGGGAAATTGCTTTTTCACATATGGTCAGGAAGGGCTAAACAGCATTTTTCCTTCAATAAATGAAATGAACGTTTAGCCAGTTTTGTGTTTTTGTCTTTTACTTCCTTTCTTCCAAAAACCATAACTTTTTTATTTTTCTGTTTATAGTTGTGTGATGGCTTTTGCATGACAAACTGTACTTTCTAATGGCATTTACTATTCTGTACAATGGCATGGGAAGCTGAAAAAAAATTCACAATTTGGTGAATTTGGAGAAAAAAATGCAGATGACCTATTTACCTTCTGGTTTTGTTTTAATGGTGTTCAGTTTCTGGTGAAAATGACACATTGAATATATTCTGCAGGTGACTGCCATCACAGCAATACCAAATTTATATAGTTTTTGTTATGTTTTAATAACTTTAAACAAATTAAAAACTTTGAAACAATCTAGAATTTCATTGCATCGTCATATTGTGACATTAGCAACTAGTTTTTTATAGTTCTGTGTACAGGTGTGAGGTTTTGCAAGAGGAGAATGTGTAATGTTTTGATCACTTTTTGTTAAATCTTTTTTTGCAGGCCAAAAGGTAAAAAAACAGAGATTTTGACATTTTGATTTGCTTTCATGTTGTGGCATTCAGTGAATGGAATAACTATTTTTACATTTTAATAGTGTGGGCACTTCAGATGTGGGAATATATAATCTGTTTAAGTTTATTTTTGTTTATTTACTTTTATATGTGATCTAGGAAAAGGGGGTGATTTGAATTTTTATAATTTTATTATTTTTTTATATTTAAAAGAAACTTTTTTTATATTTTCATTTGTTTACTTTTTATCCCTCTTAGGAGACTTGAACTAGCAATCATTGGATTGCTTATACCATAGACTGCAATAATACAGTATCGCATTCTATGGTAAAATCATTGTGTTACTATTGAACCCTGCCACAGGCAGGTCTGAGAAGTCATATAGCATTGGCAGACCTGGAAAACATCAGAAGGCTCCCGACTGCCATAGCAATTGAACAGCTTCAAAAATCTCTCTGCAGGAGAGCTGTTCCATAATCAAACAGGAGACTGAAAGTGAAAATAATATCTTCAATGCCATGGTCGCATTTGACCGCAACATTTAAGGGGTTAATTTTCCATGACTGCCGCTGTTTTCAATCATGGACACTGCTGCCAGGTCCCTGCTGTATAAGGCTTAGGCCCAATGTTGCGTAAACACAGCTTTATTTGTTGTAGGTTTTTCTGTATTTTTTTGAGCCAAAGTCAAGAATGGCTACACAAGGAATGGGAAATATTTAGGAAGTACTTATACTTCTACTTTTTGCTCAATCCACTCCTGCCTTTGCAGCAAAATCTGCAACAAAAAAACTGCATTTCTGCAATGTGGGGCCTCAGACTAAAATAGTAAAGACCCAGTGGCTATGGAACGCTGGTGAAAAAGCCTCTTAGTGAGGGATATATATATGTATTGTGGTCCTTAAGTAAACAGCATTTTGTGCTCACAGTACTTGGGTTATCTTTGTCTAATATTAAACATAGTTTGATGATTTGTGACAAATATGCAGTCTAAAGAAATTGGGAAAGAGCAAAACTTGTTTTACAGCACTATATGTAGTTGTGTTTGTCTGTATACATCAGGAAAGCTCCCAGGGGATATGTAAAACATATCCATTCACCATACAGAGACAGAAGGGTGTTATTGTTGTACCCTTTTCATTGGTAGAATAGCACGGTCATTTTATTTTAAACACGGAAGTCTATGCCTATTACAGATGACAATGTTTGCCTATATGCTGCCATTTTATTTTTCAAATGTGATGGAATCTGTGAACGGAGTCTCAGAATGCAGTTTTCAATACAGCCATAGCTGATAACTTGTGTAAATCTATGGAGTCAATACTTACATGAATTAGAATAATGTTATATTAATATATCAATGTTTGTTCTGTTTTCTATTTGATTGACAGCCAACTCTGCCACAATTCCCAAGCAGCAGTAACATACAAGTCAAAGTTATAAACTTAGGTACAAGAAACCTTACTGTTTCATATCCAGAGAATACTGAAGCAGCCGTATCACTTTCTGCTCTCCAGGTAATACAATGTTTCTTATTTCATATTTTACAAAGTATTTAATGATTCATTATATGAGACATATCATTATGAAGCCTGAATATTCCATACTCCATAGCTCAGCTCTGTACTCTTAGGGTGAGTTTTCTGGCCTGTCCCCATGATAGAAATTAACAGCAAAAAATATATAGAAAAAGGGCTTGTAAAGAAGCATTGCCATTATATACTAAAATGAGAGTTAATCAGCCACATTAAGATTGCCTTTCTAAATTTACATTGTCTAACTATTAGTAAATCTGGTTTATTCACTCTTTGATGCTCAGCCATTCAGAGCAGAATTTTTGTACATAATCGTGTAGTGTTTTATAATCGTGTGGTGTCTTATAGCAAAAATACTGGTGAGCAGTTTCTTATGGTGGCATATTTGCATACGTATTAAGTATATTCTGTGCGCATATACTGTTTTATAATGTTTTGCACAATTTTAATAATCATTACCACCGTGCCTTTCAGGATATAATACTATTTAGTAATGTTCTGTTTAAACATCTGTATATACAAGTGACAAACTCTCTCTGCTCTTTCTAGAAGGTGGGAATAGCTTACCTGATATATATATATAAAAAGAAAAAAACAAGAAACAAGAAATTATTTCTGACCTCTAAGGCTAAGGCCCCACATATCGTCCCGCAGCAAAAAAGCACCGTGAGAAAAACTGCAGCGGCAGTGCATTGCAGTTTTTCCAACAGCGTTTTCAACACAAAGGTCACAGCGATGTCCTCTGCAAATTTTCAACTTCAATTATACCTATATTATACCTATAGTGAAACCGCTGGCGTTTTTGTAGTTATCATTGACATGCTGCAATTTCCAAAACTGCAACGGTTTTGGAAATTGTAGCGTGTCCACTGCGCTTATTTTACTGCACTGTGTGGATGGGATGCACTAGAATCCCATCCACTACAAAGTGACTGTAAACGACTGTGTTTTTTTCCGCAGGCGTTTGCACCACGTGGAGCCCCGGCCTAAAAGAGTAACCGTGGATAAAAACCACTATATTCAAAATGACGTCATACTCTCCCAAGAATTTACTGAGTAGCTGCAGGCCTGCTTCAAATTCATAAAAAAAACCTTTAAATAAATATAGAGTATACAGTACAAGAAAGGGGAACTAGAAAAAGGCAAGAAGGCAGAGGAGAGAGAGAGAGAGAGAGAAAACCGCTATTCACTTATTGAGCGGGGATTGGTAAGTGAATAGCGGTCATTACCTGCTGGAGAAATCCAGCAGGTAGCGGCCTAAAGTCACTGTATGTGGAGCACTTACTGTATGGGAGCCTATAAAGAGGGCAGTTACTGTATGGTGATCACTAAAGTCAGCACTTACTGAATGAGGGCAAATAAAGGAGCAGTATACTTTTTGGGGGGCCAGTAAAGGGGGGTAACAGAGGAACCTTAGAGCCGCTGCTATCTCTGCACCTCCTACAGTTATGCACTTCTTGTAGTACCCATTACACTTTGCTATTATTGGTTAACCAATGGGGCAGATGGCATCCTCTGTTACTTGGATTCTTTATAAAATCAGGAAAAAAAACATTGTCTGTCTGCATTGGTTTTTACAGGTTCCTTTCACACTGCTACAAATCCAGACTGCAAATCCAGATATATAAAATATGCAAAATACTGACTAAATACTGCTGTGTGAAAGTGGCTTAAACTTTATAATACAACTGCATGCAAAAAACCTAAACAATCAAACAGACTTGCTTGCAGCGCACAGCACTTCTTTCTTCTACTACAGCCTGATGCAGTCGTGTGATCGGCAGACTGACCTTCTTATTCACATAACGGCTGGAAATCACTTTTTATATGCAAGTCTCGATGTGAGGCTCTTATATAAATTTTTTTTTTTTCATTTACTTCTGACCGCTGTGTTAATCCACAGGTCAGCCTGTATTAGTGTAGGTACAAGACCATAGTTGTTCCCTGCACTTATGGATCTGTATTTATGGATAGTATACAGACCCATTCATTTCTATGGCCCTATATACATACCTGTAGTTTTTACAGATCAATATCAGGGCCATAGAAACCATGCAGAAAATATGGAGCAAGTCTTATTGCTGTCTGTATTTGCAGTACAGACTTGTCCATAAAAATGTATGAGATCATACTAGTCTTTTTGCCAATCTCTGATTACATATAACATATTGATGCAATATATGCATTTTTTTGTGGAATATGGATCCGTTTTTGTGGACAATTGTGTGCATTTAGAACGAAAAAGCACCACATGAGTGAACTCACTGGTGCAGAATTATGAAGACTGGCGTTACTCGTGTTACTCAGTGTGCGTCCAAGATCGCTGGACAAAAAAGTCCCGCAACTTCAACTTATTTGTCTGGCATTCCAGTTTAAAAGACTGGACACCCGATGGATCCCATTATAGTAAATGAAGTCCATCAAGTTCCATATACGACAGCTGTTGTAGCAGTCCGCCTTTCCATTGTTCCTATCCTCTGACAAGCCAGAACAACGGATAGGCTGACACCAGTGGGAACCTAGCGTAACTTAAGGGTTTTGTACTAATCATTAGTGTTTGTAAATGCCTGGAAACATCCAGTATTGACATAAAATGAATGTAGTCACTGAGCTGTAACTCTACAAAATATGATCTATTCTACAAGTAAGAGTATCACACTTAATCTTAGAGATAAAGTACCGTAAGTAACTATGATAACATTATTTAGTAAATTTTCTTTAGAAACTCATTAATTTTATGAATGTTTTTGTTGATATTTAGGCAAGTAAATACACCGACCTCCCGATCAACAGTGCCATTAATTTTAACTATGAAAATGTATCAAAAGAATTTCCATTTCATGGCTTTTCTAGCGAAAAGCGATATACATACATTGTGAGAAATGAAAACACTGTTGAAGCAATATGGGTGAGTAATCTAAACAAATGTGCTTGTTAAGAACATTGACAGTATATACAAAATATACAATTATGCAAAATGTACACATATATGTATAAAAAATAGGGAATGAGAAATTTGAGTAAAATAGATAAAGCGCTGTACTCCAAATGGTATCCCTCCGAAAAAAAGGAGAAAAAAAGGAATCATCATGAAATATGCAGGATGTTGCATCCTTGTTGGTTCCCTGAGGCATAGCTAGTGGTTCAGCACAGAGGAGGCAAACACATCTGAGTGGGCCCCCAACTCAGGTATACCAATATTACCACCACACAGTGACAATATAGTAATAGATACTGGCTCTGCACAAGGCTCTGCAGACCATTTGAGTGAATACAGTCACAGGAAAAATTTAGCACCTTACAGGAGACATCTCTGACTGTAATCGTTCACATTTCGTATCTTTTTTACCAGGACCACCATGATCACTTCTTCCAACTGTATCTTGTAAAGTTTGGCTCCTCATTTTTCCAGGCACCCAACTCACAATGTCCTCACATACACATAGTCCCCATCCTGCTGCTACCCACAATTATGAAATGTATTATCTTAAAACCCCTGGAAATGAATAATACCCCCTTGTGCATCTTTAAATAAATAATTCTACCTCTCTTTTCCAGGCCGCTGCCCCCCCCCACACTAGCTAAGCCTCTGTTTGTCCCTATTATATATATATATATATATATATATATATATATATATATATATATACAGTCATATGAAAAAGTTTGGGACCCCTATAATCTTAATCATTTTTAGTTCTAATATTTGGTGTTTGCAATTTCATTTTTTTTTTTTTTTTATTTATAAACACACAAATATTTTATTTTTTAAAAATATTTTTTTTTTTTTTAAAAAAAAAAAACATTTTTCTTTTAACCTAAATTAAACCGTGCCCCAATTTTAATACTCTCCTTTTTTTTTTTTTTTTTTTTTTCCTCCCCCCTTCTTTTTCTTTCCTACAAAAGCACAAAATTATTTTTTTTACCACCCCCCCCTTTTTACCTCATCCCCCCGTGTATCCAACCAAGAGAAAAAATTTTTTAAGGGGCCAATTACAAGTTTTTCCCCTATTTGAATCTCCTCTGAAGAGTGGCATCATGGGCTCCTCAAAACAACTCTCAAATGATCTGAAAACAAAGATTGTTCAACATAGTTGTTCAGGGGAAGGTACAAAAAGTTGTCTCAGAGATTTAACCTGTCAGTTTCCACTGTGAGGAACATAGTAAGGAAATGGAAGACCACAGGGACAGTTCTTGTTAAGCCCAGAAGTGGCAGGCCAAGAAAAATATCAGAAAGGCAGAGAAGAAGAATGGTGAGAACAGTCAAGGACAATCCACAGACCACCTCCAAATAGCTGCAGCATCATCTTGCTGCAGATGGTGTCACTGTGCATCGGTCAACAATACAGCACACTTTGCACAAGGAGAAGCTGTATGGGAGAGTGATGCGAAATAGCCGTTTCTGAAAGCACGCCACAAACAGAGTCGCCTGAGGTATGCAAAAGCACATTTGGACAAGCCAGCTTCATTTTGGAAGAAGGTCCTGTGGACTGATGAAACAAAGATTGAGTTGTTTGGTCATACAAAAAGGCGCTATGCATGGTGCCAAAAAACACAGCATTCCAAGAAAAACACTTGCTACCCACTGTAAAATTTGGTGGAGGTTCCATCATGCTTTGGGGCTGTGTGGCCAATGCCGGCACCGGGAATCTTGTTAAAGTTGAGGGTCGCATGGATTCAACTCAGTATCAGCAGATTCTTGGAATAATGTACAAGAATCAGTGCGAATTTGAGTTACGCCGGGGATGGATATTTCAGCAAGACAATGATCCAAAACACAGCTCCAAATCTACTCAGGCATTCATGCAGAGGAACAATTACAATGTTCTGGAATGGCCATCTCAGTCCCCAGACCTGAATATCATTGAACATCTGTGGGATAATTTGAAGCGGGCTGTCCATGCTCGGCGACCATCAAACTTAACTGAACTGGAATTGTTTTGTAAAGAGGAATGGTCAAAATACCTTCATCCAGGATCCAGGAACTGATTAAAAGCTACAGGAGCGACTAGAGGCTGTTATTTTTGCAAAAGGAGGATCTACTAAATATTAATGTCACTTTTCTGTTGAGGTGCCCATACTTTTGCACCGGTCAAATTTTGGTTTAATGCATATTGCACATTTTCTGTTAGTACAATAAACCTCATTTCAATCCTGAAATATTACTGTGTCCAACAGTTATTAGATATATCAAATTGAAATGGCTGTTGCAAACACCCAAATATTTAGAAATAAAAATGATTAAGATTAATAGGGGTGCCCAAACTTTTCATATGACTGTATATAGTGTATATGGATTTATATGCTATGTACAGATCTAGAAAAGTTTAACTTGACACACAATACATTAAATAAACAGTTGCTTCAAAGTTTAAAGGGGATATCCGGTTTCTAATATAGATGGCCTATCCTTAGGATATTAGATTTGTGAGGGTCTGACACCCAGGACCCCTGCAGATCACCTGTACCAATGCAATGGCAGTCATTTGCCGTATAAACTGTAGTGACGAGTGTAGGTACTGCAGCACTGTCCCGTTGGGGTCATATGTGTATTTTAATTCTACTATAGTAATATACAGTAGTAACATAGTTGATAAGCTTGGGTAATGACAAAAGTACATCAAGTCCAACAATTATTACCATTATTATGTATGCTGTTAATCCAAAGGAAAGTAACAAAAAAAAAAAAGTGGATGCCAATTGACCCATATTAGAGGAAAAAATTCCTTCCCAACTCCAAATATGGCAGTCGGACTAAATCGCTTGCCACTTCTCTGGTGTGGCACATGGCCCTGGTAGTATTTTTGGGAATACTACCTTTGAGGTCCTTACCCTCTGCTTACTATCTAAGTCCCTGGAAATAAAATATAAGAACCTTCCACATACCTCTAACTTTATAATTTGTGCCAATATGCATCATGTCCACTAGAGCCTTGTTAGGTCCTTTGAGTAATCTATCAACTTGATCTGTGTTGTATTGAAGTTGAGCATCAGTAAGACAGCACACTATTCCTGTGACAGATTGTCCCATCTGTTCCCCTATTAATTGAATCCACCACTACCAGCCCCTGTCTGGCCGGTCATGTATACCTATTCCCTTTCCTACTGGAGCAGACATTCCCCTAGCTTTCAAAGGAAGTGTCTTGCTGCAGCAGTGTAATCCTATACTAACTCCCCCCTCATCTGTCAACTTGGTAAACTTATTGGGATGTGCCATTCCAGGACAAATCCCTCTGACAGTTTTCCCTTTGCCCTGCCACATTGTGCCAGCCTGCTAATTGCCTCATCTTCCTGTACTTCCATGCTACCATTCTCTCCAGCACTTTCTCTGTGATCCTCAAACTTCTTTCCATGTTATCAGTGGGTCTCATTCATGGTCTTCCAAATCTGCAACTTGCTTACATTTTGCACGGCAATATGTCCCTTTAAATGGCTATTCATAGTGAGCACGCAGTACATGGCACAAGATCTACACTGAGCCGCATTGTTATCACGGAGTACATTTTGTCTAATGGGGATTCCAGAAAAACAAGTAAATATTCAAGTAAAAAGCAACCGGTCAAGATACAAAAGTGGAGAGAATCAAGTAACTCCCTTCTAAACTCTCTGAATCTAAAGTTACTTAATCTTAACTCACAATTAACACAAACACATTTGGGATCAGGACACATTAATTTTTTAATGTTTGCGGGACAAATTGTTCTTCATATTATTATCTGTACAATGTACTGCAAAGCTGGAAAAAAACAGAATTGTCAGGGAAAAGTAAAAAAACAAAACAAAAAAAAAAAAAAAAACCAAGAAGAATTTAAAGTTCGAATTACCTCCCTTTCCCTAGAATAAATATAAAAGTTAAAAATTACTGTGAAACATTAAACTCTCATATGGCTATGTGAATGGAAAAATAAAAAAATTATGGGGTTTGAAAGGCAGGGAGTCAAAAATGAAAATTGAAAAATGCCACCAGCAGGAATGCTGCAGATGACTCCACCTCCTGACTTAAAGGGTCTTTAATATGGTTATTACAATGTAGTTTGTTTTTTTTGTCTAACAAGAGTGATCAAACTGTTTTTGTTTCCTAGGATGAAGACATAAGCAAAAAACCTGAGCAAGGAAATAATGCGATCAAGTAGGTTTTTGTTTGTATCTAATTCTTCACTTCTATTACTTGTCTTGCATTACTTACTAAATCATACAATTTGGTTTCTTTACCTGGGCCATGAAGTTACAGAGGCCCCAAATTGACTATTGAGGGTAACAGATTGAACGATGATTATTATTTTAAGAGGTTGAACATGTTTATGTATCTGTATGTATGTGTATAGACAAAGACTAATGCATAAATATTTTACTCAAAATTTGTTGTTTTAGGTTTATCAATAATCTACAAGAAGCTATAACTGTGAAGGTGAATAAAGAAAATCTTGGAGAAATTCTGCCATTCAGCTTTTCAAACTATACCATGTTAAAATTAGGAGTGTAAGTGTTCATTTTATTTTACCTTCAATCACAAATTCACTTCATGGAGTTTGCCAAGATTATGATATTGATGACCTATCCTTATGGTAGGTCACCAATATCCAATTGATGGTGGTCTGACACCCAACACCCACACAATCAGCTATTTGAAAAGACCACAGTGATCAGACTAAGAACAGAGACTTACATGTTATAGTGGCTGTGCTTGATATTGCAGCTCAGCCCCATTCACTTATTGTAAATGGATCTGAGCTTCAAAATGACCCGATTAATGTGACATCGCTGTGTTGTAAAGTGGAGGCAGCCCTTACTTGAGTTCCACTTCTGCATTGAACAGCTAATCATGAATGCACCACGTAATGGACCCCAACTGATCTGATGACCTATTAGACCCTCACCAATCTGATACTGATGACTTATCCTAAGCATATTTAGTATCAGTATCCATAATTGGTGATCCAGTTATTTCATTTCCATCCATGTGGATCCCTAATGATTTACCTCAAATGATTCATAGTTTTATTGCATATTCCAAGTGATTCAGTGGTGTAATGGTAATCTTTGATGAAGCAGTGGATATTTGTCTAATTTAACTATGGTATTTTCTACAGATGTCAGACTTTCAAAAAATTCCTAAAAATCCTGCTGTTCTGACGCTGGCCACTAGGCCACATAACATGCTCAGACTTCCTGTTTTCTGTGGATTTCAATGCAGCATCCCTCTCACTTATTGGGGCACTGATAATCACAGCTATCATGTTTATGTAGATAACATACAGAAATCGGCAGTGATTTCACTGCCCAGGTCACAGTGCATGCCTAGAAAACTCTCTCTTAGAAGTCAATAGGGTCTGTTCCAGACCATTGTGTCTATGGCCCATGGTCTGTCTCCAAGAGACAGGAAGTCACAAACTATTTTAGAGTTGAATTGCAAAATTTTTAGGATTTTTTTTTAACAACAAAGATAACAATGTGGAAAATTAAAACCATCACCGAAATTATTAATAAAAATTTGTCTAATATTACGTGATATAAATGTGATTTAAACAATAGGTAATTTCCTAGTGATAATTTCCCTTTAAGACTTGGGGTGCCCCAGAGAAAAGAGCAGAATACAGCAAGATATCTTTCCCATCATATATCAATATTAGATACAATCACATTCTATTGTTTCCACATGGTCTCTATCTATCGCTAAAGTATTGCAGTGATTCACAATGACACATTATTATGTCCATTATACTGACAATATAAATGCCCCTATATACATTTCTATGATTTTGTTTAATCTATTTCAGGAAAAAAATAGAAGGTTCTACTGAAAGTGGGAAGAATTGTTCTCTGGATTCCATTGAGTTCGGTTTTGGAAGCTCATATATCATAATAATTAAGGAGGTTAGTAATAATAGAGCACTCTTCAGCCAAATTCTTTATTCCTTCCTCAGCATGCACATGGCAACTCCAGAACCCAAATGTTGACCCTTTTTCCTATTATTATTTGGAGATTTGTAAGACCATTTTATGTGGCATTGTCATGTTACAGAAATTTCAAATGATCTGAATTTAATATTTATGGAAAGGAAATTTCAGTAGTAAAGTTGAACATAGGGTTTTTCCAATCTTTAAGAATTATGTGGAAATGGTTTTCATGTACTAAGAATATTCTTTTACTAATGTTTTCTGTAGACACATGGCTATGCTACTTGCGTTTACCAATAGTTTGTGTGACATACTGTACCAAACATGGCTGCTATCCATGAAGACTGTGTATAATTATAGTAGGTATAGTGGGCATGTAGGCAGTTATAATAAGGGCAACGCCAGTTAAACTGGCTAGAAATCATAAGACCAGTGTTTCTTTACATCACAGTCCCACCCACTCTACTGTATGTCTGTTACTACAATAATTCTGTTTCAACAAGAGAAGCCACAAAAAAAAACTACTTTTTTCTTATTTCTAACCAAAATATAAGTAATTGTGCTTTTATTATGATTTTACAGTGTTCAACATCAATGTCTGTTGACTACATCCAGGATATTCAAGCCAACACAGTACACATGGCTCTACAGATCCCGCAGTATTTCCTCATTACTGCTGGGGAGGTTGTATTCTCTGTTACAGGATTGGAATTCTCATATTCTCAGGTGGGTGATGATTATTAAAGAATGCCTGTCTGAAGGAATCTATTTTACCCTCCTTACAGATGCACACTTTAGACCCATACTTTTCTACATGGGTTATGCAGCAGATATTCAGATGGTTGCCTAAACATTTAAATGTAAAAAAGTGATACAAGATCAATAGTGCTTTTCAAAAGGAGAAATTTGCCTTATTAACCCATTTTTTTAAAAGATGTAAAATGGATTGACATCCTTGCTACCTCCATTAAAAATGGATCAGTCGGTTAGGTCAAAAAGAAAGACCAATGAAACCTTTTTTGAAATCCCTCTTTTTGTACTGACATTTAAAAACTGATGTGAAATGAATGACGCTCGACTATCTAAAATGGAAAATGGAAAAATGTAACGGATACAAAGCAGATTTTAAAAACGGATGTATATGTCCATTTTTAAAGGGAGTCTATCATTCACAAAACTCAATTTTCACTAACCCCACGTTGGAATAGCCTTTATATGGGTTTTGTACAGGCCAAAGCAGTAATGTTGTCCTCAAACAAAACCACCATGACTACAGTGTCTGAAGAATAACTTAACAGCTGACCTGTCCTGCCCATTATTTTTGTGTGTGGTAATGAAAATAACAGTGTGGTTATGCCAATGTTCTGCCAAAAAAAATAACAGAACATAAGGTGCTGGTTTAAAACAGATTTAAAATATTATTAAATTAAACTATATTAGTAAGAGAGCGTATTTTATTTCAGTCTTGATGTCCTCTGTGCCAGCTTTATTATGAATTAGTTGCTTCCTCCCAGTGCCCTGGGGCTGCTGTACATTCTGCCATCATTTATGTCACTTCTGTGGCATAAATATTGATGAATATGACATGATCGATGGCCTCACCCCCACCCAGACCCACCAGTTTTGGGGAAAATTGGTGAGGTCTGCACAAAAAAAACGCACCTGCAACTATTTTATGCCACTTTTGTGGCATAATGGAATTGATGAATTCCCCCTCATTTCTATCAATTCACCCCAGGAGTAAGCAAGTTATCAATAAAACTGAAATAGTTATCAAATTAAAAATAAAGATATTAAAATAAAGAAATTAAAAATATATTGACTCAAAAGGGTAGAGAAAAAGACTGAGCAGTAATATCAATTGTGTGTTCCAGGGACAATGGTAGTCTTAAAAGATCAAAGGCATATGTTTTCCCCCATCCCCCCCTCCCATGAAAAAAAGCAATACATTAAAATGCAGAAATGTGATGCTAACAACTTTTATAAAATGTGACAAGCTTGGATACTGTCCCTGAATATTACAGCATTCATGGTATATCACATGCCCCCTCAGTGTTCAAGTTCAGTAATAATGCCTCTCTTTGAGCCCACAGCAATAGTATTCCCTTAGTACTCATTGACAGTGTTATTGCACATTTAGCGCTCCTACACCATAATAATGGCCTCTTACTGCTCCTGCACATTAAAAGTACCAGTTTCTGTCCTCTTAGTCTCCCCTTTGTGCTCTACACACAGTAGTAGTGACCCTTAGTACTCCCTGCTTAGTATAAGTGACCTCTAAGCGCCCTCCCAAACATTAATACTGTCCTCCAAATAAGCCCAGTAAAAGTTCCCCAAATAATATAAAATTGATATACTCCATTTTGGTAATGAAAGGGGCTACAGGCCCCTTCCGGTGTTGACATAACTGCATTTTGCCAACTTGTGCTGAGGTACGAGTGCCTAGTGAGCTGCAAGAATGAAGTGCTTTGTGGCCAATGAGTGTGAAGGGCAGGACAACGAGTACACGCTCCCTGCTCTGCCATAGTAATCTACAGGTGCAGATACAATTTAAGTTGGAAGGGACTTTTTTATTAAGAGTTTCCTGCCAGCCAAAAACACCATGCAATTCCATCAATCAACATATGTAATATACAGTATTACGCTGTAATTCTACATGAATGCAAATGACTTTTATACAATAATATCACTTTTTAAATGCATGTTCTATATCATATTGGAATACTGCATATGCTCTGATTATTATTTTAATATTAGAACATAGTGGGTATTCATTAGAAAAGTAATGTACTGTAATGTACTGTATACAGGAATAACCAGTTCTTTATTTGTCTAACCTGTACTAGAGCCATTGTAACTGAAATCTAACTGGTTACCATAAGCCTCATCTTAGTTTTATTGCACTAGTTTTCTAATTATTGTTCACCTCTGGTTTCTGACAGGCCCCATCGAACATGAAATCTGTGCTGCAGGCAGGATGGCTTCTAACAGTGGCTGTTGGTAATATTATTGTCCTTATAGTGGCTGGGGTCAATGGTATAGGCAAACAGGTAAAGAATACTGTTATAATTATTTACATATTATCTATAGATAAACAACTATAATTAACATCATGTTTTTAAAGGGATATTACCATCTTGACAAAACATTAAATCAATTCAAAGGTAGTGGATGGGCAATGTTATAGTCTTTGCTATCTATTTCTGTGTGTGCACATTTTGTTATGTCTGTACGCCGGAGCAAAGTTTTAGTTTTCTGTCATTTGCCATTAATGCATCTCTGCTAACTGTCTTGGCCTCTGGGCCTTCTGCCTTGTATGCATTTCTAATATCTATCATGTATGTTTAGCATCCTAGCATTATATCATGTGTGTTTGGCTTCCTGTATGTTTGGCATGTCATTCTGAATTTCTGTTTGTTTGCATGTTCTTCTATATATGTGACTTAGGGTGGGTTCACACTTGCGCCCAGACTCCATCCGCCGTGAATCCGACCTAAATGTCGGGGAAAAGGATTGGGAAAAGATAAGGAAAGGTTTGAGACGGTTTGCTTATAAACCCATTCCCTTCAATGGGTTTTTAAAGCAATGCGCGGGTGTGCAATTGCACCCTCTGCGCCACTAAGCCGTTTTTTTTCGTCGGAAACAAAGTTGGACATGCAGGACTTTGTTTCCGCTAAAAAAAACTGCTTCGCAGCGCACCTGAGTCTTGCATATTAGTGGTTCTCCGCAGCTAGACCTGAATTCATTCACATGAATATGAGCTATTTATTTAAGTATCTTGTCCTGAAGCTGAGCTATTTGTCCTGTTTTGAGGCCTGCAGTTGGGCCTCTTCCTTGAACCATGTATCCCTTACCTGGGAGTGAGTGTCTGTTTCCTCAGTTCCACTGTTCCTGATATATTCTTGGCTCACTTGTTTCTGTTATGTCCTTCTGTGTTTAGTTGGTACCTCTAATGCCTGTCCTGATGTCCTGCTTTGGACTCAATTGCAAGATGGGGCCTTTGCTATCTCTATACTTTGTCCTGTTACTGATTCAGTATGTCTGTTTTGAGTCTTGAACACCTGTTTGTTATACCTGGTGCATGTATATTGTCTGCTCAGATTTTATTCTGTATTTCCACTATGCATTTGCCTTATTTTTTGGTGTCCCTGACCTGCATGGTCAGCTGTTCCCAACACTGACTGGGACCACAGTGGGAGGTAATAGCCTGGTGGTCTTCCTGTAGTGAAGTCCAGATACTGACAAATATCAAATTTATCTACAGATCCACACACCCCTAACATGATCGTAGCTGCCATTTTGCAGTAGAACTGTTGTTTACCTGTGTAACCAGTGTAAATAATGAGCCAACAGCATGTCTTTGTGGTTTTCAACATGTAAACATAGCCCTAGACCAGACCTCCCCACAAAAACAAACTGTAGACCTCTAAAACCGGTGCAGAGTTCACAACTCAAAATAAATACAGACCTTAAAATAACTACAGACCATATACAGACTTTTAATATAGAATAAGAATTACACCCACCTTACTGTGCAAAAGTAGTATTGCATACTGTATGTATACAGGGGCATAACTTGAAGGGGTGCAGAGACTGCAGTTGCACTCGGGCCCTGTAGGCTTAGGTGGTCTATAATTAGTGTAAACTTAGGGTGTAACAACTAGTCCATAAATCAGGAGGGCCCACAGGTCACCCTCACCAAACTAAGGCTTTCTGATTTTCTATGATGTCTGGCAGTCTGTACATTGTAAATTTAATACCCCTGCCCTCTGGTGCACTGGAGTGAAACAGGTGAAGAAGATGTATAATACACAAAATTTCAATGTCAGAAAGGTGAAAATTAACCTTTTTTAATGGCAAAAGCAGCATTTGGTCAATATATAGTCAAGGAGGGATTATTTTGGGAGGCTGTGGCACAAAAAGGAGCACAATTTATGTGTGGAGGGCACTGGTAGGAGATGAGAATGATGGGAAGCTTGTGTGCACAGACATGTTCTGAGCAAGTCTTTATTCCATTCTGGGCCCAGATAGCGATGGAAAAGGAAATGTAATTGCTGCTACAATGCGTCAATGACCATTATGAGTTGCACAGGTGGGCCCAAGCTAAGCTTTCGCACCAGGACCCATGAGCCTTTAGTTATGTCCGTCTGTGTATATAAAATAAGATCAGATACTGAAGATTACCATACCATACAGTATAAGAAATGTTGATACATTCACAATAAAATAAGTGGTACAGTGTCTGTATATCCAGGGTAAGATAAGTGATACTGAATGGTGTCCACAAATAATGATCAAGAGAAGTGGTAGTGTGTAGTGTCTATCTATATAGAAAAAGGGAAGTGGTACTATGCATTGTCCATAGAGAATACAAGCTTATACTGAGGACTGCAACCAGCATATAGGGCAAGAGAAGTGGTAGTGTGCAGTGTCCATATAGTATACAGAATAAGGGAAGTGGTAGTATGAACTGTGCATCATAGAGAATAGGAGCTTAAACTGAGGACTGCACCCAGCATACAGGGCAATACATGTCATACTATGCAGTGTCTGAATAAATAAGGCAAGAGGAGTGGCCCTCTGCAATGTCCATAGATAGGTATAGATAGTCCATAGGATAAGTAATATTGTACTGTGTAGCATCAATATATACAGAAAAGTGGTACTGTGTAGTGTCACTATCACACATACAGAAACACGCACAACACGTCCCACACACAATCCTTTCTCAGGCTTCTTCTCCTTCTGTTTGGAGTCTTCATATTTCTATGATTTGAGTATCTGGTCATGTTATATGGTCACTTGATCTCTGTAAAGCTTGATAGGATTTTTAAGGTACAGACTATGGCTGTGTTAGCTGAGAAGAGGTTGTGTTGCTCCATTATTTCCTAGTGTTAGTGCAACTATGATCATTGCTTAAGGGGGCCATCTCTGTGACCCTCATCAACCACAAGAGCAGAGGAGAAAAGTCCTGCATTCTTCACTGTTGTTCTATTCAAGTTCCTCCTTAATGCAGGGTGCAGAGTAAGGAGTAACAAAAAATATGATCCCTATTTTCATGATTAGCACGGGTGCTAAAGGTGGGACCCTCAGGGATCAAACATTTGTCCTGTGGTTATGTGATAAATACAGGAGTAGCATTGTGGATAGAACCCATAAAGCACAGTGACCCATAGCATGTCAGTCATTGCTGATGGTTTTACATGTGGCTTTCAGTAAACTGCAAAGGATAAATATTGCCTGAGATTTAGAGCAATTCCTACAAGTTTGCTGCAGAAAAAAAACACCCATTGTAGGTGTTTGTTTGTTTTTTGCCATGATAGCTTCTAAGGGAATATATTGTTGAATTTACATGATGGAAATTCAGCTACATGTTTGCTGTATGGGGTCCCTGCTGTTTTATTTGCCACTGACATTTCTGGAGAGACAATAGCAATATGTGTGTGTGTGTGTGTGTGTGTGTGTGTTTAAGCTTCCCCTAATGTTCTTTTCTTAATATTTTCACAGTGGGCAGAATACTTTCTCTTTGCTGCTCTGCTAGTAGCAGTATGCATCATCTTTGCTATCATGGCTTATTTTTACACCTACATCGATCCTGCAGAAATCGAGGCGCAGTTTGATTCTGATGGAAAGAAAAAGAAAGAAAAGGATATAAAGGCAATGGGCTTCGAAATTTCAGATGGACCTCAGTCGCAAACAAAAATGTAACCTGACTTAATCCTTCCATTGTAAATACTGTACTTAAGCCTTCCGAGATGTGACAGTAGCCAAGAAGACCAGCTAAGAGATGAGATTTGTTGACACAAGGGATAACTGACTTGGTTTTTGTTACTGAGTCAATATAGCAAATTACCTAAATTGTGGGAAGTAAACTTCAACTACATGAACACCATGTAAAAATGTATTGATCAAGTTAAGATTCCTGTACAAAGGAGAAAAATTAAACCGTGTGTTGTGTCATTTTTCTCACTACATTAATATTTAAGATTTATTGCACCATATTTATAAAGACTTCAATCAGATACCTAAATGATTTATACGGTTCATTAGAATTTTTTGGTAAAAATAAGATGTTTGTTTTTGAGCTCTGCTATATCAGAGACTGTTCTCTATATAACCTTATGACTGAACAAATATTGTTTCGTGTAATAATTAAATACAATGAAATGTGAAATAATACAATATAATGATTCTAATCCTTGAGAGAGGATACCTGAGAGAGAATCAATCAGCTGTGTGTCCATACATGATGTACATTCGCCATGATAAGCACACGCAGATTACCACTAAAGGCTGCACTTGAACCAATGGCAAGTACTGTATACAATCACCAAGCTGAATTTGTAATCTGCCCAACCAGGTGGATTACTGACAGGCTGCAGTTTCTGTTGAAAAAAATGGGCCACCCAGCCCAGTCTCTTTAAATTCTAGTTACGTGTTGTGACTGGGCCATGGTACACATAGTACCTATTTCAGTCCTCTTACTGAGTGCTGAGGTCAGATCCAGGGAGGAATGGCATGACAGCCAAACAATTTGGACTCAAGAGGCAAAGTTTCCCCACTGTTAGCTCAAGAAAGAAACTCCTGACACTAGCCGGGATGTTCTGTGTTAAACTAGTGCTTTATGGAGACTCCACCTCTTGAGTCCAGTCTTGTGCCTGCCCTACCTGACACCCATAACAGCATTCCCAGGTCCGGCCATCTAGCACTGCTCCAAGCAAAAATGTAGTAAAGTAAACATAATAAACATTGAAATAAGAAGTAAAATACCATTTTAATATTTTTTTTTAAGATTTCAGTGTAACAAAAAACCAGTAGTATAATGTTGTACCGTGTTAGCCATAGAAAGTAGTGGAAGAGTGAAGAAATCAGACGATACCTTTTAGAGGCTAACTGAGTATAGTTGATAGTAAGCTTTCAAGAGTCTAGCTCTCTTCTTCAGACATACAAGAAACTGAAAATTCACACAGTCTTTATACACACACAAGACCTGGATCTTCTAAGGATCTTAGAATCCTTAAAGAAAATCAAAATGCAATATAAGTAGAGAAGTTATTTATAACAGATTAGAAATAAACAATCTGGAAACTTGTGGAGCGTGACAGAGGGATCAGTAATTCTTGCTGTTATCTGTTTGTAATCAGGTGTTGATTTGTGACAGTTCATACATAGTGTGACATGAAACTGGCATGAATATTAAGTCCAAATTGCAGAGTTTGAAATTTTTGAATTAACTTATATTCCCATTCCTTTCTCTCTCGCTGCGTCTTAAAATGTCCCATTAAAACCACAACCCGCAAATCTTCAATAAAGTGGTCTTCTCCGGAGAAATGTGCGGCCACTGGGAGATCTGTTCTGCTGTTATTAATGTTGAATCTGTGTGAGTTCATGCGCTGACTAAGTCTCTGCCCTGTTTCCCCCACATAGAGGCCTGTGGTGGGACATTGCACACACATTATGAGATACACCACATTGGAAGACCTACAGGAAAATGTCCCCCTAATTCTGTGCACCTGTTGTGACTGTGGCACAGGTACACCGTCAGCGGTGTGGATGTGCATTTTAAGATGCAGAGAGAGAGAGAAAGGAATGAGAAAATAAGTTAATGCAAAAATATCAAACTCTGCAATTTAGACTTAATATCCATGCCAGTTTCATGTCACACTATGTATGAACTGTGAGGGTCACAAATCACCACCTGATTACAAACAGATAACAGCAAGAATTACTGATCCCTCCGTCACGCCCCCACAAGTTTCCAGATTGTTTATTTCTAATCTGTTGTAAATAATTTCTCTACTTATATTGCATTTTGATTTTCTTTAAAGATTCTAAGACCCTTTGAAGATCCAGGTCTTGTGTGTGTATAAAGAGTCTGTGAATTTTCAGTTTCTTGTATGTCTGAAGAAGAGAGCTAGACTCTCGAAAGCTTACTATCAAAATGCTCAGCCTCTAAAAGGTATTGCCTGATTTCTTAACAAAAACCCACAAATGTAATATCTTGTACCACTAGAGGGCAGCAAAACTCTGTTGAGTAATCATATGATCTGTTAATAGAAGACTTTCTTCTCAATCTTAAAAGAAAACTGCAATGAAAATATAAGGCTGTTGTTAACATTTGAACTTGAACACTATGACCAGGAATACTTCCTAAGTATTCCCCCTATACTATCCTAACTATATGGACCTAGAATTAGAGGGAGAGTATTCAAACCCCAAAACAGGCTCTGAACTTCAGATTAGAAACCACAATTCAGACCCCAGACCAGATTCCAAAATTCAGACCCCTGTATTTACTGGCAACTCCCAGCTCTTCTTCAACAGCTCCAGGTCCTATTTGACTTCTGGTACCACTATATTCAGAGTGTAGTGAAGAGGATCCAGAAACCAGGGGCAGTGAGTCATAGTGAGAATTATTTATTGGATTAATTCAATAGTTAAAGGAGTTGTCCAATTTCAGCAAATAAATGTTATTGTTTGTATAATGAAAAGTTATACAATTTTTTGCAATATTTTCTGTATCAATACCTCACAGTTTCGAGGTTCTGCTTGCTATCTTTCATTGATACTTCCAGTATATAAAATTCAGTCCATGGTCATGTGATGGACACACAGGTGCCGTGTGTGATGTGACTGTAACGAGCTGTGCACCTGTGTGTCCATCGTATGACCATGGACTCATTTTTGTCCACTGTAAACAATGATTGACAGCAAGCAGAGCTGTAGAAAGCCATAAGATATTGATATAGGAAGTTCACTGGAAAATTGTAGAATAATTACAATAACATTTATTTGCTGAAACTGGACAACTCCTTTAACCCCTTCCCGCACCATGACGTAATAGTATGATGTACTATTACAAAATGGTAATGTCACCCACTCAGAAGCTCAGCAGGTGACATTGGGAGCGGGTTTCAGCTGTAAGAAACAGTTGACACCTGTCTGTAGCTGGAGCTGAGCTCCGATCGCGGATGTTAACCCCTTACCTGATTGCCTTCCCCCACTACTCGCCATCTCTGGGAAGGGAGGAAGAAAAAATTTTTTCAGCAGCCCAGGGCCTGTTCTATGGCCCCGTGTCAGCGATCTTCTAAATGTGTCTCGATCCTGCCTCTGCTTCTCGATCCTGACACTGGCAGGATCGATTAGTTAGGCCTGCCAGCCTATATATATATTCATAGGCTGAAGGCCTTTATATACTTCAATACTTCAGTATTGTAGTGTATAACACTGTTACTGTATACAGTATAAGACAATGTAAAAACACAAAACACAGTATTAAACAGCACACATTTGGTATCACTGTGTCCATAATAAACTGCACAATAAAACTAAACCATTAGTTTAGCACGATGAACATCATAAAAATAGAATGGTAAAAAAACACCAGAAGTAACGATTTTTTTGCCTTCTCATAAAATACGGAATACAAAGTGATCAAAAAGTCATTTATGGCCCAAAATGGTACCAATAAAAAGCACAGCTCGTCCCACAAAAAACAAGCCCTCAACCAGCTCTGTAGGTATTGCTGTAATTGTACCAACCCATAGAATAAAGGTAACATATTACTTATGTTGTATAGCTTTTTTTTTTCCATTCCCCCCTGAAAGAGTTAATAAAATTTTGTCAATAAGTTATAGACACTCCAAAATTATTTCCTCGCATCCCTCAAAAAACAAGCCCTCATATGGCTACATCACCAGAAAATTTTTTTAAAAAAAAGCTTGCACAATGTGAAGACAAAAACCGCCAAAACTGCCAAATCATTAGAACAAAACTGGCTGTGGCAGGAAGGGAATGTATAAATTGTGCGAGCGTATATCAGGGGACAAACCAGATTTAGAGCTTGCGAGAGAAAAGACACCAGAAGTGACCTCCCAATCATAAGAGCTTCTGGGAACATACAGTGCCTTGCGAAAGTATTCGGCCCCCTTGAACTTTTCAACCTTTTGCCACATTTCAGGATTCAAACATAAGGATATAAAATTTTAATTTTTTGGTGAAGAATCAACAACAAGTGGGACACAATCGTGAAGTGGAACGGAATTTATTGGATATTTTAAACTTTTGTAAAAAATAAAAAACTGAAAAGTGGGGCGTGCCAAATTATTCGGCCCCCTTAAGTTAATACTTTGTAGCGCCACCTTTTGCTGCGATTACAGCTGCAAGTCGCTTGGGGTATGTCTCTATCAATTTTGCACATCGAGAGACTGAAATTCTTGTCCATTCTTCCTTGGAAAACAGCTCGAGCTCAGTGAGGTTGGATGGAGAGCGTTTGTGAACAGCAGTTTTCAGCTCTTTCCACAGATTCTCGATTGGATTCAGGTCTGGACTTTGACTTGGCCATTCTAACACCTGGATACGTTTATTTGTGAACCATACCATTGTAGATTTTGCTTTATGTTTGGGATCATTGTCTTGTTGGAAGATAAATCTCTGTCCCAGTCTCAGGTCTTTTGCAGACTCCAACAGGTTTTCTTCCAGAATGGTCCTGTATTTGGCTCCATCCATCTTCCCATCAATTTTAACCATCTTCCCTGTCCCTGCTGAAGAAAAGCAGGCCCAAACCATGATGCTGCCACCACCATGTTTGACAGTGGGGATGATGTGTTCAGGGTGATGAGCTGTGTTGCTTTTACGCCAAACACATCGTTTTGCATTGTGGCCAAAAAGTTCGATTTTGGTTTCATCTGACCAGGGCACCTTCTTCCACAAGTTTGGTGTGTTTCCCAGGTGGCTTGTGGCAAACTTTAAACAAGACTTTTTATGGATATCTTTGAGAAATGGCTTTCTTCTTGCCACTCTTCCATAAAGGCCAGATTTGTGCAGTGTACGACTGATTGTTGTCCTATGGACAGACTCTCCCACCTCAGCTGTAGATCTCTGCAGTTCATCCAGAGTGATCATGGGCCTCTTGGCTGCATCTCTGAGCAGTCTTCTCCTTGTTTGAGAAGAAAGTTTAGAGGGACGGCTGGGTCTTGGTAGATTTGCAGTGGTCTGATTCTCCTTCCATTTCAATATGATTGCTTGCACAGTGCTCCTTGGGATGTTTAAAGTTTGGGAAATCTTTTTGTATCCAAATCCAGCTTTAAACTTCTCCACAACAGTATCACGGACCTGCCTGGTGTGTTCCTTGGTCTTCATGATGCTCTCTGCTCTTTAAACAGAACCCTGAGACTATCACAGAGCAGGTGCATTTATACGGAGACTTGATTACACATAGGTGGATTATATTTATCATCATCAGTCATTTAGGACAACATTGGCTCATTCAGAGATCGTCACTGAACTTCTGGAGTGAGTTTGCTGCACTGAAAGTAAAGGGGTCGAATAATATTGCACGCCCCACTTTTCAGTTTTTTATTTTTTACAAAAGTTTAAAATAACCAATAAATGTCGTTCCACTTCACAATTGTGTCCCACTTGTTGTTGATTCTTCACCAAAAAATTAAAATTTTATATCTTTATGTTTGAAGCCTGAAATGTGGCAAAAGGTTGAAAAGTTCAAGGGGGCCGAATACATTCATAAGGCACTGTAATAGGGAATTTGGTATTCCCAATGTACTCCGCACAGCTTACATATTCACTCTTCACCATCCGCTGTGCATTCACATCTGGGGAGACTAATGCTCACTACACCCTTTGATAAATTCTTTGAGGGGTGCAGTTTTCTAAATGGGGTCACTTGTTAGGGGATTACACTTTATTGGTATGTCAGGGTCTCTGCATACATGACATGGCACAGAGATACCAAACATCTAAATCTGCACTCCAAAAGCCACATAGCACTCCTTCACATCTGCGCCTTGCTGTGTGCCCAAACTGCAGTTTATGCCCACATGTATTATACTGTTGTACCCAGGATAGTGTTCTTAATGTCATATGTAGGTATAAACTGCTGTTTGGGAACAGCCAGGCACGGAAGAGAAGGAGCACTGTTTCATTTTTGGATGTCATACCACTTTTGCAAAGCCTTTGAAATGGCAGTAAAATGAAATCCCCTGACACATGACCCAATTTTAGAAATTATACCCCTGAAGGGGTACAGCTGCGCATTCATTTCTGGAAACTAAATTATTACAACACTCAGGGGTTAAAAATGATTGCTGCGCTGCTTGATAAATCCCTTAAGGGGTTTAGTTTCAAAATGTGTCACCAGATTCCACTTTACTGGCAAGTTAGGGCCTCTGCAAAAGTGGCATGACGTCCAAAAACCAAATTGTGCTCCTTCCCTTCTGTGCCCAGCTGTGAGCCCAAACAGCAGTTTATACCCACATATGACTTTGTTAAGTATATTATCCTGGGTACAACGGTGTCATACATGTGGGCATAAACTGCTGTTTGGGCACATACCAGGGTGCAGATGTGAAGGAGCGCTATGTGCTTTTGGAGCACAGGTTTAGACTGTTTGGTTTTTGGACGCATGTCACCTTTGCAGAGACCCTAAAATTTCCCATACAAAATGGGGTCACTCCTTGGGGAATTCTGCAGTCCTCTGCGGACTTTCTGCTTCCCTTATACCTATAGGGAAACTGCCAATGTTTCCGTAGGTATAATTGACATGCTGCGATTTCCAAAATCGCAATGATTTTGGAAATCGCAGCGTGTCCGCAGTGCATATTTTTTTCATATATTCGCTAGAATCTCATCCACTATACAGTGACTGTAAAACGCCACATATGTTTCTGCTACATTTCCACCGCGGGCAAACCGCAGTGTTTACGCCACATGGGGCCCTGGCCTAAAAGTTTTTGGAGTGCGTGTCTCTGTTGACACAACATGGGCACAACACATCTTTAAAAATTTCAAATTTCACTTTCTACATTAATTTTTGGGAAGCACTCTTGGTCTCCAAATGATAATAATAATCCTTGATAAACTCTGTGAAGTGAATTTTCCAAAATGGGGTTACTTTTTGGGGGTTTCAATTGTACTGGTACTTTAGGAGCTCTGCAAATATGACATGGCACCCAAAAACTATTCCAGCAAAATCTGCCCTCCAATAGCCAAATAACACTCTTTCTATTCCAAGCCTCACCATGTACCCATATAGTAGTTTGCAACCACATTTGGAGGATTGCCGTGTTCGGGAGGAATTGTATAACAAACTGTTAGAAACGCTCTCATCCCTTGGCATCACAGACCTGGCCCTTTCCTGGATCTCCTCATACCTCACCAACCGCACGTTCAGCGTCTCCCACTTTCACACCACCTCCTCGACACGCCCTCTTTCTGTAGGTGTCGCCCAAGGCTCTATCCTAGGACCCCTCCTGTTCTCCATCCACACCCTCGGCATTGGCCAACTCATAGAATCTCATGGTTTTCAATAGCATCGCTATGCTGATGACACTCAAATATATCTCTCTGGACCAGACATTACCTCTCTGTTGTCCAGAGTCCCAGAGAGTCTAGGAGCTGTAGTCTCCTTTCTCTCCTCCCGCTTTCTCAAACTCAACATGGAGAACTCAACTGTCACCACATCACCATCTGAACAACCTCTGCCTTCACCTTCTGTCTCTATCCCTCTTCCCTCATAGATTATAAGCCCTTGCGGGCAGGGCCCTCTATCCCACTGTGCCAGTTGGTCACTGTTAATATTATATTTGTTTTGTACATCTTGTATAAAACCTCAAATGTATAGCACCATGGAATTAATGGTGCTATATACAGTACAGACCAAAAGTTTGGACACACCTTCTCATTCCAAGAGTTTTCTGTATTTTCATGACTATAAAAATTGTAGATTCACAATGAAGGCATCAAAACTATGAATTAACACATGTGGAATTATATACTTAACAAAAAAGTGTGAAACAACTGAAAATATGTCTTATATTCTAGGTTCTTCAAAGTAGCCACCTTTTGCTTTGATTACTGCTTTGCACACTCTTGGCATTCTCTTGATGAGCTTCAAGAGATAGTCACCTGAAATGGTCTTCCAACAGTCTTGAAGGAGTTCCCAGAGATGCTTTGCACTTGTTGGCCCTTTTGCCTTCACTCTGCGGTCCAGCTCACCCCAAACCATCTCGATTGGGTTCAGGTCTGGTGACTGTGGAGGCCAGGTCATCTGGCGTAGCACCCCATCACTCTCCTTCTTGGTCAAATAGCCCTTACACAGTCTGGAGGTGTGTTTGGGGTCATTGTCCTGTTGAAAAATAAATGATGGTCTAACTAAATGCAAACCGGATGGAATAGCATGCCGCTGCAAGATGCTGTGGTAACCATGCTGATTCAGTATTCCTTCAATTTGGAATAAATCCCCAACAGTGTCACCAGCAAAGCAACCCAACACCATCACACCTCCTCCTCCATGCTTCACGGTGGGAACCAGGTATGTAGAGTCCATTTGTTCGCCTTTTCTGCGTCGCACAAAGACACGGTGGTTGGAACCAAAGATCTCAAATTTGGACTCATCAGACCAAAGCACAGATTTCCACAGGTCTAATGTCCATTCCTTGTGTTCTTTAGCCCAAACAAGTCTCTTCTGCTTGTTGCCTGTCCTTAGCAGTGGTTTCCTAGCAGCTATTTTACCATGAAGGCCTGCTGCACACAGTCTCCTCTTAACAGTTGTTGTACAGATGTGTCTGCTGCTAGAACTCTGTGTGGCATTGACCTGGTCTCTAATCTGAGCTGCTGTTAACCTGCAATTTCTGAGGCTGGTGACTCGGATGAACTTATCCTCCGCAGCAAAGGTGACTCTTGATCTTCCTTTCCTGGGGCGGTCCTCATGTGAGCCAGTTTCTTTGTAGCGTTTGATGGTTTTGGCCACTGCACTTGGGGACACTTTCAAAGTTTTCCCAATTTTTCAGACTGACCGACCTTCATTTCTTAAAGTAATGATGGCCACTCGTTTTTCTTTACTTAGCTGCTTTTTTCTTGCCATAATACAAATTCTAACACTCCATTCAGTAGGACTATCAGCTGTGTATCCACCTGACTTCTGAACAATACAACTGATGGTCCCAACCCCATTTATAAGGCAAGAAATCCCACTTATTAAACCTGACAGGGCACACCTGTGAAGTGAAAACCATTTCAGGTGACTACCTCTTGAAGCTCATCAAGAGAATGCCAAGAGTGTGCAAAGCAGTAATTAAAGCAAAAGGTGGCTACTTTGAAGAACCTAGAATATAAGACATATTTTCAGTTGTTTCACACTTTTTTGTTAAGTATATAATTCCACATGTGTTAATTCATAGTTTTGATGCCTTCATTGTGACTCTACAATTTTTATAGTCATGAAAATACAGTGCCTTGCGAAAGTATTCGGCCCCCTTGAACTTTTCAACCTTTTGCCACATTTCAGGATTCAAACATAAGGATATAAAATTTTAATTTTTTTGGTGAAGAATCAACAACAAGTGGGACACAATCGTGAAGTGGAACGGAATTTATTGGATATTTTAAATTTTTGTAAAAAATAAAAAACTGAAAAGTGGGGCGTGCAATGTTATTCGGCCCCCTTAAGTTAATACTTTGTAGCGCCACCTTTTGCTGCGATTACAGCTGCAAGTCGCTTGGGGTATGTCTCTATCAGTTTTGCACATCGAGAGACTGAAATTCTTGCCCATTCTTCCTTGGAAAACAGCTCGAGCTCAGTGAGGTTGGATGGAGAGCATTTGTGAACAGCAGTTTTCAGCTCTTTCCACAGATTCTCGATTGGATTCAGGTCTGGACTTTGACTTGGCCATTCTAACACCTGGATACGTTTATTTGTGAACCATTCCATTGTAGATTTTGCTTTATGTTTGGGATCATTGTCTTGTTGGAAGATAAATCTCCGTCCCAGTCTCAGGTCTTTTGCAGACTCCAACAGGTTTTCTTCCAGAATGGTCCTGTATTTGGCTCCATCCATCTTCCCATCAATTTTAACCATCTTCCCTGTCCCTGTTGAAGAAAAGCAGGCCCAAACCATGATGCTGCCACCACCATGTTTGACAGTGGGGATGATGTGTTCAGGGTGATGAGCTGTGTTGCTTTTACGCCAAACACATTGTTTTGCATTGTGGCCAAAAAGTTCGATTTTGGTTTCATCTGACCAGAGCACCTTCTTCCACATGTTTGGTGTGTCTCCCAGGTGGCTTGTGGCAAACTTTAAACGAGACTTTTTATGGATATCTTTGAGAATGGTTTCTTCTTGCCACTCTTCTATAAAGGCCAGATTTGTGCAGTGTACGACTGATTGTTGTCCTATGGACAGACTCTCCCACCTCAGCTGAAGATCTCTGCAGTTCATCCAGAGTGATCATGGGCCTCTTGGCTGCATCTCTGATCAGTCTTCTCCTTGTTTGAGATGAAAGTTTAGAGGGACGGCCGGGTCTTGGTAGATTTGCAGTGGTCTGATACTCCTTCCATTTCAATATGATCGCTTGCACAGTGCTCCTTGGGATGTTTAAAGTTTGGGAAATCTTTTTGTATCCAAATCCGGATTTAAACTTTTCCACAACAGTATCACGGACCTGCCTGGTGTGTTCCTTGGTCTTCATAATAATAATAATAATAATAATAGTCCTTTAATAGTCCCACAATGGGGAAATTCAGTGTGTTACAGCAGCAAAGATAAGCAGATACAAATACAAATACAACATGTACAGGAATATTCCAAGGTGAGAGGCATTACATTGATAGCAGACAGACAGATAGGGCGTAGCAGGGGGGGGGGGGGATTTAACAGGCAGAGAGATATTTTCAGTTCTCTGTGTGTAATGATCTCCGCTTAGGTCGGTGTTGGTTGTACAGCCTAACCGCGGTGGGGAGGAAAGACTTCCGATAGCGCTCCTTCTCACACCTAGGGTGGAGCAGTCGGTCACTGACAGTACTGCTCAGCGCGATCACAGTCTCATGCATGGGATGGGACTTCTTCTTCTGCATGGAGCTCACCACGGACAGTATCCTTCTGTCACCCACCACCTGCACTGGGTCCAGTGGGCTCCCCAGGACAGAGCTGGCCCTTCTAATCAGCTTGTCAAGTTTATTTCTGTCCCTGGTTGATATACTGCTCCCCCAGCAGGCCACTCCAAAGAAGATGGCTGATGCCACTACCGAGTTGAAGAAAGTTCTAAGAAGTGCCCCCCGGATTCCAAAGGCTCTCAGCTTCCTAAGCAGGTAGAGCCTGCTGTGGCCCTTCCTGTACAGGGCCTCCATATGATCTGCCCAGTCCAGCTTATTATTAAGGAGCAAACCCAGGTACTTATAGGTGTTCACAATCTCGATGCCCGTCCCCAGGATGTCCACTGGTTTAGGAGGGCTTCTGCCTTTGCGGAAGTCCACCACCATCTCCTTGGTCTTCCCCGCGTTAATCTTCAGGTGGTTCCGGTGGCACCAGTCCACAAAATCCCGGTTCAGTTCTCTGTACTCCCTGTCATCATCATCTGTGATGAGACCCACTATTGCAGAGTCGTCAGAATACTTCTGTAGGTAGCAGCTGGATGAGTTGCACCTAAAATCTGCAGTGTACAGTGTGAAGAGGAAAGGGGCGAGAACCGTACCCTGAGGTGCCCCCGTATTACAGATCACTGTACCTGACACACAGTCTCGGGCTCTCACGTATTGAGGTCGATTTGTGAGGTAGTCTAGGATCCAGTTGGAGAGGTGGTGGTCCACTCCAGCAAGGCCCAGCTTGTCCCTCAATAACCTGGGCTGTATGGTGTTAAAAGCACTGGAGAAGTCAAAGAACATTATTCTCACTGTGTTCCCTGGTTTCTCCAGGTGAGACAGAGCCCTGTGCAGAAGATGGATGATGGCATCATCTACCCCAATGCCCGGCCGATAAGCAAACTGGAGTGGGTCCATAGCGGGGCTCACTAGAGGGCGGAGATGTGTGAGAACCAATCTCTCCAAGATCTTCATCAGGTGGGATGTCAGTGCTACAGGTCTGTAGTCGTTGAGGTCCATAGGGTGGGGTTTCTTTGGAACTGGTACCACACAAGAAGATTTCCATAATTCAGGGACTATTTCCTGCCTCAGGCTCATATTATACATATATGTAATTATACCACACAGCTGGTCCCCACAAGTCTTAATTAGCCTTGCACTGATGTCATCTGGCCCTCCGGCTTTCCTCGCCTTGATCTTTTTCATCTCCTTCCTCACCTGGGCCCGTGTGAAGGTCAGACTGTGGCCAGATAAAGATGGATTTCTGGATTTACTGGTCTGTTGGGAAGTGGCCGCATGGGGAGAAGTCATTGTGGTGGGGGGAGCTGAAGGACATACTGGGGTGGGAGGAGCTGGTGTGTGATCAAATCTGTTGAAGAATAGGTTTAGTTCATTAAGCCAGTTAACATCTGCCTCAATCTGGCAGACAGACTGTTTATGACCCGAAATTGACTTAAGCCCCTCCCAGACCCCCCTTATGTCTTTTCTTTCCATTTGCTTTTCCATTTTTTCTTTATAACTGGATTTTCCCTGCCTGATTTGATGCCTCAGCTCCTTTTGTACTTCCCTCAACCCCTCCTTATCTCTTGTCCTGAATGCCATCTTTTTCTCCTTAAGTAGTGTTTTTATATCAGAGTTAATCCATGGTTTGTTATTGGAGAAGCACCTCACCACTTTTGTGGGTACTGTGTTGTCCACACAAAAATTAATGTAGTCCGTTATGCAGTGTGTGAGTCCTTCTATATCTTCCCCATAAGAATCCTGCAGAACTTCCCATGCGGTTGTGTCAAAACAATCCCTCAGAGCCTCATCACTCTCCTCGGACCATATCCTCACTATGCGGGTGACAGCTGGTTCCCTACGTACAAGTGGCTTGTACACAGGTCGGAGATGTACTAGGTTGTGATCCGATCTCCCCAGGGGCGGTAGGGCTGATGAGTTGTATGCCTCCCTCACGTTGGCAAAGAACAAGTCCAGTGTTTTGTTGTCTCTTGTGTGGCAGGTTACATACTGTGTGAAACTGGGCAGTGTGGATGATGGAGAGGCATGGTTGAAATCACCCGACAGAAGAAAGAGGGCCTGGGGGTGCTGAGACTGTAACTGGCTCAGCGTGGCTTGTAGGACCTCGCAGGCAGCGTCAGCTTTCGCAGAGGGGGGGACATATGCAGCTATCACGATGACATGTGATAGTTCCCTTGGTAGGTAGAAAGGTCTCATGCTCACAGCTAATAGTTCAATGTCCTTACAGCAAGTTTGATCCTTAATCACAATGTGCCTAGGATTACACCATCTATTATTCACAAACATTGCCAGCCCTCCTCCTTTCCTCTTACCGCTCTCCCTTGTCCTGTCTGCCCGAAGGAGTTTAAAACCATCCAAGGAGACCAGAGGGTCAGGAGTAACTTCAGTGAGCCAAGTCTCTGTAAGTAGCATCATGCTGCACACCCGAAACTCCTGCTGATGCCTGGTGAGCGCTGTTAGTTCATCCATCTTGTTTGCAAGAGATCTCACATTGCCCATGATGATGGAGGGAACAGCTGGTTGGTAACGCCTCTTTTTAATCCTCTGAAGAGTTCCTGCTCTGCATCCCCTCACCCGCTTTTTCTTTCTCCAAATCTCACGGGGGATGTGTGACCAGATGGTATGCCCTCCTGCTGTGCCTCTGAGCTGCAGAATTTCCTCTCTTGTATAGACAAAGGAATTGTCTGCATACACAAAAGATCCCATTTTCAAGCAGAACAAAGACAGATAAAAAAAAAAAAAAAAAAAAAAAAAAAAAAATGATGTTCTCTGCGCTTTAAACAGAACCCTGAGACTATCACAGAGAAGGTGCATTTATACAGAGACTTGATTACACACAGGTGGATTATATTTATCATCATCAGTCATTTAGGACAACATTGGATCATTCAGAGATCGTCACTGAACTTCTGGAGTGAGTTTGCTGCACTGAAAGTAAAGGGGTCGAATAATATTGCACGCCCCACTTTTCAGTTTTTTATTTTTTACAAAAGTTTAAAATAACCAATAAATTTCATTCCACTTCACAATTGTGTCCCACTTGTTGTTGATTCTTCACCAAAAAGTTAAAATTTTATATCCTTATGTTTGAAGCCTGAAATGTGGCAAAAGGTTGAAAAGTTCAAGGGGGCCGAATACTTTCGCAAGGCACTGTAAAGAAAACTCTTGGAATGAGAAGGTGTGTCCAAACTTTTGGTCTGTACTGTAAGTAAATAATAATAATATTCACCCCTTAACGACCCAGGGCGTAATAGTACGTCCTGAGTCGCATGACGATGTATGGACAGCCAGGACCCGCCACTAACAGCAGCGATCGGTGCCTGCACCGATCGCGGCTGTTAACCCTTTAGATGTCGCGGTCAAACGGGACCGCGGCCTCTAAATAGCGCAGCCGCCATGGGCACCTGCATTTTCCCCTATCGCCGCCCTCCAGAACGTCATCGGAGGGCGGCGCTTGGTTGCTATGACAGCCAGGAGCCTATTGAAGGCTCCCAGGCCGGTCATTACATTAGAGCTATTACACGATGCCAGAGGCATCGTCTAATAGCAGTGAAGGCATTTTGCTATTCACTGCAATACAGTAGTATCGCAATGAATAGTATGATCGATCAGACTCCCTAGGTTTCAAGGTCCCTAGGGAGTCTGATCATACAAGTAAAAGTAGAAGAAAAAAAAGTTTTTAAAAGTATGAAAAAATTTAAAAAAAACACAAAAACACAAACGTTCAAATCACCCCCCCTTTCCCTAGATCAGATATAAAAGTAAATAAACAAAAGTAAACATAAACACATTAGGTATCCCTGCGATCCAAAATGCCCGAACTATTAAAATATTAAAATATTTATCCCATACGCTGAACGGCGTAGCGGGGAAAAAAATCAAAATGGCCAAATAGTATTTTTTTCAACACTTTGCCTCCTATAAAAATGAATAAAAAGTGATCAAACCATCAGATCTTTCCCCAAATGGTATCAATAAAAATGTCATGTTGTCCCGCATAAAAAGACGCCTTACCCACCTCCATACATGTAAATATGAAAAAGTTACAGGTGACACAATATGGCGACGCAAAATTTTTTTTCTATTTAATAAAGTTTTTAATTTTTTAAAAGGTATCAAAACATTACAAATACTATATAAATTTGGTATCGCCGTGTTTGTACTGACCCGCAGAATACAGGTAACATGTCATTTTTACCACACAGTGAATGCTGTAAAAATTAAATCCATATGAATTTGGCGCAAATGCAGTTTTTCGCCAATTGCACCTCATTCTGAATTTTTTTCCAGCTTCCCAGTACATTGCACAGCATATTGAATAGTGACATTACAAAGTACAATTTGTTTCACAAACAATAAGCCATCATGTGACTCTGGGAATTGAAAAAGTTATGGCTCTTGGAATGTGGGGAGGGAAAAACGAAAATGCAAAAACAAAAAATGGCTCGGTCATTAAGGGGTTAAATAATAATAATTTCTGCTTTAATCCCTTGTGAAAATTAAAAATGTTGGGTTAAATAGACGGTTTATTAGAAAAAAATGTAATTTTTCATTTTCAAGCTGCATTGTTAATAAAATCTGTGAAACAATGCGTCAAAATGCTTGTGTAATTGTGTAACGATCTGTGGGATGATTTTTCTCCTTTAACCCCTTGTGAAAATTAAAAATTTGAGGATACATTTATGTTAAGTAGTTTTCCATTTTCATGTCCCAATGTTTATAAAATCTGTGAAACAGCTGTGGGTCAAAATGCTCACTATACCCCTTGATAAATTCCTTGAGGGTTGTAGTTTCCAAAATGGGTCACTTTTGGGGGGATTGAACTGTACTGGTACTTTAGGAGCTCTGCAAATAAGACATGGCACCTGAGAACTATTCCAGTAAAATTTGCTTTTCAAACGTTCATTTTCACTCCTTCCCTTCCCAAAAGCCTGTTTACACCTACATGTATTTCTGTGCTCAGGAGAACTTGCATAACAAATTGATAGATGCATTTTCTCCTTTAGCCCCTTGTGAATGTGTACATTTTTGGGCTAAATGAATGTATTATTGGGAAAAAAGATTAATCTAAATTTCATCTTCATATTGTTTTAATGCCCGTGAAATGCTTAAAGGGTTAACAAACTTCCCAAATGTGGTCTGTCTGAACAGCAGAGCATTTCACATTTTAAAAATTGCTAATTTTTTCAAATTTCAATCAAATTTCTTATTTTTCTTATAAATAAATGCAAAAAAATATTGACCAATGTCTACCACTAACATGAAGTACAATGTGTCATAAAATCATTTGGGTAAGTAAAGGAACTCAAAGTTATTGACAAATGTCAGTTTTGAAAATGGGGTGGTGTCCTAATGCTCAGGCTCCATGTAGCGGGTGGCAGCAAAAAAGTATTGCGGGGAAAAAAATCGCGACAGCAACGCATCATGGTTTTTTCCGCAGTGCTTTTCACAGAAAGTTCACAGAGGTTTCCTCTGCAGACCTTCTGCTTTCATTATACCTATAGGGAAACCGCCTGCGTTTCCATAGGTATAAATGACAATGGCAATTTCCGAAACTGTGACATTGCCGCTGTGAGTATTTTTCTGCAATGTGTGGATGGGACTCGCTCCTGTAGGTATAAGAACCACAGGGGTCAGATGCCTTTACATGGCAGCCAGGGACATAATGAAGGCTCCTGGGGCTACCTTATTATAATCCTATTATGTCGTGCCAAAGGCATGGCCCAATAGAATGCCTGTTAGAAAATGACAGACAGTACAATGCATAGTTAGTGCAATGCATTATAAAAGCAATCCAGGGATCAAAAGTTAAAAAAAAATACAGTAAAAAAAACACATTAACACATTAATCCCCATACCAAAATGTTTAATAAGTAATAAAACCAATAAAAACCAGAGTATAACACACATATTGGATATTGCCTCCTCCATAATGAGCAATACTAATGTGATATTATATTTATTTGAATGGCATAAAAAAAAAATCTAGAAAATTATACCAGAATTGCCATTTTTTTGTCTGCCGGCCACCAAAAAAGTGTTATAAAAAGCTATCAAAAAGAGTTATTGTCCCCATAATGGATGTCATCAATAAAGTCTTATCACAAAAAAATAATGTTGTACCATGTTAGCCATAGAAAACAGTGGAAGAGTGAAGATTCACCATTAATAACAACAGAACAGATCTCCCAGTAGCCACTCATTTCTCCAGAGAAGACCACTCTGTTGAAGATTTGTGGGTTGTGGTTTTGATGGAAAATTTTAAGAAGCAGAGGGAGAGAAAGGAATGGGAATATAAGTTAATGAAAAAATTTCAAACTCTACAATTTTGACTTAATATTCATTCCAGTTTCATGTCATACTATGTATGAACTGTGAGGGTCAAAAATCATATCCTGATAGTAAACAGATAACAGCAAGAATTACTGATATCCCTCCGTCATGCCCCACAAGTTTCCAGACTGTTTATTTCCTGACCTGTTGTAAATAACGTCTTTACTTATATTGCATTTTGTTATTTTTAAAGATTCTAAGATCCTTTGAAGGTCCATGTCTTTTGTGTATAAAAAGTCTGTGAATTTTCAGTTTCTTGTATAACACCATGTCTGAATAAGAGAGCTAGTACTCTCGAAAGCTTACCATCAAATATACTCAGTTAGCCTCTAAAAGGTTTCGCCTGATTCCTCACTCTTCCACAAAAAAATAAGTCATCGAACAGACAATAATTAAGTTATGGGTCTTAGAAAAAAAAATTGTTATTACAAAAATGGTTTTTACTTTGCAAAAAAAAACTACATAAATTTGGTATCAATTTAATTGTATCAACCCAGTGTATAAATTTATCAGGTTTTTTAAGCCGCACAGTGGATAGCATAAAAGTTATAGCACAAAAAAGCAATGGCAAAATTGCTGTTTTTTTCTATTCCTTCCCACAAAGAGTTAATAAAAGTCAATGAGGTTTATCTACCCCAATATAGTGCCATTAAACACTACAACTTGTCCTGCAAAACATATGCTCTGATACAGTTACATTGATGAGTGATGGAAAGAAAAAAGTTATAAGGCTTGGTATGTGACAATGGAAAAAAAAAACAAAAGAATATACAGTGGTGAAGCCATCCACAGACAACTCCTGCTTTAACACTGTGTCCCTGTGTGTTCCAGCCCCGGGAGCTGTAAGCGCAATGTGATGACGTCACGCACATCGTGCCTGCAGCTACCTGAACACTCCAGGGGAAGAGACTGCAGACTGAGCAGACAGGGGAGAGAGGAGAGGTGAGTATCAGTATTTTTCTTATGTTAAACTTTGGGGGAAATGGAGGGAGAACATTAAACTGGGGGCAGATGGAGGGGGCAGTTAAACTGGGGACAGATGAAGAGGGACATTAAATTGATGGCAGATAAAAGGGGGATATTAGATGGCAGATGAAGGGTGACATTAAACTGGGGGCAGATAGATGGGGGGACATTAAACAAGGGGCAAATGAAGGGGGGACATTAAACTGTTGGCAGATGGAGGAGGGAACATTAAACTGGGGGGGTGATGAAGAGGGACATTAAACTGTGGAGGCAGCTAGAGGGGGGCATTAAACTGGGGGCAGCTGGAAGGGGACATTAAACAGTGGGAGTCGCTGGGTGGGGACATTAAACTGGGGGAAATTGGAGGAGGACATTAAGCCGTGGGTGTAGCTGGAGGGGGACATATCTGCTTCTAGTTTCCCCCAAGTTTAATGTCACCCTCCAGCTACCCCCACGGTTTAGTGTCCCCTTCTAGTTGCCCTCAGTTTAAACTGGGGCACCAGGAGAGGGACTTCATACTGTGGGGCAATTGGAGGGGAACATTATAATGTAGGGGCATATAATGTTAGGGTGACTGTAGGAGCATTATACTGTGTAGGAACACAAAAAAAGGATGAGAATGGGCAGAGTCAATGTAGAAGTGGGTGGAGCTAAATTTGCCATTCTGTCGCTCTTTCTGTTCTTTGAAAGTTGGGAGGTATGTGTTTGGTTTATTCTAATATTATACTGGGTTCAGGAGAAAGATGGAAGGTAAACTGAAACATATTTAATTTTTGTATGGACAACATTCACTGGTGGGGAGACTCAGGTTCCCCATGTTCTGTCTAACGAGGCCCCAGGAGAAAAAACTGAGAAGCCCTGCATTAGAATCTAAAAGTTTTTTCACACTCTATGTCCAATATATTTTTCTCTTATGGAATTGCCATCGCTTTGTTTTAAAAATTTTCACTCAAATTGAAAAAGTACACTTCCAGTATGCGTGAATAGGATTTAGAAGTTCATTCAAACAACAGAACACTGTGCTTAGGCTCATCAAAAAGTAATACACTACACAAAAATGAAGGCACATATATTAAATGAAAAAGCAAAAGTATATTTAGAATCTTGTAATTGTTTTCTTTGATTTTTAGAGTTGGAATGATTTTCTGTGGCACTTTATGCCACCCTCCCCTATATCTCTGTAAACCTAGTAAGAAACCTGCTGTCAATTATAATTGGTCAATGTGAAGATTAAAAGGTTATTCCCATTTCATAAAGGGATGGACGATCACTTCTGGTCATCTGACATGCAGGGAACTGCACCCCTGTTCACATGTAAGGAGATGTCCTGCAGTTTTCCTGAAGAGGGTGGCCAGGGTGCTGCTCTGAAGGTAATGTATACAGTACAGTATAATGGGTCCACAGCACTGAGTTAGCACTACAATCCATTAATTCTCAGAATTCTCAGGTCGAACATTCATTGATCAAAAACTGATGGCATATCCTAGCAATATACCATCCCTATAGGAGTTGGGAATACTGCTTTAACAATAAACTGTCTATCCTTGATCTTCATCATAAAAATTGATTATGAGCAGATTTGCCTGTGAATGTAAATGCAAATTGTAGCAACAGTAACACATACAATAGGCATTGCTGGCTAGTGTAATGAAGATCATCCTGAATCCTGCTGGAAATGACTCACATCCTCTTTGCATCATTATTTTTTGGTGACTTTTTATGTAAAAGGCTTTAACCCCTTAAGGACCCAGCCCAAAAGTGTGTTAAGGACCAGGCCTCGTTTTTCAAAACTGACATGTGTCACTTTATATGGCAATAACTTTGAGACGTCTTAACTTACACAAGTGATTTAGAGATTGTTTTTTTCATCACACATTGTACTTCATGTTAGTGGTAAACACTAATGAATATTTTTGTATTTATTTATAACGAAATAGGAAATTTGATGGAAATTTTGAAAAAAAAAAAAAATCGCAATTTTCAAAATGTGAAATGCTCTGCTTTTCAGACAGATAGTCATACCACCCAAATACAATAATACATATTATCTACCATATCTCTGCTATATATCGTCATCATCTTTTAATCGTGCTGTAATTTATTTTGGATGTTAGAAGGCTTACAAGTGTAACAGCGATTTTGCAGGTGAAATTTAGACATTTAATTTTTTTCCATTAATTTAGCCCTAAAATTTACACTGTTAGGTAGTTGTCCAGTCGGGCAGGGGTTAATTATTGTCTGCTGATACTTTCTGCCTTAGGGAGGGGTTTTTCCCTGTGCTTCTGCCCCACCCTTTGTGCTATATATACTTGGGCTTCACACTTGCACACTGCTGGTTATACTTGTGTGTTCAGCCATACCTGAGCTGTGAGGCCTGGTTCTCAGGTGTTGTATGTGGATTCTGAGATTTAACTGGTGGGTGGTCTGTGCAGGGGACTGCTGGTTTATGTGTGGCATCCCAGAGCTGGCTATGGCTGGGCTGAGGGTGATCTCTGTGCATTGTATTATTTCCTGTTGCTTCATAGCCTGTGTGACATAGCAGGGGGTCCTGAGTCTCACACAACACAGCGCCACCTAGTGAGCCTCACACATGCATTACACCTCCCATAGGATTGAATAGTAACCAAATGTCCAATGGGAGGACATCGCCTGGGAAAAGGGGAGGAGTCAGCTGATCACTGGGTCCCCATGGTAACACCCCTGCAGGAAGGTCCTGCGTGTGAGGAGTTAGAAGTGTGGAGTGTTAGGAGGAGGAGGTGAGGAGATAAGTGTGAGGTCCTGTGAAGAAAGCAGTGAGTTTAGTGCAGGAATCTCAAGTCCTAGACAGGCCCAGGAAGGTTGGAGAGCTGACATACTCCAGCTATTCAGAAGATCCTGTCCCCTGTCTGCCTAGCCATCGCCCTGAAGGAAGTCAAGCATCATTATCTTGTCAGCATGAGACTGTGGAGAGAACATTCTGGAACACGTGCTCCATAGCAAGTATCACAGGATCCAGGGGCCAAGGCCAGACCTGTGGAATATCCTGCCACCCTGACTATTGCACCCCGAAACTCTGAGCTATCAGGACCACATAACGTGAGTGGGGAATATTATGTGCTAGTATCATGGTGGGCATCCTCCTATGTGCCAAATAGGAGCCCAGACGCACCTTAGGGCTGTAACACTGAAGTATAAGGGGCTAGGAACACCTTTCATTAAGTCTACCCTGCACCCCAGGACTTTGCTGTGTCACCAGGCGTACCCCGTTGTTTTGTATGGAAGAAACTGTTTAAGCATTTGTGCCTCCACACCCATGGAAGTAAAAGTTCAACTTTACAACCGTTTCTGTGTCTGACTCTGCACCGACAACATCAGGGCGCCCCAAACACCACCAGTCGGCACAGTATAGGGGAAGCGCCCCGGGGGAACAATCACCACCAACATTTGTGCAGCCCCCTCATCACCGGTACCAGTGGTGGTAACGTGGGACAGCACCAGCGCTGCGCCCTCGTGCCCAGAGACCGTGACAAGTCTGCGCTGTTTGCACCCCGCAATCCCAACTGCAGCGTTACCTTCCATCTGGTCACCGCATATGTTATGTTAAATTTCAGGGTCAGCTCACAGGGATTCTAGTTAGGTTCCTGTGAGGTGTCCTCTTTTCAGAGGAAAACTCTGGCGTTAGGCAGGATTAGTCAGGGCGGATCGCAGGGCGATTTCTGTTATCATTTTCTCCTGCCAACTCTGTTTTACTTTCTTAGTTATTTTGTCGGCCCTTTATTTGTTTTGTATTTCTTTAATAAACCCGTTTATTATGCATGCTTATTTATGTTTCATTTGGCTCGGGGTCGAACATAACAAACACATTCACAAAGGGTTAAAGGAGAAAATGCATCTCACAGTTTGTTATGCAATTTCTCCCGAGCACGGAAATACCCAACATGTGGGTATAAACTGATGTTTTGGCGAATGGGAGTGCACGGAAGGGAAGGAGCGACACTTGGAATCTGAAAAGCAGATTTTGCTGGAATAGTTTTCAGGTGCCATGTCTCATTTGCAGAGCCCCTAGAGTACCAATACAAAGGAAACCCCCAAAAAGTTACCCCATTTTGGAAACTACACCCCTCACAGAATTCATCAAGGGGTATAGTGAGCATTTTGACCTTACAGCCGTTTCACAGATTTTACTAACACTGGAATGTATAAATGAAAAATTACTAAAATGTCACTTTATCCCCAAAGTTTTCATTTTCACAAGGGGTTAAAGGAGAAAAAGCACCCCACAGTTTGCAAAACAATTGCTCCTGAACACGGCAATACCCCATAAGTGGTCGTAATCTGCTGTATGGGTATATGGCAGGGCTCAGAATGGAAAGAGTGCTATTTGGCTTTTGGAGGGCAGATTTTGCTGGAATAGTTTTCAGGTACCATGTCGCATTTGCAGAGCCCCGAAAGTACCAATACAGTGGAAACCCCCTAAAAGTGACCCCATTTTGGAAATTACACCCCTCATAGAATATATCAAGGGGTATAGTGAGCATTTTGACGCTACAGCTGTTTCACAGATTTTATTAACATTGGGACATTAAAATGAAAAATTACTTTTTTTTCCAATAAACTGTCAATTTAGCCCCAAATTTTTCATTTTCACAAGAGGACAAAGGAGAAAAAGCTCCACAAAGTTTGTTACACAATTTCTCCTGAACACAGAAATGCCCCATATGTGGTTGTAATCTGCTGCATGGGTACATGGCAGGGCTCAAAATGGAAAGAGCACTATTTAGCTTTTGGAGGGCAGATTTTGCTGGAATAGATTTCGGGTGCCATGTCGCATTTGCAGAGCCCCTAAAGTACCAATACAATGTAAACCCCCAAAAAGTGACCCCATTTTGGAAACTACACCCCTCATAGAATTTATCTAGGTGTATAGTGAGCATTTTGACCTCACAGCTGTTTCACAGATTTTATTGACTTTGGGACGTAAAAATGAAAAATTACTTTTTTCCAATAAACCGTCCATTTAGCGACATATAACACAGAAATGCCCCATATGTGATTATAATCTGCTGTATGGGTACATGGTGGGGCTCAGAATGGAAAGAGCGCTATTTGGCTTTTGGAGGGCAGATGTGGCTGTAATAGTTTTCAGATGCCATGTCGCGTTTGCAGAGCCCCTAAAGTAACAATACAATGGAAACCTCTCAAAAGTGACCCCATTTTAGAAACTACACCATTCAAGGAATGTGTTAAGGGGTATTATCATTTTGAGCCTAAAAATGCTTCCCAAAAATTAATGTACAAATTGAAAATTAAAGTTTTTAAAGAAATATTCAATTTCAGTGCCTAATACGTTGCGGCCACTTTGTGGCATAAGAGACATGAACTCCTAAAACTATTAAGTGGGCTATCCCGGGGACAAAAAATTAAATATGTGGGTATAAACTGCTGCTTGGGCACACAACAGGGCTCAGAAGGGAAGGAGCACTGTGTTTTTTTTAGCTTTTGGAGTATAGATTTAGAGGGACTTTCTGGTCACCATGTTATTTTTGCAGAGCCCTGGAGGTGCAGGTAATTGGAATTCCCCAAGATGTATGACACTGTTGTACCCAGGATAACGTACTTAATGCCATATGTGGGTATTAACTACTGTTTGGGCACAGCCGGGCACAAAAGGGAAAGAGCGCTATTTTGGTTTTTGGAGCACAGTTTGCTTTTTGGACACCATGCCTCTTTTGCAGAGCCCATGAATTGCCAGTAAAGTGGAATCCACAGACATGTCACCCCATTTTGGAAACTATACCCTTCAAGGGATTTATCAAGTGGGGTAGCGAGCATTATTAACCCTTAAGTGTTGCATTCTTTTAATTTCCAGAAATGAATGCGCAGTTGATAATGAAAAGTTAAAATTTTTTTCCATGGATACGACATTTCAGTGCCCAATATGTTGTGCCCAGCTTATGTCAGCACAGACACACACTTCAAAAATTGTTGAGCGGGGATCCCAGGCACACAGCTTTTGGAGCATTCATCTCATGATACAAGCTGGACACAACATATTACACACTGAAATGACGTATTCCTGGAAAAATTGTCATTTTCACCTTTCACCATCAGCTGCGTATTCATTTATGGATAATAAATTATAGCAACACTTGGGGGTTAAAAATGCTCACTGTACCACTGGATAAATTCCTTCAGGGGTGTAGTTTCCAAAATGGGGTCACATGTCAGAGGATTCCACTTTACTGGCGTTTCAGCTCTGCAAAAGCGTCATGGTGCCCAAAAACCAAACCGTCCAAGTCTGTGCTCCAAAAACCAAATAGCGCTCCTTCCCTTCTGTGCCCGGCTGTGCTCAAACAGCAGTTTATACCCACATATGACATTAAGTACGTTATCCTGGGTACACTAATGTCATACATATGGGTATAAACTGCAGTTTGGGCACACAGTAGGGCGCAGAAGAGAAGGAGCGCTATGTGGCTTTTGGAGCGCAGATTCAGATGTTTGGGATCTGGATGCCATGTCATGTTTGCAGAGCCTCTAAAGTACCAGTAAAGTGGAATCCCCTAGGGAATGACCCCATTTTGAAAAGTGCACCCCTCAAAGAATTTATCGAGGGGTGTAGTGAGCATTAGTATCCTAGACCTGACTGCACAGAGGATGGGGAAAAGTGAATATGTAAGCTGTGCGGAGTACACTGGGTACACTAAATTCTCTACTATTTCCCCAGTAGCTCCTATTATTGAGGAGGTCACTCTGGGGGTCACTTCTGGTTTATTATCCCTCGTAACCTCTAAATCTGGTTTGTACCCTAATATACGCTCGCACAGTTTATACATTCCCTTCCTGCCGCAGCCAGTTATGTTCTAATGATTTGGCGATTTTTGGGGTTTTTGTCTTCACATTGTACGAGCTATATTTTCTTTATTTTTCTGGTGATGTAGTCATATGAGGGCTTGTTGTTTGCGGTATGAGATGTATTTTGTAATGACATCATTTTTGGGTGCCTACAACTTATTAAATAAATTTTATTAACTCTTTCTTGGTGGATTGAAAAAAACCGCATCAATTCTGGCACTGCGTTTTACCTTTTAAATTTTTCGCCATGTTTGACTGCGGCATCCAAGGGGTTAAAACCTCCAATCGGAACTCAGTTCCGACAGGAGGTTATGGAGCAGGGTGTTAGCTGTCAGATAGTGAGCGGGCGGCCGACCTCGAGCGTTGTATTACGCCCTGGTGCTCGAAGTACCTAGCGCCCAGGACGTAATAGTACGTCCAAGGCCGTTAAAGGGTTAAGTGAAACTCTGACATGACCTTATTCACGTAAATATGACTATCAAAATAATTTTGTATAGATTTATATTTATATTATGTATAGATTTTTGTAGCTGTGTGTCCGGGCTGTAGTGAAGAGCTGCAAAATATGGAGCAGCTCCTATACATGTCCATATTTGCAGATTGGTCCATTCAATTCAATGTATGGTCAGTGAAAAGTATGGATTCCAATCTGTGTGTCATACGTGCCATTTTTACTGACCCATACACTGCACATGGTCGTGTGCAGGAGGTCTTAGTTTATGGTAGGAGAATACAAAATGAGCAGACACCATAGAGTTAATAATAAGCAACTGACCTCACAAATGATTGGCAGGCAAGTTCCTAAATGTAGTTGATGGATGAACACTGTAAGCCTATGTGTACAGGTCTGACTAGACTGATAAACTGCTGTAAGGCCTAGCATAGAACACAATGACTAGTTGTCTAGTTAAACAATGACAATGTCGGATGTTGTCTGGGGACAACTATATGTTTAGATCAACCTGAGGTTAAAACATAGGAAGGAACAGGATCTGGTTAGGTGATGTAACCTTCAACAACAGTATAAAAACCCATTGAAGGTTCAGACACGTTCACAAGGGACAGCCATGTTTTAATATATAAAGAATATTAAAGTTAATTTTGTATTTCTCTTGAACATTGTCAGATGTTCAGTATGTAGTCACATTGCATTGGACTTAATCACAAGGAAAGACTAAGGCAAATACATTCCACAATTATATGATGTACATGAATTTCAGCACCATTGCACCTACCTAGACAAATAAAGTGGCATTGTTATAAGGGATAAACATGAATTATAATGCAGCTGGCACATATCGAAGATACACGGATATGTACTATGGATCCAGGGTTGTAAATATAAGGTTAAGTAAATGTTTGTGTAAACAGGTCATAGTTATTTCAGGAAAAAAAGTGAATTCCTCAGCATATCTAATATAATATACTATACATAATCTGTTAAAGCTTTCCTGACATGTCTACTTCAATAGTCCCTAAGTTTTAAGACAACTGAGTCTCATTTAATAGATCATGTGATTCTTCTCCAACATGTAATGCTCTTTAATTAAAATTTTTCCTGCTTTCTGCCTTAAAAACCTCTCTAAAGTTCCCGCCACTAGTTGTCTCCATTCTAGCTAATTTGCAGTTCACTCCCTGTTACTAGGCAAGTCCCTGCAATAGCTGCAAGATGAGTTCACAGTGAGTGGAGGGGAAGGGTCTGCTCTGTCTTCACACAGTAAATGCAGATTGGAGGGTCTGATTCGCCTCCACACACTTCTTTTTTTTGCACTGGACTGAACTTTCTGTACATCTCACAGCTTACATTGTAAGAATAGTCTTCTATGTACTTGTTTTTACTTCTGGCTGCTTGTGTTGTTGCAGAAGGGATATTATTGATGTTACATCTGTTGTTGCTGCTTTAAAGTTGTCAGGTCAACATAATGAAGGATTGGTGGTTGCTGCTTTAAGGTTGCCGTGACAACATAGGGAAGCTTCCTGAACAGGCCTATTTAAACCCCTCCCTATCACTCAGCTTTGCTGGCTATCAGTTTCCTAACGCCTGCTAAGCACCTGACTTTGATTTGACTGATCCTATACCTGACTTTTGGCTGTGTACCTGGATTCCTCTTTTGTCTTGCGATTTTGTTCTGGCATTCCTGATCGGTTCTGACTATTGGCTTGTTTCCCGGATTTGTCTCCGTCTTGTGATTTGGATCTGTGCTGCCCTCCTCAGCTGCTGACCCGTGATTGTTGACCATTCTATTTTCTCTGTCCCTGTGAGTAGTGTGTGTGGATTTGGTGTAGGCCTCTGCTGCAGTGCATTTATTTGTAATACACTTTCTTTTTGGTGACAATTCCGGTCTTCAGATTCAGCAAAATCCATCTCTTCTTGCGAGGAGCTCTGGTGAAGGCGTCTGAGGCCGGTCTTGATTCGTCCCTTGTAGCCGGACTGCTCTCTCTCTATGCCCATGCTCTGTGAAGGTTTTTGTTTAGCCCATACTATGTTTGCTTCCTTAGGTCCGTAAGTTATTTCATTTATTGCTGTCCGGAATGGAGTGGCACCACCTGGTACTCTTTCCCGCTTTATTTTTCTTTTTCTTTGTGCGGCTCTAGAGTCTGTTGGTCACCCACTCCTGTTCCATAGGTCATCTTCCCCTTACTGGGGGATGTTATTTTACTCTGTTCTTTACATTTATCAGTGTGACTTACCCTCTGGCGGGAGATTTAGTCCTGCCCATGATGCTATGCATATTTGTACTTATGTTTGGTTTTTCTCACTCTTGTTTTTTGTTTCCTTCCCTCCCCTCTCCCCTGGTCCAGAGACTTCGCCTTTAAATCCTTGGTCCAGCCTGTGAATTGCAACTCCACCTCTCTCCTGGGATCGTGCCAATGCCTTGAGATGTGGGTGAGCTCACCTTAGATGTGTGTCTATTAATGTTAAGGGCCTGGGCTCCAACACCAAGTGGCATCTTGGTCCTTGGGGAGCTTCGCTCCCTGCATGCTGATGTAGCCTTCTTACAGGAGACCCACTTTGACACTACTTTCCCATGGCCTTCTCCGCTTTTCACAAACATCGCAGAGCTGGGGTGGCCATCCTACTCTCTCGCTCCTGTTCAAACTTGGTCACAGCCTCACATCTTGATCCGCAAGGCCGTTATGTTATTCTGGAGGGTATCCTCCATAGTGCCCCGATAATCTTATGCAATGTTTATGCTCCCAATTCCTCTCAGATAGTGTTTCTGCGTCGGTTCTCTCTCGCTTGCGCTCCTTTCCTTCAGCTACCTGGCTTCTGGGCTGGGATTTTAATATGGTCTTCTCGGAGCATGCCAATCGCTTGTCCGTACCTCAAAGAACGATACCCCGAACACAAGCTCAGCTTGCAAAGGAGTTACGGCGGTTAATTCGTTCTTATGCATTGCATGACCTTTGGCGAGTGCATAACCCTACGGGGCGCTCTTATACTTTCTTCTCCCACTTTCATAACACCCATATGCGCATTGATTATTTTTTTGGGAACACCCCTGCCCTCCAACTGCTAATTGACACTGACATCGGCCCTCTTTCTTGGTCTGACCATGTCCCGGTGGTTGTGACTCTGTCCGCTAATCCCCTGATTACACGACGCTGTCACTGGCGCCTTAATGAGTCACTCTTGAAGTCCCCGACCTCACTCCCTACCCTGCGCACTCACTTGGGTGATTATTTTCGTGATAATCTGGGCTCTGTCGATTCTCCTGGGGTTCTTTGGGAAGCCCATAAGGCTGTTATGCGGGGCCACTGAAATTAAAAAGGATAGGCAGGCGCAACTGTGACTTCTGCAGGACCGAATTCGCTCTCTTACCTCCACGTTGGCGGCGCACCCGTCTCTGGGGGTCCTCTGCCGGCTGGTTCTTGCCTGTGTGGATCTCCGTGATTTGGAGACCCGTCGAGTGCAGTGACTCCTCCTATACACTCACCAACGCTATTTTGAGTGTGGAAATAAGGCTCACACCTTGCTGGCGAGGACCCTCAGGGACCACTGTGCTGTTTCTATCCCGCACTCTGTCCGTGACTCCTCCGGCGTACTCCAACATCACCCCGATCTGGTTGCGCTGGCTTTCCACTCCTATTATTCTAAACTGTATAACTTGCCTACCCCACGGGTTTTGTGCCTCCCTGACGGTCATTCCAGCTTAGCTTCCTACTTGGCCAACTGCTGCTTGCCGCAATTGCCTACAGATGCCCTGGCGTCCCTGAACTCTCCCATCACTAGTGAGGAATTAGATGGGGTTCAGAAGGGCCTTTCTAACGGTAAGGCCCCGGGCCTTGATGGCTTCATGTATCTTTATTATAAAGTTTTCCAGAGCGAGCTCTCCGGTCATCTTGTCAATCTGTTTAACTCCTTTCTTGTGGGTTCCCCGATCCCCCGACTATGTCACATTATCACCTTGCCTTGGTCCCTAAACCGGGCAAGGACCCGCGGGACTGTGCCAACTATCCCCCTGTTAAATACAGACCTGAAGCTATTTATGAAACTTCTTGCAAAAAGACTTAACTTTTGGCTCCCTCTCCTTGTTCATAAAGACCAGGTGGGTTTCATCCCCTGTCGTCAGGGCTGCAACAACACCAAAAGGACGGTGGACTTAGTAGAAGTAGCCAATCATACTTCTACACTGGCCCTTCTTTTGAGTTTGGACGCTGAGAAGGCCTTAGATCGCCTAGATTGGTCTTTTATGCTCTCTACATTGGAGGCTTTTGGGTTCTCGAAGGGCCTTCCTCACGGCGATCCACGCTTTTTATTCTTAGCCTTCGGCTGCGTTCAAGCTTCCACACTCCTCCTTACCCTCCCTCTCCATTTGTAACGGCACTAGACAGGGTTGCCCTCTCTCCCCCCTTATTTTTGCTCTCTGCATTGAACCCCTCGCTGCCAAAATTCGTAGGGACCCGGATGTTAGGGGAATCAGAGTCAGGGACAGGGAGTTCAAGGTTTCTCTCTTCGCAGACGATGTTCTCCTCACTCTTGCCTCTCCCCATACCACACTCCATAACCTCATGCATTTGCTCGAGGTCTATAGCGATTTCTGTGGTTATAAGGTAAACCCCTCGGAAACTGAGGTGCTCCCCCTTAATATTCCACAGGACCTCCTCATCCTTCTTCAGAGTAACTTTGATTTCCAATGGGGAACATCCTCTATTCGCTACTTGGGGATCCAGATATCTCCCTCTTATTCGACCCTCTATTCAGTGAACTATCCACATCTTTTCCGTGATCTGAGAGTCCTCCTAGATAAGTGGTGACCCCTGTCTATATCCCTCTTAGGGAGAATTGCTGTGGTCAAGATGTCCATCCTCCCAAAGTTGCTATACTATTTTGATACAATCCTGGTAGCGGTCCCTCGTGCGGACCTTTGGAACCTGCAGAAGGCAATCTTTCAGTTCATATGGCAAGGTAAAAGACACTGTATACCTCGCTCAGTTATGCTGGCGGAGAGGGGGTGTGGGGGACTGGCTGTTCCGCACCTATTGCACTACTATTGGTGCAGTGTAACTACGCTGTATCCCGTTTTGGGTGGCTATGCCGGCGTACACTAAATGGGTTGAAATTGAGAAGCTCTGGCTTGCACCCATGCAACCTAACGCTCTACTGTGGGTTGGCTCCCCCCCACCCCCTCTTCCCTTCCCTGCTTGGCCCCATTCGCTTTACTAGGTCTGTCTGGTCCACCTGTTGCACTAGACTCTTCAATGGTATCCATCCTGTTTAATCCTCTCTTGCTGGATAGTCTGTCCTCTGCTATGGTAAGGGTGTGGTCCGGAGTTGGCCTTTTCCGGATTGCTGATATGGTGGATCCCGCGACACTGGAGCTCAGGTCCTTTGATTATCTCACATCTACTATGAATCTTCCCTCCACTGAATGGCTTCACTACTCTCAGGTGGTCCATTTTGTTCGCTCACTCTATGGGTCCCTTAAGGTTACTCTGCTCACTGCATTTTAGAAGATTTGTCAAGCGGGCACGTCTACTAGAGTCCTCCCTTGTGCCACCACTATATGTCTAAATGGGAGGAGGCAGTGGGTAGACCTATCTCTCCGGGACAGTGGCGGATTGTATGGTCTTGTGCCCAGAAGTCCTCTCAATGTGTGACTTTTCGGGAAAACCAGTATAAGCTGTTGATGCACTGGTATCATACCCCTGCCCTCCTTCACGCTTTGAACCCAGCAATTCCCCCAGGGTGTTGGCGCTCGTAGCTAAACATAGGAAGAGTGTAGCCCCCCCTACTGGTCCTGAATTACTGGCCAGGATGAAGGAAGTGTGGAGCCTTGAGTTTCTGACTGCGAGTCTTAATAATACCATTGATGCCTTCCAGTCTATTTGGGCCCCATGGGACACTTACTGCACCCTGCAGGGCTTCTGACCCTGGACCTACCTCCCCCATTTCCTCCTTCTTTCCCCCCCCCCCCCCGTTCTTTTCCTTTGTCTAATGTTTGTCTCCTCCCCCTCTCTTTTTGTTTGTTTTTTTCTTTTCCTTTTTCTCTCCTTTTAGTTGGCCCTTGTAGTATAATGTTGTGCCGTGTTAGCCATAGAAAGTAGAGGAAGAGTGAAGAAATCAGGCAATACCTTTTAGAGGCTGAGTATATTTGATAAGTAGGCTTTTGAGAGTGCTTGCTCTCTTCTTCAGACATGGTGTAATACTAGAAACTGAAAATTCACACTATTTATACACACACAAGACATGGATCTTCAAAAGGATCTTGGAATAACAAAATGCAATATACGTAGAGAAGTTATTTACAACAGGTCAGGAAATAAACAGTGTAAAATTTGTGGTGCGTGACAGAGGGATCTGTTATCTATCTGTAATCAGGTGGTGATTTGTGACCCTCACACGTCATACATAGTGTGACATGAAGCTTGCATGAATATTAAGTCCAAATCACAGGTCATACATAGTGTGACATGAAGCTGGCATGAATATTAAGTCCAAATTGCAGAGTTTGAAATTTTTGCATTGGACAAAATTTCTCCAATTGGGATATAAACCAAAAGTGATGGACAACCAATTAAACAAAGCAGCATCCATTAACAGAGACAGTCTTCTCACATATAAAGAGACCCAGAAAGAAGCTCGAGTGCCCCTAGTTGTCACCTACAACCCACAGCTGGAGACCCTACAAAGAATTGCCAAGGAGCTCCAACCTGTGCTACATAGGGACAACAGACTCAAGGACATATTTCCAGGCCCCCCTCTCCTTTCCTTTCGACAACCACCAAACCTGAGGCGTATTATTGTCCAGAGTGCCCTGAAGGCCCCAACTGAAAATAGCACCTCACCTTGCCTGTAAAACAGGTGCATGACCTGCAAGCACATCCACACTACTGACAGTGTACCTGTCCCACAGTCACAACAGGTGCACAGAATTAGGGGGACATTTTCCTGCAGGTCTTCCAATGTGGTGTAACTCATAATGTGTGTGCAATGTCCCACCACAGGCCTCTATGTGGGGGAAACAGGGCAGAGACTTAGTCAGCGCATGAACTCACACAGATTCAACATTAATAACAGCAGAACAGATCTCCCAGTGGCCGCACATTTCACCAGAGAAGACCACTCTATTGAAGATCTGCGGGTTGTGGTTTTAATGGGACATTTTAAGACGCAGAATGAGAGGAAAGAATGGGAGTACAAGTTAATGCAAAAATTTCAAACTCTGCAATTTGGACTTAATATTCATGCCTGCTTCATGTCACACTATGTATGACCTGTGAGGGTTACAAATCACCACCTGATTACAGATAGATAAGAGATCCCTCTGTCACGCACCACAAATTTATTTCCTGACTTGTTGTTAATAACTTCTCTACGTATATTGCATTTTGCGCAGTAATGGCTTTCTTCTGGCATCACGACCATGCAGCCCATTTTTCTTCAAAGGCCTCCTTATTGCGCATCTTGAAACAGCCACACCGATAGTTTTCAGAGAGTCCTGTATTTCAGCTGATGTTATGTGTGGGTTTTTCTTTGCATCACGAACAATTTTCCAGGCAGTTGTGTTCGAAATCTTGGTTGGTCTACCTGACCGTGGTTTGGATTTTACAGAGACCCTGAGTTTCCATTTGTTAATCACAGTTTGAACACTGCTGACTGGCATTATCAATTCCTTGGATATCTTTTTGTATCCCTTTACTGTTTTATACAGTTCAACTACCTTTTCCCGTAGATCCATGGACAATTCTTTTGCTTTCCTCATGACTCACAATCCAGAAACGTCAGTGGCTAGAGGAAAGTCTGTCTGGATCCCAGAAACTCACTCAGCTTTTATGCACACACACTGATTACAAGCAAACAGATCATAGGTGAGGATGTTACCTTTAGTAGCCATTCAAACCCCTTTGTGTCAACTTCTGGGCATGTTATCAGGCCAAAATCACCAGGGTATGTGAACTTTTGAACAGGGTCATTTTGATGTTTTTGGTTGTCATTATGATTTAAAAAGAGAAAACACAGAAGTTTGACAATAAATGGCTTCAACCAACCACTAACCATAAGTGGAGAAAAAGTTTTTGTGTTATCATTCATATTCTCTGAAAAAGAGGCCAAAAAAACAAAAAATCTGCCTAGGTATGTAAACTTTTTAGCACAACTGTAAGACTCACAACAGTCACTAACAACACTATGCAGATCCCATTAATCTATAATGGAGTCCCATATGGTGTCTAGCATTTTGACTATATGTGCCACTATTCTTCCATTCAAAGCTGAAAGAATTGCCAATAGAGCCACTGACGTTGTATTCATAACTGACATGAACACTGTATTCATAACTGACCACTTCTTTAGGGGTACCTGGATGGAACTTCTCACTGGGGGCATGAATAAGTTGAGAAACACTGGTGTAGGTCATCTCACATTTCCAGAGATGGACCTGATCTGATGGCACCCCTTGTTTAAGGTACTGACACCACTGGGTATATGAATTGTTGCATACACTTTTCATACACTTCTAAGTAGAAACTGTCCCTTGAGAAAATGTGAAGAATACCTCAATAAAATTCTCTGCAAAATTATTAGCTTTACTGTTTTTTGGGGGTACTCTGGAAGTCAAGAATGACAAATGATTTCTTGTATAATTTTAAGACTTCCTGTATTTTAGCAAATGTATAATTAGGGTTTTCTCCTCAGGGAAGACAGAGGAAGGTTTTCTATGAATGATTTTAAACTGAAATATCCTGTTGTGGGAATTATGTGGTCACATTTTAGGAAAGAGGAAAAATTCCTTTTTAGACTTATCAAGCTGACAGCACATGATCAGGGCGAATGGGGAAAGACAAGCCCTCACCAGATGTGCATTCCGACACACATTTATCCATATACTCTAGTTTGTCTCATAAAGCTTGAATGTGCACCCTAGCGAATCGTTCCCAGGCTGTTACTACAGATCTTGCCTAATGTGCAGCTGTTGTTTGACTCGGAGATTTAATAAACTATTGCTTTGAGAAAATGTGCTTGCTATTGTTATAGTGGGTAAAACCTTACATGAGCGGGGGGCGCTTTCTGCATTATTTAAAATATAAAACAAAACAGGAGAAAGACCTTAAAAGGATTATCCAACACCCAAAATCGTTGATTGTAATGTCAATCTGTATTCCCTTAGTCCTGACAGCAGCACAATATGGGGTATCTCTGCCCCTGTGTGTTGTTTAGGACGGTGGAACCTTTAATTAGCACCAAAATTAAGGTGCCTCCTACTGGCCCTATAAGAGGGTACCAGAGACCTCCCTCCCCTGTGTAAATTATAAAGTAAAAGGAAACAAGTTTCTAGGGAGGGAAGCCTTGTGCTGCTGTCAGGACTAAGGGAATACAGATTGACATTACAATCAACGATTCCCCTTACGTCCGACAGCAGCACAATATGGGGAGATAGCAAGTAATTCCCCTAGGGAGGGTTTCCTCGCCTTACAACGTCAAGGACTGTCTGACCAAAGGCAGTTGTCTGGGAACTGCGGACGTCTAAACGATAATGTTTGACAAAGGTCAACTGAGATGACCATGATGCAGCCGCACAAATCTGGTCCAATGGTAAGGACCGATACTCAGCCCAAGAACTCGACACAGCCCTGGTCGAGTGGGCCGTAGAAAAGACTGGAGGGAGTAACTCCTGAATAAGAAAGGAAGACTTAATTGTCTCCTTGATCCATGTGGATAGAGTACAGTCATGTCCAAAAGTTTTGAGAATGACACAAATATTATATTTTCACATGATCTGCTGCCCTCTGGTTTTTATGTGTGTTTGTCAGATGTTTTTTATCACATACAAAAATATAATTGCATTCATATTATGAGTAACAGAAGCTTATATTGACAGTTAGAATGAGTTAATGCAGCAAGTCAATATTTGCAGTGTTGACCCTTCTTCTTCAGGACCTCTGCAATTCTCCCTGGCATGCTCTCAATCAACTTCTGGACCAAATCCTGACTGATAGCAGTCCATTCTTGCAGAATCAATGCTTTAATTTTGTCTGAATTTGTTGGTTTTTGTTTGTCCACCCGTCTCTTAATGATTGACCACAAGTTCTCAATGGGATTAAGATCTGGGGAGTTTCCAGGCCATGGACCCAAAATCTCTATGTTTTGTTCCCTGAGCCATTTAGTTATCACCTTTGCTTTATGGCAAGGTGCTCCATCATGCTGGAAAAGGCATTGTTGAGCGCCAAACTGCTCTTGGACGGTTGGGAGAAGTTGCTCTTGGAGGACATTCTGGTACCATTCTTTATTCATGGCTGTGTTTTTAGGCAAGACTGTGAGAGAGCCGATTCCCTTGGCTGAGAAGCAACCCCACACATGAATGGTTTCAGGATGCTTTACAGTTGGCATGAGACAAGACTGGTGGTAGCGCTCACCTCTTCTTCTCCGAATAAGATGTTTTCCAGATGTTCCAAACAATCGAAAAGGGGATTCATCAGAGAAAATGACTTTACCCCAGTCCTCAGCAGTCCACTCCCTGTACCTTTTGCAGAATATCAGTCTGTCCCTGATGTTTTTTCTGGAGAGAAGTGGCTTCTTTGCTGCCCTCCTTGAGACCAGGCCTTGCTCCAAGAGTCTCCGCCTCACAGTGCATGCAGATGCACTCACACCTGCCTGCTGCCATTCCTCAGCAAGCTCTGCACTGCTGGTAGCCCGATCCCGCAGCTGAAACACTTTTAAGAGACGGTCCTGCCGCTTGCTGGTCTTTCGTGGGCGCCCTGGAGCCTTTTTGGCACCAATGGAACCTCTCTCCTTGAAGTTCTTGATGATGCGATAGATTGTTGACTGAGGTGCAATCTTTCTAGCTGCAATACTCTTCCCAGTTAGGCCATTTTTGTGCAGTGCAATGATGACTGCACGTGTTTCTTTAGAGATAACCATGGTTAACAGAAGAGAAACAATGATGGCAAGCACCAGCCTCCTTTTAAAGTGTCCAGTGGTGTCATTCTTACTTAATCATGACAGATTGATCTCCAGCCCTGTCCTCATCAACACCCACACCTGTGTTAATGGAGCAATCACTGAAACGATGTTAGGTGGTCCTATAAGGCCGGGCTGCAATGATGTTGAAATGTGTTTTGGGGGATAAAGTTCATTTTCTAGGAAAATATTGACTTTGCAAGTAATTGCTGTTAAGCTGATCACTCTTTATAACATTCTGGAGTATATGCAAATTGCCATTAGAAAAACTGAAGCAGTAGACTTTGTAAAAATTAATATTTGTATCATTCTCAAAACTTTTGGCCATGACTGTAGGCTTGGAAGCCTTGAGGCCTTTGTTTTTACCCTGCATGTTAATTAGTAGGTTTTCGGCCTTCCTAAACGGTTGAGTGCGGGATAGGTAAATCCGCAGACACCTTACCACATCTAAGGTGTGGAGCTTTTCTTCCTCCTCAGAGGTTGGAGTGGGGAAAAACACAGGTAGCGAAATTAGCTGATTGCTATTATAGCATGAGGGGACCTTAGGGTTAAACCCAGGCAAAAACCTAAGGTGCACCCTATCTGCAAAAAACAAAATGTACGGTTCTCTAGAAGAGAGAGCCTGGAGTTCCCCTACTCTTTTGGCAGATGTAATAGCCAACAAAAAAGTGGTTTTGTAGGCTAAATATTTTAGCTCCGTAGTCTCCAAGGGTTCAAATGGTCAAATGGAGGACCGCACAGGCCTGTAAGGACTACCGCAAGGTCCCACTGGGGAACTGGAGATGATACTGAGGGCTTTAGCCTCATTGCCCCTTTAAGGAACCTTGCAACCAGAGGATCCTGAGACAGACGTCTGTTCAAATGAGCGGAGAGGGCCGCAATCTGCACTTTCAAAGTGGCAGGGGCAAGGCCCTTATCCAAACCGTCCTGAAGAAAATTTAAAATATCAGCCGTTGAAGGTTCTAGATTATTAATACCCTTCTTGGAGCACCACTCCATGAAAATCTTGGCTGTCCTCTGGTAGTTCTTATTGGTAGAGTCTGCTCTTGCAGAAGAAAGGGTCTTCAGGATGGCCTCTGACAGTTCTCTATCCTGCTGTAGGGACTGCTCAACCTCCAGGCTGTCAGGTTGAATCTCCAGAGATCCTGGCACTTCAGAGATCCTTGGGAAATCAGGTTCTGGATGGGGGGAAGCCTCCAATATATCCCTCGACTCATCTCCATGAGTTGGGAAAACCAAGCTCTTTTTGGCCAGAATGGAATGATGGCTATCACAGAGACTTGGTCCTGTCTGATTTTCATCAATACCTTTGGTATTATTGGAATTGGAGGGAAGATGTATGCCAGCCTGGACCTCCAAGGGATGGACAGGGCATCCACTGCCAAGGGATTGTCCTCCTGGTAAAGGGAACAGAACGTCTCCACCTTGGCGTTGAGTCGGGTTGCCATGAAGTCTATTTCTGGAAGACCCCACTTCAGGGTAATCTGATGAAAGACTTCTGGATTGAGTGACCATTCTCCTGATACGGCATGACCCCGACTCAACCGATCCACTACTATGTTCAGGGAGCCCTTGATGTGAACTGCGGATAAATGGGTTAGATTTTTCTCTGCCCATGTAAATATCAGATCTGCCTCCCTGAGGAGGGTTGGTGATCTGGTGCCTCCCTGTCTGTTCACGTACAGCACTGTGGTCATGTTGTCTGAAAGGATTTTGACTGCTCTTCCCTTGAGAAGAGGCGAGAAATGGAGTACGGCACGATATACAAATCTGAGCTCCTTCCAGTTGGACGAGGTCCTTCTTTCTGGAGCGCTCCAGACTCCCTTTATGGAGTTTTTGTCCAAATGGGCTCCCCATCCCGAGAGGGATGCATCTGTAGTCAACAGGGTCCAAGAAGGTTGGACCGTGGACCTTCCATCTTTCAGGTGCAACCACCACTTGAGGGAAAGACGGGTCCTTGGGGAGAGTCAAATCTTCTTGCTGAGTGTAAGAAGGGAGCGATCCCCAGCCTCTATTAATTCCTTCTTGAAGGGATGTAAGTGCCACAAAGCCCATGGGACTGCCTCCACTGAGGAAGACATCAAGCCCAGGATCTTCATCAATGTTCTGATGGAGGCTATCGGCTTTTTGAAGAGGTGCCGGACTGCACCGACCAGTTTCTCCTTCCTTGCTGGTGTCAAGGAGACCTGCAGCCGGACTGAATCCAGGAAGTAGCCGAGAAACTTCCTTCGGGTTGAAGGGATCGTTACTGACTTCTCCCAGTTTATAAGCCATCCCAGACTCTGAAACAGGGAAACGGCTGTCTGTAGATGCTGGAGCAGAACAGACTCTGACTGGGCTTTTATCAACCAGTCGTCTAGATAAGGCACCACGAATATCCCCTGAAGTCTGAGGGCGGCCGCTATAGGAGCCACTACCTTTGTAAAGGTGTGGGGAGCAGAAGAGATCCCGAAGGGTAGTGCTGTGAATTGAAAATGCTTCCTGTGGCCGGAAACTACTACGGCAATCCTTAGAAACCTTCTGTGTGGAGGATAAATAGGAATATGCAAATAAGCGTCTTTTAGATCCAAAGTCACAAAAACATCGCCTTGGAGGAGAAAAGTGGTGACAGACTTTATGGTTTCCATACGGAAGTGCTTCTTTTTGATGAAGCAGTTGAGGTACCTTAAGTCTATGATCATTCTCCACTTGTCTGCTGGTTTTGGTACCAGGAAGATGGGAGAATAGACACCGGATCCTTCTTCTAGAGAAGGGACTTCCTCCAGGGCTCCCTTGTGAATGTACTCTCGGATGGAGCATTCCAATGTAGTGTGCTGCATTGTAGGGAGGCTGCGAGTTAACACAAACCGATCCTGTGGAGGATGGAGGAACTCGATTGCATATCCTTTTTGGATTACCTGCAGGACCCATGGGTCTCGAATTTTTTCCTGCCAGCAGTTGAAAAAATGGGAGAGACGACCCCCGACAGGAATCTCGGCCACAGGAAAACTGCTCCTGATGTCAAAAGCTAGGCTTCTCCTTTTTATCATCAGACTTCGGGAATCTCCGGATGGCGCCTCTAGAGGAATATCTAGAGCCTCTTTGGGACTGCCATCCACGACGAGGCAGATAGCCTCTACCACAGCCAGAGTCAGATCTACCTCTAAAGGCCTGGGGTAAAGTTTTACCCTTCCTATCGGCCAAGCCCTCCAGGATCTCGTCTAGGGCACTGCCAAAGACTCTACCTGGCTCAAAGGGTAATGCGCACAAATTATACTTTGAGGGGAAATCAGCTCTCCAGGGTTTTAACCATAGAGGTCTTCTTGCTGCAGTGGTAAGTGCCAGGGATTTGGCCGCCAGCCTTAATTGATGGTGGGAGGCCTCCGCTAAATATTCAGCTGCCAGGGAAACCGAGCCTAGAAACCCTAGCAGCTCGTCTCTGGAGACTCCAGAGTCGATGTCCCTCTCCAGGTGGACCAGGTCAGTGCATAATTTGGCTGACACTTCACAAGACGCAACCGCCACAGTGGTCTCGGCCGAGGCAGCTGAATACGCCTTCTTGAGGGTATTGTCGATGCGCCTGTCCATGGCGTCGTGCAAATTTGATCCATCATCTGATGGTACCATAGTGCGGCGGGACAGTTTGGCCACCGCCTTATCCACCTTGGGAGGAGGACCCCATTGATCCCATTGAGCAACTGGGAATAAAGCCTTGAACCTCCTAGAAACCACAAGAGGTTTTTCAGGACATTTCCACTCTGAGGACATTAATTTTTGTAATGTCTGGTCCACTTGGAAGACCCTAGGCCCTCTATAGGTGGATGTGGAGGCTTCCCCGTCAACATCACGATCCTTAGACCGGATGGACTTCAGCAACCGGCTTAATTTTTCGAGTGGGAAGCACGGTCTGCTGGAATCTTCAGTGGAATCGTCAGATGAGAGTGTCTCGTCCACTATCTGATCATTTTCGTCAGCGATGCGTAGGGAAGACTGTGTCTCAACCCGCGGTCTCTTGGCAATCTGGGCGATGGAAGAACGGATCTCTTTAAGAGACTCCTCCATATAGTCCTTTACCCAAGTGACAACCTCTCTTATAGAAGGTTCTTCTGACGGAGGTCCGCGGCATTGGCGACAGTGGGTAAAATCATAGCCGTCAGGTAAAGGAGTATTACACATTAGGTGTTTACGTTTAGAGGACTTTTTCCTCCTAAGCCCATCACCGTTACCTGATGCAGAAGATGACATCTGAAACATCAAAAGCCACATGACAATGTAGAATGGAAGATTGCCAAGCATCGCACAAGAAGAAAAAAAAACCAAGGGGTAACTTACTTTTTTAAATCGGTCACTTGAAGAGAAAAAAAGATCCCGTCAGGAAAAAACCAGACACCGCAAACCGCAGCAGAAGAGCTAGTAACCACGAGCTCACCAAGCAAAGGACTGAGGACCTTTTAAATGTAATCCAGGAGTGAGGGGAGGAGCCAAACAAAGAAAACATTCATACAGTGCCAAACGAGGTCAAATGCCATAATGGAACATAGAGGAGCATAAACCTAAGCCAGAGGCTCAAAATACAAGCAGCAAAAAACAATTCTATATTTTGCCTATAAATTTTCAATTTTCAAACTTACCGCACTTTTCCGAGAAAACCGGAAGTAGGCCGCAGTGGTGCGCAAAGGCTTCCTTGCCCGGGGAACACGGGACTGACGAAAAGGTTCCGGCCGAAGAGGTTCCCCGCTTACTTCCGGGATCGCGCTGCCTGCAGTGCGATGTGCCGGGTAACGCTGCGCTGCGGAGCGGAAAAGGCCCGAAGGACCGGAGGATCTTTGGAATGTCAGAAAGGACCGAGGTACCCCCAAAAGGTAAGCCAGGAGCTTTTTTTTAGGAAAAACCCCTAGCAACGGGAGGTCACCATAGACCTCCATCCACCTGTTCCACACAGGACAGAAAAAAACACAGGGGAGGGAGGTCTCTGGTGCCCTCTTATAGGGCCAGTAGGAGGTACCTTAATTTTGGTGCTAATTAAAGGTTCCACCATCCTAAACAACACACAGGGGCAGAGATACCCCATATTGTGCTGCTGTCGGACGTAAGGGGAATTAATGATCTACCCATAGGATAGGCTATAGATTTGATATCAGTGAGGATTCAGCACCTGGACCCCACTCTAATATACTGTTCTGAGTATAGTATACAGAGTTGGAAGCAGGCAACTCTGTACACTGTGCAGTGAGTCAGCTACACTATTGCAGCTCAGCTTATATTCAAGTGAATGGGAACTGAGCTATAATAGCACATCTCTACCACTGAAAAGTGTATGGATTAATCTGCTCCACTGCACCATTAAACCTCACCCTTTCCCAATAGGTCCCACCTACTTGTCACACAAGCTGCATAAACTGCCAGAAAGTTTTGTAACCATTTCCTAATTGGCGTAGATTTCCATTTAGGCGCACAGGCGTTTGACTGATTTATTAGGAGACCAGAGCAACTTCATAAATCAGCTGTGCACTGAGCCAGTCGTGGCCTTTAATAAGACTGGCATATCACCAGTCTTAATAAGTCTGCCCCAGTGAGTATTATTTCAAGTTAATCTTATATCCTACCAAAACATTCCTGCACTACACCAACAAGTGCACCTCAATCACTATCAGCCAGAAGACATCATCACAAGGTCTGGCCCTAGGGGAGTGACTACAACCACCATTGTCAGCACTGCTGACCCCCTCATCGCTGCACAGTAGTTGTGCACAATCCATTGAAATAGGATTTAAATATTGGTCCTGCTGCTGGGAAGCACATCTATTTCAATTGCATTGAACTGTTTGGTCCTGCCCGGCACCCGCCATGTTCTCTGTTCAATGCCCACCTCGATCCTCTGCTTGCCATTAGTGCGGTACAAGCCGCTTTACGGGAAGAGGAAGGAATGGTTCTCCTTCTTTCTCCACTGCTACCAATAATCTCTTGAGTACTGTGAGCAGTGGGAGGGACTTACTATGTGTGAAAGGAAGAGAATGTCACAAGCGGCACAGGTATGGAGTCGCAATGGCCGTTAGGGATAGGAGTCAGGAACATGTGCCTGTGTGTACAGTTAGTAACAGCCCCAGGGGTAGGTATTAGACAGTGACTGACTAAGGATTTATTCTCATGACTGTGTACTGTCTATGAAACACAGGCTGTGTGCAGGCTCTATTTCCCAGACTGACCACAACCATTTAAATGGAACTTAATGCATCATAGTGAGTTTTGCTTAATAGTAAGTAACCCCATCATATACAGTGGGGAAAAAAAGTATTTAGTCAGCCACCAATTGTGCAAGTTCTCTCACTTAAAAAGATGAGGGAGGCCTGTAATTGTCATCATAGGTAGACCTCAAGTATGAGAGACAAAATGAGAAAAAAAAATCTAGAAAATCACATTGTCTGATTTTTTTAAGAATTTATTTGCAAATTATGGTGGAAAATAAGTATTTGGTCACCTACAAACAAGCAAGATTTCTGGCTCTCACAGACCTGTAACTTCTTCTTTAACAGGCTCCTCTGTCCTCCATTCATTATATGTAGTAATGGCACCTGTTTGACATTGTTATCAGTATAAAAGACACCTGTCCACAACCTCAAACAGTCACACTCCAAACTCCACTATAGTGAAGACCAAAGAGCTGTGGAAGGATACCAGAAACAAAATTGTAGACCTGCACCACGCTGGGAAGACTGAATCTGCAATAGGCAAGAAGCTTGGTGTGAAGAAATCAACTGTGGGAGCAATAATTAGAAAATGGAAGACATACAAGACCACTGATAATCTCCCTCGATCAGGGACTCCACGCAAGATCTCACCCAGTGGGGTCAAAATGATCACAAGAACGGTGAGCAAAAATCCCAGAACCACACGGGGGGACCTAGTGAATGACCTGCAGAAAGCTGGGACTAATGTAAGAAAGGCTACTGTCAGTAACATACTACGCCGCCAGGGACTCAGATCTTGCAGTTACAGACGTGTCCCCCTGCTTAAGCTAGTACATATCTGGGCCTGTCTGAAATTTTCTAGGGAGCATTTGGATGTTCCAGAAGAGTATTGGGAGAATGTCATATGGTCAGATGAAACCAAACTAGAACTGTTTGGTATAAACACAACTCATTGTGTTTGGAGGAGAGTGAATGCTGAGTTACATCCACAGAACACCATACCTACTGTGAAGCATGGGGGTGGCAACATCATGCTTTGGGGCTGTTTCTCTGCAAAGGGACCAGGATGACTGATCGGTGTACATGAAAGAATGAATGGGGCCGTGTATTGTGAGATTTTGAGTGCAAACCTCTTTCCATCAGCAAGGGCATTAAAGATGAAACGTGGCTGGGTCTTTCAGCATGACAATGTTCCCAAGCACACCGCCAGGGCAACGAAGGAGTGACTTCGTAAGAAGCATTTCAAGGACCTGGAGTGGCCTAGCCAGTCTCCAGATCTCAGCCCCATAGAAAACCTTTGGAGGGAGTTGAAAGTCCGTGTTGCCCAGCGACAGCCCCAAAACATCACTGTTCTAGAGGAGATCTGCATGGAGGAATGGACCAACATACCAGCAACAGTGTGTGCCAACTTTGTGAAGACTTACAGAAAACGTTTGACCTCTGTCATTGCCAACAAAGGATATATAACAAAGTATTGAGTTGAACTTTTGGTATTGACCAAATACCAGATCTCAACCCCATAGAAAATCTTTGGAGGAAGTTGAAAGTCCATGTTGCCCAGCGACATCCCCAAAACATCACTGCTCTAGAGGAGATCTGCTTAGAGGAATGGGCCAACATACCAGCAACAGTGTGTGCCAACCTTGTGAAGACTAAGGGTGGGTTCACACCTGTGCTTGAGTCCGTCCGCTGCCAATCCGAGTGAAAATCTCGGGAACAGGATAGGCATCGGATACGGACAGGTTAGCGACGCATTGGTTAAAAACCCATTCATTTGAATGGGTTTTTAAAGCAATGCGCGGGTGTGTGCTTACACCCTCTGCGCTGCGAAGCCGTTTTTTTTCGTCAGAGACGAAGTCCTGCATGTCCTACTTTGTTTCCGATGAAAAAAAAAGGATTTGCAGCGCAGAGGGTGTAAGCGCACACCCGCGCATTGCTTTTAAAACCCATTCAAATGAATGGATTTTTAACCAATGCGTCACTAACCTGTCAGTATCCGATGCCTATTCTGTTTCCTGAGATTTTCACTCGGATTAGCAGCGGACGGACTCAAGCGCAGGTGTGAACCCACCCTTACAGAAAACGTTTGACCTCTGTCATTGCCAACAAAGGATATATAACAAAGTATTGAGATAAACTTTTGTTATTGACCAAATACTTCTTTTCCACCATAATTTGCAAATAAATTCTTTAAAAATCATACAATGTGATTTTCTGGATTTGTTTTCTCATTTTGTCTCTCATAGTTGAGGTCTACCTATGATGACAATTACAGGCCTCTCTCATCTTTTTAAGTGGGAGAACTTGCAGAATTGGTGGCTGACTAAATACTTTTTTCCCCCACTGTACCTCACATTAACCTTGAGGTAGGATTGGTCCATCAGGTTAATTTTTTTCTTTTTTTTTTTTTTGGAAAAGTTTTATTTTGGTATTGAAAATTGTGATACTGTACTAAGTATGGGTATCAAAGTCCAAATTCTGATACTATTATACCTCAATAACTTCAGCACTGTGACACCACTACTACTCTCATTCTCTCTTTATTCCTGAGTAAGTTGCTGTAATGGAGAACCAAATTTAAAGTGTTTAACTGTCAGTTCTAGAACTTGTTTTGCACCTGTTTATAAAAAATGTCTACATATTCATAGTCAGTACCCACCCAAGCCTGTGGTTAAACAGCTGCTACAAACATATCCCCCAGAACATCTGGCAGAAATAGGAATATTCAAATAGATGAAAGTGACTGCCAAAATTATGCATCATAAACCTAAAATATACATTGTAAACCTATGAAGAACATACAACAGTAAAGTATATATTTATTTATTATATTCCAAATGTATTTAGTAAATTTGAAATACTCATGTTAATAGTCAACGTCTGGTGAATAGTACTGTATAATATCTAATACTAACATGCCTATAACTTTCCTTCACAATGATTAAATAGTCTATATAAGTTCATAATTGCAATAAATCCAGTAAATGATATAACATAAATGTCCCTGGACTAAATGTGGTGATAGCCTGTTCATGGTCGAGTGACCTCTGCAGACAGTCACTGGTCTCACCAATGATGTGTTCACCAACAGCATATGACTTACTGCCCTCAGCAGTCACATGCTGTAGGCACACATAACCATTGAATAGTTAAACCAACTAGAAAAAAAATCAGTTTATAGAGACTCCATATATAGGTAAATAGTTGGAGGACATTTGAAAGATGACTTTTTTAAAAAAAATTTATGTTATGCCATTTCCAATTTATTCCAATTTTGAAATTACACTAGGTTCACACTAGTGTTGTAGTCTCCACCGTTTGGGTCCACTGGCGGACCTGAATGATGGAGAGCCGGACCGCTAATATAGCGGTTACACACCTACATCGGTGGACCCCTTTGACTATAATGGGGTCCACTATTTTCAAACTGAAAGCAGCAGAGAGAAAAGTCCTCCATGCAGAACTTTTTTCTCTGTTGATTTTCGGCAGTTTCTGCAATGGAGTCCCCATTAATAACACCACTAACTAGTAAGTTTTAGATGACAGTAGCAATCTATGCTATATAGTTTACAAGGTGAGGATGAGTAAGAGCCCACTGTGGGTGGCAGTCGTAGGCTAGGTTCATATCTGCCCTGGGATCTCCCTCGTTCAGGTCCATCAGGTGACCTGAGCAATGGAGAGCCCAACTGCCAAAACAGCAGTTACTTGCGTGCACCGGCGGACCCCATAGACTATAATGGGGTCCTTTGGTTGGCCGCCGTTTTTATACTGAAACCGGTTATACTGAATCAATTTCTGGAAGTTTTTTGTGGCAGAGTCTCCAGATGTATACTTAGCCTTAGGTGTTCAAAATACCAAAGATCTGGTTGGTTACACAGACATCCTAATTTGATACTTTTCAACAGTCTTAATTTTTTACAACTATACCACAAACCAAACTATATAAGGTAAAAAGTGTTCTTTTTTTGAGCTGGAATAGGGCAAAACTACAGTTGGGTTGGAACAGGGAAAGCCTAAATGTTCCTCGATTTGGAGTCCAATTGTTGTTATGTATGTAAATTTCAGGCTGATGCTCGGAGGATGAGGTATGCAGGATATATTGGTAATAACACAAAAACTTAGATACAGTGGGGCACACTTACTAATGAAAATGCACCAGAATTCTGTCATTCTTTCTATTAGGTTCCTTTATAACTCAAGCCAGAAAACTGGTGTGAGTTATTATAAATATGTTGGGCTGAGGAGCCCCTGCCCCAACCCTCCTTTCCTTGCTCTGCCCATGTTCGCACAATGAGAGGAGTGTGGCACAGAACGGGGGTTGTGGCCTAGGTTTGGCACAACAAAGGATCTTGCAACAAATGTCCACTACAATATCATTCAACTACAGAAAACTGGTATAGTGGGATTGATAAATTTCCTTCATTGTTCTTTACTTAAGGCAGTAAGGTGCAAAAGTTGGAAAACACTTTTAACAATGGAAGTACTGTCACTGAAAGCCATATGGGCTGGAGCAGGGGTTAAGATGTGTTCCTCTTCAAGGTCAGCATGATTTTTACCCTGTCCTTTTAGTTTCTTTTCCATTGTGCCAAAAGTTCACTTTTCCTCCTCAAAACCTACAAGGCACAAACTGTGGGGTGTAGGTTAAAAAAATCAAGTGCTAGGCCATGCCAGAAGCCTAGTCAGAGGTTATGAGACCCTGTGACAATTCTCCTTAAAGTCTGGACTTGAGATAAACCTTTATAAAGTAACTCAGACTCCTGATGAATGATTCTAGAATATATAAAGTAAAGGGGAGTTTCTCTCTGTCCTGCTTTAGCCGCAGATGGTCCAGTCCTAAAAATAAAGGTCCAATAAAGTTGCAGTCAAATAACCATAATTAAAGGCACAGACACATTAAATAAGAAATGCAATGCAATAATCAGTGCAATCCAGGCTCACTGGCTGGAATAAAGGATAAAAAAACAGTCTTCTGCAACACATATAAAACATTATAACCAGTAGTGTTCTGCTGGGACATAACAAAATGGTATTATAAAGTCCACCAGCATGCTTTGTATCTTCATATATCAGCATGTAAATACAGGAATCTGCAGTGAAAAGATGCACAGGTGTGAGGCATAAATACCATTTATTAACCTGGTGATGGTGTCAAGTGTGCATGTAAGATAAAATGCATTGGATGAAAAAACAAATGTTTAAAGGGGCTTGCCAACAAGAGCAACTTATTCCTCACCTACCCGATAGGAGATAAATTGCAAATCAATGGAGGTTTGGCCACTGGGACAATTGATCACGGTGACAGGCTTACCTTGCTCCCACTTTTGAAGGAGCAAACCCCACAAGTGCAATGATATATTTTCATATCTGTCTGAAGTCTGAAGTATCAGGCCAATCTCTTGGAATCTTAGGGTATCTGTAAGGGAATTGCCAGTTGAGCAATTCTCCAGTGCTGCAGCAAAAACCTGAGAGGAAGGGAATACAGAGACAGTGAGCCCTAAAGTTGACCCAGACCCTGTCCCTACCTACTTGTCTCACTGTCCTAATGACAGGAACAACTTGGAGCCGGTCCCTACTCTGAATAAGTGACAACACAGAACGCAGACAGGACGCACAAACAACAAAGGGAGGTCAGCTAGCCAAGGGGTCGGTAACAATCGAGCAATGCAGTACAGAATCAAAATCCAAGAGAATAGTCAAAGTCAAAGCCAGTGGTCAGAAAATCAGAAGAGCAGGTAACAAGGAACAAGGAGTATAGCCAGTAAGCGAAATGCAATAGCAGGCACCAATGGGAAAGTGAGCAAACAATAAATAGGGAGAAAGAACCCACCCCAGACTTGATAGGAGGACAGGCTGTCAATCACAAAGGCAGGACTAAAGTTAACTCTTAGTGGAGCAGAGGGAAAGCAAGGTGAAGGAGAAGGGCGTGGTGGAAAATCAATTAAGGAGGTGAGGGAATAGGACAGTGTTCAGACAATACAAGAAAAACCCAAGGAAAGAATTACAACCGGGCACGCCTCCTGCGCCACAGCATGCGCCCGGAGGACGGCGCCAAAGCCCGGACAGGCAAGGACGTTACAGTATCTCTATACATTAATCTAATGTTAGCTGAACTTGATTTAATCAGAAAACAACTAATCATCCAAAGTATGTGGGATGACCTGATTGGTCCCCAATGCCAGATGTTTAAAGGTAAAAAGCACTGTGCATGCTGGATTCCTTTGTTATCACTGGATATATGCCTCTACTAGACGTTTCTGATGAAGTGGTTTACTTCCCTTTGTCTATTGAGAACACATGCATTTGCAGAAGTCAGGGCGTTTTAACACATTGGTGAGCCCTGTGCAAATGTTTCATAAGTGGGCCCCCCTATCACCACCACTTAGAAATACATGACTTAAACAAATTATAATGCCCACTCAGTGGTCCCACATAGTATAAAGCCTCCATAGGGGCCCCGTACAATATAATGCAATATAATGCCTCATAATGTCCCCTTCAAGGTTGTCCCCACATTTTCATGTTGCCCCCACACTGTCATGTCCCCCTCAGGTTGCCCTCACAGTGTCATACCCCCCCTCAGATTGCCCCCACAATATCATGTCCCCCCAGGCTGCCCCTATAGTGTCATGTCCCCCCCTAGGTTGCCCCCCAGTGTCCTGCTCCCACAGTATATTGTCCCCTTCAAGTTTCATGTCCCCCACTGTATACACAGTGGGGAAAAAAAAAAGTATGTAGTCATCCACCAATTGTGCAAGTTCTCCCACTTAAAAAGATGAGAGAGGCCTGTAATTGACATCATAGGTAGACCTCAACTATGAGAGACAAAATGAGAAAACATCTAGAAAATCACATTGTCTGATTTTTTAAGAATTTATTTGCAAATTATGGTGGAAAATAAGTATTTGGTCACCTACAAACAAGCAAGACTTCTAGCTCTCACAGATCTGTAACTTCTTCTTTAAGAGGCTCCTCTGTCCTCCACTCACTACCTGTAGTAATGGCACCTGTTTGACATTGTTATCAGTATAAAAGACACCTGTCCACAACCTCAAACAGTTACACTCCAAACTCCACTATGGTGAAGACCAAAGAGCTGTGGAAGGACACCAGAAACAAAATTGTAGACCTGCACTAGGCTGGGAAGACTGAATCTGCAATAGACAAGCAGCTTGGTGTGAATAAATCAACTGTGGGAGCAATAATTAGAAAATGGAAGACATACAAGACCACTGATAATCTCCCTCGATCAGGGACTCCATGCAAGATCTCACCCCGTGGGGTCAAAATGATCACAAGAACGGTGAGCAAAAATCCCAGAAGCACACGGGGGGACCTAGTGAATGACCTGCAGAAAGCTACCTAACAAAGGCTACCGTCAGTAACACACTACGCCGCCAGGGACTCAGATCCTGCAGTGCCAGACGTGTCCCCCTGTTTAAGCCAGTACATATCCGGGCCCCTCTGAAGTTTGCTAGGGAGCATTTGGATGTTCCAGAAGAGTATTGGGAGAATGTCATATGGCCAGATGAAACCAAAGTAGAACTGTTTGGTAGAAACACAACTCGTCGTGTTTGGAGGAGAGTGAATGCTGAGTTGCATCCAAAGAAGAACCTACCTACTGTGAAGCATGGGGGTGGCAATATCATGCTTTGGGGCTGTTTCTCTGCAAAGGGAGCAGGATGACTGATCAGTGTACATGAAAGAATGAATGGGGCCATGTATCGTGAGATTTTGAGTGCAAACCTATTTCCATCAGCAAGGGCATTGAAGATGAAACGTGGCTGGGTCTTTCAGCTTGACAATGATCCCAAGCACACCGCTAGGGCAACGAAGGAGTGGCTTTGTAAGAAGCATTTCAAGGTCCTGGAGTGGCCTAGCCAGTCTCCAGATCTCAACTCCATAGAAAACCTTTGGAGGGAGTTGAAAGTCCGTGTTGCCCAGCGACAGCCCCAAAACATCACTGCTCTAGAGGAGATCTGCATGGAGGAATGGGCCAACATACCAGCAACAGTGTGTGCCAACCTTGTGAAGACTTACAGAAAACGTTTGACCTCTGTCATTGCCAACAAAGGATATATAACAAAGTATTGAGATGAACTTTTGTTATTGACCAAATACTTATTTTCCACCATAATTTGCAAATAAATTCTTTAAAAATCAGACAATGTGATTTTCTGGATTTGTTTTCTCATTTTGTCTCTCATAGTTGAGGTCTACCTATGATGTCAATTACAGGTCTCTCTCATCTTTTTAAGTGGGAGAACTTGCACAATTGACGGCTGACTAAATACTTTTTTCCCCCACTGTATCAAAGGAAAAAACAAACCTTAATACTCACCTTTCCCTGTTCCCCCTTTCACTCCTCTCTCTGATCCCGGAGTCTTCAAGGAGCAACAGGCATGATGTAAGTGATGTCACAACATCGCGCCTCCTGCTCCCAGGACTCTGGGAGCAAAGATAACAGTCAAGTAATGAAGCAGGGAGTAGACGGCTCCCTACTTCATCACTGTCTTCAACTTGAGTTGGGGCAGCCCGAACCCACTGCCCTGGAAAGCAGGACAGCAAATGCAGGACTGTCCCATTGTCCAAAGGGGGCCCCTGCTACCATAGGACCCAGTGCAAGTGCACCGTTGGCCCTATTGTTATTTATTTATTTATTATGCTTACTTGTATAGCGCCATCATATTCCGCAGCGCTTTACAGACATTGACAGTCACTGTCCCATATAGGGCTCACAATCTACATTCCCTATCAGTATGTCTTTGGAGTGTGGGAGGAAACCGGAGTACCCGGAGGAAACCCACACAAACACGGGGAGAACATACAAACTTGCAGATGTTGTCTTTGGCAGGATTCGAACCCAGGACTCCAGCACTGCAAGGCTGCAGTGCTAACCACTGAGCCACCGTGCTGCCCCTATTGTTAAAGTGGCCCTGGCAGCAGCCCCTTAGGAGATAGACCAAGATGGAAGTATTAGTGGCTGTGGTCACGGTGATAAGGGTCTTGACCATATCCTCCAGTGCTCCTCCTAGGGGGGTGTAGTGCTGAGGGGCCCCGCCCCTGATGGTGCTAGTAGTGTTCCTTTGGGGTACATCCTAGTAGTAGTAAGCCTCTTTGATCTTGTGTCTCCCTTGCTGGGGCTGTCTTCCTCTTTAATAGTGTTCTATACTCTTCAAATCCACAAGAAGTATCTGCAGTGCATTACCTGTTGGGTGCAGATCCAATAACAGTATTCTCCCACACTCTCCTAGCTGGGACAGCTAATTCTCAATACTTCCTCCTTCCACATAGGGAAGAAGAGACTCCTCCCCTTCCCTACTGAGAGTTCCCAAGTCCAGGTCATATTATCAACTCAGCTCTCAGCTCCAAATGGTTTGCTGCTTTAAAGGGACAAATACTTATTGTATATATATATTGTTGCATAAATACCACACACATAAGTAAATACAATTCTTAACTTTTGTAGTGTTCCCAGTGGGACTCTACACATGCTGCAGCAAGCCAAGTGTGCATGTGTATTGGGAGGTTGGGAGAAACAGCTGACAGCTATCTAAAATGTATAGCCACTTTACCTATCGTGAGAATGGGGGCGCCATCACACAAGTTTGCCAATTTAAAACAGCGACCAGTGACCCCAGTCTCCAGTAAAATAAATTGTATTATATGAGAGTCTCATGAGCACCAAGCAATTATAGGATCAGGACCCCCCTAGTCCTAAACATACACATTAATACAAAACTATTAGTGTTGAATTTAAATTGTTGACCGAAGTAAAAGTCAGCCATTTGAAATCTAATAGGATTCTATGCTACAGTACTTGCAGATTTTGCAGTGGATTGTAATGTAGATTTCACCCTATAGATTAAAAGAATGAAATCAACTGTAAAAATCTGAATCTTTTCTACAACATAATAAATATGCAGTGAATTTGAAAATCTGCAGCATGCTCATATTTCTGTGGAATTCCTCTGCTGTGTGTGAACAGGGTCTTCCCAGAAGCACACAGTAAGAATCAATGACCAAACAACAGCAGCATTTGGACCATGCCCCAGTAATCACTAGGTACAATTATAATACAGTCTTTCACAGATATCTTATAGATAGATACCTTATGGTGCACTAACCAGGACCAGAGTAAATTCTCGGACCCTGCCCCTTTATCCCATTCTATGATAGCACTGTGATCCCTGCAAAAGGTAGTGCACCCATTATTATTTCTTTTCACATTTTCATGCTGATGTGATGTATTATACTTAGATATTCCAGATATTTCACCCGAGAGCCATTAAAGGGGTTGTCCATTTCATTGTTTTATTTATTCATGTGATACTGCAGTTAGTGGGGCTATACATATAACAATCCACTATTCACCTCTCCCTGGGCCTCTGTTTCCAGTGGTGAAAACTCCATTCTCCTGTATACAGGTTCCTGGGCTGTTTGTATCAGGTGACCACTGCAGCCAATCACAGGCTTGATCAGTTACCTCTTCAGAAATGGCACATCGCAGAAGTCACATGTCATTTATGAAGGGGTCACTGCTGAGGCCTGTTATTGGCTGCAGTGGCCCCTTTGCACAAACAGGACGTCCCTGGAAATGGAGATCCAGGACCAATGTTAAATATTGTACTGTGCAAGGGCCACTGTGGAGCATATTATACTGTGCAGGGTTCACTGTGGAGCATTATACTGTGCAGGGGCCACTGTTTAGCATTATACTGTGCAGGGGCCACTGTGGAGCATATTATACTGTGCAGGGGCCACCATGGAGCATATTATACTGTGCAGGGGTCACGTGGAGCATATTATACTGTGCAGGGGACACTGTGGAGCATTATACTGTGCGGGGGCCACTGTGGAGCATTACACTGTGCGGGGGCCACCGTGGAGCATATACTGTGCAGGGGACACTGTGGATCATTATACTGTGCGGGGTCCATTGTTGAGCATTATACTGTGTGGGGCCACTGAGGAGCATATTATACTGTGCGGGGGGGCCACTGTGGACCATTATACTGTTTATGTATGTATGTGTGCACATATATAAATAAATATATATGTATATGAATTCATTGTTGTCCTGAAGCTTTCTCTGTGTGACTGTAATGATGATATACGGAACTGATTACAATATTACAGCAAAAGTAGGTGTCAGGAATGTGACATCTGTTGTTGCCGCTTTAAGGTTGCCATGTGAACATAAGGAAGCTTTCTGTTAGGATTGGTTGTTGCTGCTTTAAGGTTGCCATGACAACATAGGGAAGCTTCCTGACCAGGCCTATTTAAACCACTCCCTCATCACTCAGCTTTGTGTGCTATCAGTTTCCTAACTCCTGCTAAGCACCTGACTTTGATTTGACTGCTCCTATACCTGACTGTTGGCTGTGTACCTGGATTCCTCTTTTGTCTTGCGATTTTGTTCTGGCATTCCTGATTGGTTCCCACTGTTGGCTTGTTTCCCGGATTTGTCTTCGTCTTGTGATTTGGATCTGTGTTGCCCTCCTCAGCTGCTGACCCGTGATTGTCGATCATTCTGTTTTCTCTATCCCTGTGAGTAGTGTGTGTGGATTGGGTGTAGGCTTCTGCTGCAGTGCATTTATTTGTAAAACACTTTCTGTTCTGGTGACAATTCTGGTCTTCAGATTCAGCGAAAATCCATCTCTTCTTGCGAGGAGCTCTGGTGAAGGCATCTGAGGCCGGTCTTGGCTCGCAGTAGTGTTTTGCCTTTAAGTAGCATTTTCTACTGCTCATAGTTATCAGCCCCTTTCTGCTGCTTCTCTCCTGTAGACCAGTACAGTCATGGCCAAAAGTTTTGAGAATGACACAAATATTATATTTTCACATGATCTGCTGCCCTCTGGTTTTTATGTGTGTTTGTCAGATGTTTTTATCACATATAGAAATATAATTGCATTCATATTATGAGTAACAGAAGCTTATATTGACAGTTAGAATGAGTTAATGCAGCAAGTCAATATTTGCAGTGTTGACCCTTCTTCTTCAGGACCTCTGCAATTCTCCCTGGCATGCTCTCAATCAACTTCTGGACCAAATCCTGACTGATAGCAGTCCATTCTTGCAGAATCAATGCTTTAATTTTGTCTGAATTTGTTGGTTTTTGTTTGTCCACCCGTCTCTTGATGATTGACCACAAGTTCTCAATGGGATTAAGATCTGGGGAGTTTCCAGGCCATGGACCCAAAATCTCTATGTTTTGTTCCCTGAGCCATTTAGTTATCACCTTTGCTTTATGGCAAGGTGCTCCATCATGCTGGAAAAGGCATTGTTGAGCGCCAAACTGCTCTTGGACGGTTGGGAGAAGTTACTCTTGGAGGACATTCTGGTACCATTCTTTATTCATGGCTGTGTTTTTAGGCAAGACTGTGAGAGAGCCGATTCCCTTGGCTGAGAAGCAACCCCACACATGAATGGTTTCAGGATGCTTTACAGTTGGCATGAGACAAGACTGGTGGTAGTGCTCACCTCTTCTTCTCCGAATAAGATGTTTTCCAGATGTTCCAAACAATCGAAAAGGGGATTCATCAGAGAAAATGACTTTACCCCAGTCCTCAGCAGTCCACTCCCTGTACCTTTTGCAGAATATCAGTCTGTCCCTGATGTTTTTTCTGGACAGAAGTGGCTTCTTTGCTGCCCTCCTTGAGACCAGGCCTTGCTCCAAGAGTCTCCGCCTCACAGTGCGTGCAGGTGCACTCACACCTGCCTGCTGCCATTCCTCAGCAAGCTCTGCACTGCTGGTAGCCCGATCCCGCAGCTGAAACACTTTTAAGAGACGGTCCTGCCGCTTGCTGGTCTTTCTTGGGCGCCCTGGAGCCTTTTTGGCACCAATGGAACCTCTCTCCTTGAAGTTCTTGATGATGCGATAGATTGTTGACTGAGGTGCAATCTTTCTAGCTGCAATACTCTTCCCAGTTAGGCCATTTTTGTGCAGTGCAATGATGACTGCACGTGTTTCTTTAGAGATAACCATGGTTAACAGAAGAGAAACAATGATGGCAAGCACCAGCCTCCTTTTAAAGTGTCCAGTGGTGTCATTCTTACTTAATCATGACAGATTGATCTCCAGCCCTGTCCTCATCAACACCCACACCTGTGTTAATGGAGTAATCACTGAAACGATGTTAGGTGGTCCTTTTAAGGCAGGGCTGCAATGATGTTGAAATGTGTTTTGGGGGATAAAGTTCATTTTCTAGGCAAATATTGACTTTGCAAGTAATTGCTGTTAAGCTGATCACTCTTTATAACATTCTGGAGTATATTCAAATTGCCATTAGAAAAACTGAAGCAGTAGACTTTGTAAAAATTAATATTTGTATCATTCTCAAAACTTTTGGCCATGACTGTACATTCCTTACCTTGCATCTGAATCTTAACAGTAGGTTATTAAGTGAGTGAGAACTAGGAGTCTAAAGATGGCTGCTGAGGGTGAAGTGGGCAGGCTAGCTAGGGAAACAGGAAGGGGGAATGTGTGACAGAGGGAAGGGGGAGTGTGTGAGAGAGTGAGGGGGGAATTAGTCAGCTCTGAGTGCAGACCAAGGAATCATGGGAGTTGTAGGAACAGGAAGATGCCAAAGTAAACAAATGAGGATGCCAGGAGCTGTCAGAGAACCCATAAATCACTGAAAACACTACTGAAGGTATTTGGGTGCACTTATTAACCTATTAAAATAACTAACAGACCTTTTTTGAAAATTAATTTTTTTCCCAGAAAACCCCTTTAACCCCTGGGTATTTAAAGATGAACATAGCAACCGGATCTCCGCTGTATTCTACAGTGAATTCTGATCGCGGGCATTGCAGGCCAGGAACCCTTTCCCCAAATAAAAAAAAATGTACGTTTATTGTTGCAGTCTGCTCCCACGCAGCGAGATCACAGGAGACGACCTGTTGGTCTGACAGCTGGGAGCCTTATGAAGCCTCAATTGCTATGTAGCAAATTATTGCAGGTTCAAGCCCCCCGGTGTGTGGTGGGGGGGGGGGTTAATAAAATAATAATTAAAAAAACAAAAATATCTATCTATCTATAAAAACTAAAAGTCACGTGACCTCCCCCTCCCCTTTCCCTAGAATACATATGAAAGTAGAATATTACTGTGAAACATATGCACATTAGGTATCCCTGTGTCCGAAAACACCCAGTCTACAAACTTATAAAAATATTTTTTCCGCTTGGTAAATGCCGTAGCGGGAAAAAAAAAAACAAAAGTGCCAAACCGCCGTGTTTTCACTGTTTCAACTCTGATAAAAATTTGAATAAAAAGTGATCAAATCAATAGACATTCCCCAAAATGACATAACTAAAAAGTACAGCTGGCTCCACAAAAAAGAAAAAAATGACGCACTATGTATCCCTATGCATGGAAATATAAAAACGTTATGGGTGGGTGTCAGAATATGGCGACTTTTAGAAGAAAATTCTTTTTGCAAATTTTTAGATTTTTGTTAAAGGGTTAAAATATAATTAAAACCATATAAATTTGGTATTCCCGGAATCGTACCGAAACATAGAATACAGGTGACATGTCATTTTGGCTTCAGGATGAACGCCGTAAAAACGAAGCCCGTAAGAAAATCTCACAAATGCACTTTTTCTTCAAATCCACCCCATTCAGAATTTTTTGCCAGCTTCCCAGTACATTGTACAGAATAATAAATTGTAGCATCATGAAGAACAATTTGTCAGCAAACATTAAGCCCTCTTATGGCACTGAGAATGGAAAAGTAAAAAAGTTATGGGAGTTGAAAGGTGGGGTGTCAAAAATGAAAATTGAAAAATTCTTCTGGCGGGAAGGGGTTAATTGATGTGAAGTTAAACTTACTGACCCCTGCCTATTAACTAAAAACCTGCTGCCTTTTATGCCAGTATGCACAGTGCTACTGCTTTCTACTTCTTGGATAGACATGTAGCAGACCCCAGCCGTGACCTGCAACCGGTATAGTTATACCCCAACATTTGCAGAGGCATTTCTCACTTGGCAAATAGGAGTTTCAAGTGGACCCAGTATATATGCCATAAATGCCTAAGATGACAATCCATACATTTTCCAGGCTTTTGATTATAAAATTTGCATAGTTAAGATCTGAGAAATTTGATCTCAAATAGTGGAGGATCTTCAACCATCTACTTGAGCCTCCCCACCTGCTTCTCATTCTTAAACAATAGATGGGATTTCTATGTTTTATGTCAAGCTGATTGCAGCCCTCTCTAAGGACCGCCACTTGTTACTTAATAGTTTCTTGAGCATTTATGATGTACTTATTAAACTCTAGGTTTTATACTCAGAATATCCTATGTTTTGTTATTCTACAGGACAGGGGAGAGAAACCTGTGTGCATTACGTAGTGGCTTAGGTTGTTGATTTAGGAGGAAAAGACCTGCTCGGGGAACAGGATCCTTCGTCTTTGCTTATATGATCTTTCTTTAATTTCTTTGAATAGGTTAATAAATTACTGATAATCCTAGTCACACTGAAACGGTGTTCCTTGAATGTTTATGGCTTAAAGGGTTATTTCCTTCTTGGCAAATTGCTGCCAAGATGGGAAAATCTGCTCACATGTCCCAATCCATAGGGTAGGATTTAGGGGAACGGTGTAGATGGAATACTCATTCTTCATCCTTATTCACATTGAAAAGGCGTTCTTTGATTGTACAGAGCTTTTCCCCTTGCGTCCCTGGCCAGTCACAAATTTCCTACAAAGTCCTGGCATAGTAGGAGAGTGGTGGCATACCATCATTTGCATGAGGTAGGAAAACAAATTAGCAGTAGCAGCAGGTTACAAGGGAGGGTGATTTGGCGGCAGATCAGCAGTGGATGGACCCCTCCACTCCCAGTTTAATCTTGGAAAAAGAAAACTAGTTCATTTGAAATGCACTGTATTACAGCATATTCACACCACTGACTTCCTTGGCTGTGTGTTGTCTGTGATTCATTAAAAAAACTCTATTTTTTAATGGATCCATGAAAAGTCTAATTGTCAGCTCAATCATGTGAATTGACCATTAATTTTATACTGTGTTTATAAGCAGTTAGGCAAGGGATACATGACAACTTTAGTGTAACAGTTTTTGTTCAATAGTCACAACACATTTATTTAATTGGGAGACCTATGTAAACTTATTTATGCCATTAAGGCTAAGGCTCCATGTGGTGTTGTTGGAATAATGTTTATTATTGCCTGTATTGCAACAACTACTGTTTATACGTTTATAACTGCATAAGCTTTTGTCTCTAGGCATAGTGTTAAGTTGTTAATAAAGCTCTGTTAAAAAGGAAGTTCCTCTCTGTTTGGAACTGCAGCACAGAGCAGAGCACATGGAAGCTCACAGACAAGTACCGTGTTTCTCCGAAAATAAGACAGGTTCTTATATTATTTTTTTCTCTGAAAAAAGGGCTAGGGCTTATTTTTGGGGTAGGTCTTAATTTTTTCCATGTACAACAATCACGCATTTGATCGGTTTTTCTTTCAACTTTTATCAGAGGTGAAACAGCGAAAACAGCAGTTCGGCACTTTTGTTTTTCTTTTTTTGCTACAGAATTCACCATAGAGGTAAAATAATTTTATAAGTTTGTAGACCGGGCATTTTCGGACACAAGGATACCTAATATGTATGTGTTTCACAGTAATATTTTATTTTTATATGTATTCTAGGGAAAGTGGAGGGGGACTTGAACTTTTATTTTTTTTTTTTTTTTTTTTTTTTTTACTATTAACCCCTCCTACGGGGCTTCAATCATCCCATAGACTGCAATACAAACTATTGCAGTCTATGGGAGATTATCTATATTACTAATGAGACTGGCCTCAATAGTAATATTCCTATGACAGGTCTGGGAGCCTTCATAACGCTCCCGGCTGTCAAAGGAACAGGTCGGCTCCTGCGATCTCACCCGCGGGAGCCGGTCTGCAATGTGAAAGGTACGGAGCTGGTGGGGACCGGCCCCGGGGATAGTTTCTCTGCTTTGGGGGGTCGATATGGAGGAGGGGGTCACGGACTGACAAACCTAACAATGCCCGCGATCAGTGGACTCTGATCAAGGGCATTAACTGCGCGTCTCCGGTGTACAAGGAGACCCAGTATAGCAGCTATAGGGAGTGGGGACAGGGAGGGAAACGCGGAGGTCAAACTTAGCAACGCCCGCGGTCAGAGTCCATTTTGATCGCGGGCATTAACTCCGGGTTGTGCTACTTTGGTGGTAGGGAAGGGAAAGGGAAGTCACGCTGAACAATGCCCGCAATCAGGGTAGATACTGATCGCGGGCATTAACTCCGGGTCTCCGGACCCGGTATGGCAGCTATGGTAGCCGCTCTGCAGCAGAGCGGCCGCCATCTTTAAGGACCCGGCATCCGCTGTAATCGCGCAGCGGATGTCGGGAAGGGGTTAAATTAGCTAGGGCTTATTTTTGGAGTAGGGCTTATATTTCAAGCCTACTCCAAAAACCTGGAAAATGTAGCTAGGGGTTATTTTCGGGGTAGGTCTTATTTTTGGAGAAACACGGTAGCTGAGATCATAAGTTACAGAATACAGTGTATTATTCTTGTTCCTCAATAAATATCTGTTTACTGTTGAACGCCTGGACAGTTAAAGATTAATCCGCTGCCAACAAGTTATGGGCCCAGATACCTAGAGACACAGAAAGAAAAGAAAAACAACAGTGATCCAAGATGGCCACCAGCAGCAACTCTATGAAGTTCACAGTGCCAAACCTGAATAATCAGAACTATCAATCCTGGAAATTCAAGATAAAAATGCTGCTGATAAGAAAAGGTACATGGAAATACACACAGGAGTCTAAACCTGACCCAGTAACAGATGACTGGATAGAGAAGGATCAGAAACCACAAAGCTCTATATCCCTCAGCATAGATGATGATCAGATTGTACATGTATGCAAATGTGACACTGCAAAAGAAAAGTGGGAGCTGCTTCAGAAAGTGCATGAAAGGATAAAGTTTTGGAAATCGCCGCGTGTCCACAGCGCAGTTTTTACCGCAAAGTGGGCATGGGATTCACTAGAATCCTATCCACTTTGCTCTGACTGTAAAACATCGCGATTTTTTCCGCGGGCAAATCGTGGCTTTTACGCCACGTGGGGCCCTGGCCTAAAAGAGGAGGAAAAAGGACATGCGACTGAATTGCATGCAAGTTGTACTAAAAAACAAAGTGGTCACATAACGCTCCAGTAGAAATAGTATTGCTCATTTTATGCCTTGCACTTGTGCTGTACACTATGTCTGTTAGATCTGCCTACCATATTGCTATGGCAATAAATGCCTCTTCCGTTTATTATCCATAGCTTTATTGTGTCACTGCACTTTAGTGATATGCAGAGTCACAGCTGGTGGAAGATGTGTAAATGAAATTATTTGAGCAGCCACAGACACTGAGGTAACCAGGTGTTACATACACATATATTATCCATGTACAACAGAGGTGTTTTCCATACCAAGCTGTAAATGCACTCATTGGGCAAATCTTACACATATACATTTAATTAAACTGTAATTTTTATTAAGGTTTTTATAAATTACATAGCAACAAAATGAGAAATGAAAACAAAATAGTAAGGCAAAGATACATATACATTTATACTCCAACAACATTTGAAATAAAACTTAAATCTGAAGTAAAGTGAAGTCTTAAAATATGAAATCTATTGTCGATTTTTGTTATGATGATGGGTACTCATCATTGCCTAGATGTCCTGCACTAGGAACTGGTGGTCATCTTTCTTTTTCATCCATGTAGTCAGAAAGTGCTGGTAGTAAGTATTAACGCATTAGCTGAATGTTGAGTCCGCTTCTAAGCAATGTTGAGTCTGTTTCTTAGCAAAATGGCTCAGGCAAGAATATATTCTGAAAGACTCCTTAAAAAGGAACTTTCACCACCTCCACCAACTCCAGTTCTTGTTATATGTTAATAGCTGCTGCTCCACTGATTCCAGCGCAGTTGTTTTTTTTTTTTCTAGCCCCCACCATTCCCACACAATTAATGCAGTTAGTTTTGGTGCCTGATATGCTATTTAAGCTCTGTACTGTCTAGTGGGCAGTGTCAGACAGGTGAGCAGGAAAGGGGGTGTGATTCAGGGCTCCAATCAGAGGTGGACAGCGTCAGAATTCAGAATCACCCCTTGCCTGATCCTGCTTGACACTGCACACCTGACAGAGAGCAAAAATAGCATATGAGGTACCAAAAATAACAGCACACATTGCTTGGAAATGGTGGGGGCTAGAGAGAAAATTACATCTGTGCCTGAATCAGTAGAGCAATACCTATTAAATGATACAAGGAGCTAGACATGGCAAAGGTGATGAAAGGTCCTCTTTAATGAATAACTGCAGTAAGGGTAATGAAGGCTCTGTTTACACTGGAATCTTGTACACAGTGTCCCGGCATTCTTCAGCGTCGTGACATAAGTGTAGCGCCAGCAGCGGAGGGTGGCCTGGACAGGAGCGTGAACACTTGAGTCAAAATTATCGGCAACTGCTTATTGCAATAACACTGCTGATTAAAAAAAAAATGCCACCTCCAGTTTATTGTATTAGACAACACCTGAGGCCATTGCCTCAGGTCGCCTCATGGAAGATGTGCTCCTGATCTGATGAGACCAAGATAAATTTATTTGGCTCAGATGGTGTCAATTGTGTATGGTGGCAACCAGGTGAGGAGTACAAAGACAAGTGTGTCTTGCTACAGTCAAGCATGGAGGTGGGAGTCTCATGGTTTGGGGCTGCATGAGTGATGATGGCTGTGGGGAGCTACAGTTCATTGAAGGAACGATGAATGCCAACATGTACTGTGACATACTGAAGCAGAGTACAATCCCCTCCCTTTGGAATCTGGGCCGAAGGGCAGTATTCCAACATGATAACGAACCCAAACACACCTCAAAGCCGACCACTGCCTTGCTAAAGAAACTAAGGGTAAAGGTGCTGGACTGGCCAAGCATGTCTCCAGACATAAACCCTATTGAGCATCTGTGGGGCATCCTCAAATGGAAGGTGGAAGAGCGCAAGGTCTCTAACATCCAGCAGCTCTGTGTTGTCGTCCTGGAGGAGTGGAAGATGATTCCAGTGGCAATCTGTGATGCTCCAGTGAACTTCATGCTCAAGCGGGTAAAGGCAGTGCTGGAAAATAATGGTGGCCACACAAAATATTGGCACTTGGGTCACAATTTGTCCATTTTCACTTAGGTGTGTACTCATTTTTTTTGCCAGGGGTTTAGACATTAATGGCTGTGTGTTGAATAATTTTGATGGCACACCAAATTTACAGTGTTATACAAGTTGTAATGACTACTTTAGATTGTATCAAAGTGTCAGATCTTCAGTGTTGTCCCTTGAACATATATAATGAAATAATTACTCACTTTTATACTGTGTGTGTATATATAATATATATATTTATAGTTAGATATTTTTATATACTAAAAATACTAGCTGTATTATTGTTATTATTATTTTTATTATTATTGTTTATTTATATAGCACCATTAATTCCATTGTGCTTTACATTTGAGGGTTTACATACGGTACACAAAATATACAAAACAAATATAATACTAACAGTGACCAACTGGCACAGTGGGACAGAGGGCCCTGCCCGCAAGGGCTTACAATCTATGAGGGAAGAGGGATAGAGACAGAAGGTGAGGGTAGAGGCTGTTCAGGTGATGGTGTGGTGACAGTAGTGTTATTGGAGGTTGTAGGCTTTCCTGAATAGGTGGGTCTTCAGGGCCTTCTTGAAGCTTGTGACTGTGGGGGACAATCTTATGTGTCTTGGTAATGAGTTTTAGAGTATGGGGGATGCACGGGAGAAGTCTTGGAAACAGTTGTGTGAAGAGCGGATAAGAGCAGAGCGGAGTAGGAGGTCTTTGGAGGATCAGAGATTACGTGTGGGCAGGTAGCGGGAGATTAGGTCAGAAATATATGGAGGGGACAGGTTGTGGATGGCTTTGTATGTCAGCGTTAGTAATTTGAACTCGCTGGGCAACGGGTAGCCAGTGAAGGGATTGGCAGAGGGGAGCGGCCGATGAAGAACGAGGGGAGAGCTGTAATAAGCGAGCAGCACAGTTTAAGGTGGACTGGAGGGGGCGAGAGTATTTGCAAGGAGGCCATGGAGAAGGGTGTTACAGTAGTCTAGGTGGGAGATTATGAGGGTGTGGACTAGCATCTTTGTAGTTTCAGGGGTGAGGAGGGAGCGGATTCGATGGATGTTCTTGAGTTGGAGGCGGTAGGCGGTGTTGAGGGTTTGAATATACGGCTTGAAGGATAGATCAGAGTCTAAGGTTATCCCAAGGCAGTATATATATATATATATATATATATATATATATATATATATACACACACACTAAAACTTTACAGTAAGAAAGTAAATTACAATAAACCATTTTATTAAATATCACAATACATAGGAAGTAATATAGACATATTTGGTATCGCCATAACTGTCACCAACTATAATTAAATTATATGGGATCTGAATATATTTAGCTGTCCCCTTCTACAAAGGCCATGCCCCTTGAAAAAGGCACTTCTACTTTTTCCACAAATTGTCAGCCACGAATCACCCTGTGAAAGCCTCTCCCGCATTGAAGTCTCTGAGTTAGCTGTTTGTGTTATTGCTGATGAAATGTTAGTCATAGACAGCAAGCAGTTTTCCTTATTTTGCTTAGATTTCTCTTTTACTGTGTCAGGGATATGTTTAGCTGCATCATAGTCTGAATTTGCAGTCCAGGGTCTCTGGATCTCAGCTATTTACTATTTTACAGCTACTCCTGGCAGAATTAAATGTAAAGAAACCAGTAGTAGTAGTAAAAATGTATACAGAAGGGGGCAAACTGCTCTGTATTGTGCATGCTCGCTGCCTCATGGAGAAAAGTAAAATGTGCTGCAGTCATAATAGGGCTATTAGCAGCAGAAAAACTGATAGGACACCACATACAGTGATGGCCAAAAGTATTGGCACCCCTGCAATTCTGTCAGATAATACTCAATGTCTTCCAGAAAATGATTGCAATCACAAATGCTTTGGTAATAATATCTTCATTTAATTTGTCGTCAATGGAAAACCACAAAAAGAATTGTCAAAAAGCCAAATTGGATATAATTCCACACCAAACATAAAAAAGAGGGTGGACAAAAGTATTGGCACCCTTTGAAAAATCATGTGATGCTTCTCTAATTTGTGTAATTAACAGCACCTGTTACTTACCTGTGGCACATAACAGGTGGTGGCAATAACTAAATCACACTTGCAGCCAGTTGAAATGGATTAAAGTTGACTCAACCTCTGTCCTGTGTCCTTGTGTGTACAACATTGAGCATGGAGAAAAGAAAGAAGACCAAAGAACTGTCTGAGGACTTGAGAAGCAAAATTGTGAGGAAGCATGAGCAATCTCAAGGCTACAAGTCCATCTAAAAACCTGAATGTTCCTGTTTCTACCGTGCGCTGTGTCATCAAGAAGTTTAAAGCCCATGGCACTGTGGCTAACCTCCCTAGATGTGGACGGAAAAGAAAAATTGACGAGAGATTTCAATGAAAGATTGTGCGGATGGTGGCTAAAGAACCTCGACTAACATCCAAACAAGTTCTAGCTGCCCTGCAGTCCGAGGGTACAACAGTGTCAACCCGTACTATCCGTCGGCGTCTGAATGAAAAGGGACTCTATGGTAGGATACCCAGGAAGACCCCACTTCTGACCCAGAGACATAAAAAAGCCAGGCTGGAGTTTTCCAAAACTTACCTGAGAAAGCCAAAAACTTTTTGGAAGAATGTTCTCTGGTCAGATGAGACAAAAGTAGAGCTTTTTGGGAAAAGGTATCAACATAAGAGTTTACAGGAAAAAAAAAGAGGCCTTCAAAGAAAAGAACACGGTCCCTACAGTCAAACATGGCGGAGGTTCCCTGATGTTTTGGGGTTGCTTTGCTGCCTCTGGCACTGGACTGCTTGACCGTGTGCATGGCATTATGAAGTCTGAAGACTACCAACAAATTTTGCAGCATAATGTAGGGCCCAGTGTGAGAAAGCTGGGTCTCCCTCAGAGGTCATGGGTCTTGTAGCAGGACAATGACCCAAAACACACTTAAAAAACCACTAGAAAATGGTTTGCGAGAAAGCACTGGAGACTTCTAAAGTGGCCAGCAATGAGTCCAGACCTGAATCCCATAGAACACCTGTGGAGAGATCTCAAAATGGCAGTTTGGAGAAGGCACCCTTCAAATCTCAGGGACCTGGAGAAATTTGCCAAAGAAGAATGGTCTAAAATTCCAGCAGAGCATTGTAAGAAACTCATTGATGGTTACCGGAAGCGGTTGTTCGCAGTTATTTTGTCTAAAGGTTGTGCTACCAAGTATTAGGCTGAGGGTGCCAATCCTTTTGTCCGGCCCATTTTTGGAGTTTTGTGTAAAATGATCAATGATTTGACTTTTTTTTTCATTCTCTTTTGTGTTTTTTCATTGCAAGCAAAATAAATGAAGATATTATTACCAAAGCATTTGTGATTGCAATCATTTTCTGGAAGAAATTGAGTATTATCTGACAGAATTGCAGGGGTGCCAATACTTTTGGCCAGCACTGTATGAAGGCTTATACAGCCAAAGAATAGTTTGCCCAGAAAGGCCCTGAACATATTTCAGCTTTTGATGAAAACTCAGGTACCCTTCAAAGGGGTTATCCGGAGAGGGGGTGGTTGGGGGAGTTAATACTTCCGGATAACCATGGTTTTTTGGGCTAGTTGTGACCTCAGATCACATGATTAGTACCAGCACCCATCCCATAAGTCTGCAATAGAATCTGGGGGAACTAAGTATTGAAACCCTCCATTATAACCTAAATCAAAATCACAATTAATCTTACCTTGATTATCATTTTACCTCGATTACGATTAATGATGATTATTTAGATCATGCCCCTATGAGTATGTGTTGGGTGAACCTCGCAAGATTCGGTTTTATGTGGACCTAACATATCCGAACCAAAACTGCTATTATACTCTGGTGTCCCTTCAGACCCTGGAGTATAATTGGCAGAGGTCCACGGAAAGTGATCAAACATGAAAAACAGTGTTAGTCACCGTTCCTTGGCTCTGACTGACGTTAGGGAATGCTGAAGCCTGTGATTGGGCCACATGGTGTTGTGACACATAGACCCATGTGTTGCAATTCTGCATGGCCCACGTGACCAATGAGGCCCAATCACAGGCCTCAAAATCGTTTGTTTTTTTTATTTTTTGATGGCCCAGCCCTATTCAGAACCCAGTTAAAACAATGTCTAAAACTTGGACTTTAGAACTTGGTATCCTAGAATCTTCCAGTTAATTGTTTAAATATTATCCGGTGATGAGTAAAGGCTCATAAAGGGTATAGTCTATGAAAAGGCATTTTTTTATTTTATTTTTCAGGTATATAGCAACTAAAATAAAATAAATTAATGGGGTGGGCAGACAGTCTCATATCAGTTACACAATATCTCTATTTCGGATATCCAATAATGATCTTATCGTCCATAATTATTTTTACCCGTCAAGCAAATTGTAATGTTTCTATTATGCAGTAATGGTTAGACTTAACTCATAGAATGTACTGTGCGATTATAGACAGGAAACTATTAGCCAAAGATCAATGGTCAGTTTCACTACTAATCAGTACAGAGAAAGTACAGTGTACATAGTCCATACAATGGATCTAATAAATCAGTGGAATAAATAGATGAAATGATTTACAGGTATAAAGTACCTATAGAGCTTGGACATCATAGAGGGGTCTGCCTGGGACCTCTTCTGTGTTTTGGAGTAGGAAGCCACTGCAAATAATGTTACACACTCTTGTGGACTCAGCATGTCTATGTATTACACATGATAGTAGTATAATGTTGTACCGTGTTAGCCATTGAAAGTAGTGGAAGAGTGAAGAAATCAGGCGATACCTTTTAGAGGCTAACTGAGTATATTTATAAGTAAGCTTTCAGGAGTACTCGCTCCCTTCATCAGACATGGTGTGATACAAGAACTGAAAATTCACAGATTTTTATACACATGGTTTTCAAAGCATTTTAGAGTCCTTAAAAAAAATTGCAATCTAAGTAGAGAAGTTATTTACAACAGGTCAAAAAAACAGTCTGGAAACTTGTGGTGCGTGACGGAGGGATCAGTAATTCTTGCTGTTATCTGTTTGCTATCAGGAGGTGATTTGTGTCCCTCACAGTTCATACATAGTGTGATTTGAAGCTGGCATGAATATTGAGTTCAGTTCATGGTTCAAACATAGTGTGACATGAAGCTGGCATGAATATTAAGTCCAAATTGCAGAGTTTGAAATTTTTGCATAAATTTGTACTCCATTTCTTTCCTTTTCTCCTGTGTCTTAAAATGTCCCATTAAAACCACAACCCGCAAATCTTCAATAGAGTGGTTTTCTCCGGAGAAATGTGCGGCCACTGGGAGATCTGTTCTGCTGTTATTAATGGTGGATCTGTGTGAGTTCATTCGTTGACTGAGTCTCTGCCCTGTTTCCCCCACATAGAGGCCTGTGGTGGGACATTGCACACACATTATGAGGTACACCACATTGGAAGACCTGCAGGAAAATGTCCCCCTAATTCTGTGCACCTGTTGTGACTGTGGGATAGGTACACTGTCAGCGGTGTGGATGTGCTTGCAGGTCATGCACCTTTTATGTAGGCAAGGTGAGGTGCCATTTTCAGTTGGGGCCTTCAGGGCACTCCGGACGATAATGCGCCTCAGGTTTGGTGGTTGTCGAAAGGAGAGGAGAGGGGGGCCTGGAAATATGTCCTTGAGTCTGTTGTCCCTATGTAGCACAGGTTGGAGCTCCTTGGCAATCCTTCGTAGGATCTCCAGCTGTGGGTTGTAGGTGACAACTAGGGGCACTCGGGCATCTTTCTGGGTCTCTCTATATGTGAGCAGACTGTCTCTGTTAATGGCTGCTGCTTTGTTTAATTGGTTGTCTGTCACTTTTGGTTTGTATCCCAATCTGAGAAATTTCATCCTCAGATCCAGGAGGTGCTTGTCCAGGTCTGTTTTGTCGGAGCAAATACGATTGTATCGTATAGCCTGGCTGTAGATGATAGATTGTCTTGTGTGCTTGGGGTGGAAGCTGTCGTTTCTCAGGTAGGCCGTTCTGTCTGTGGGTTTGTGGTATATTGATGTGAGTAGCCGGTGGTCTTTAATGTATATTGTGGTATCCAGAAAGTGAATTTCACTCCCTGAATAGCTAAGTTTAAGGTTGATGGTCGGGTGAAAGTCATTGAAGTCATTATGGAATTGAAGTAGGGCCTCCTCACCTGCAGTCCAGATGACAAGGATATCATCGATATAACGAAGGTAAATCATAGGTTTGGTGGCGCATGTTGATAAATATGTTCCTTCCATTTCTGCCATAAAGAGATTTGCATATTGGGGTGCACATCTGGTCCCCATTGAAGTTCCCATTCGCTGTAGATATAGATCCTCTCCAAAGGTAAAATGGTTGTGGCTAAGGATGAATTGTATGAGCTGCGTTACTGGTTCTGTTGGGAGGTTTTGTTTTGCCAGGTGTACCCGACATGCTGCAACTCCATCCTTGTGGGGAATGTTGGTATACAGGGATTCCACATCCATGGTGGCCAAAATGGTACCCTCAGGTAGAGGGCCCAGGGCATTCAGTTTGTTAAGAAGGTCAGTGGTGTCCTGGATATAGCTTGGAGTATCCCTGACAAGGGGTTTTAGGAGATTTTCCACCCAACCTGAGATGTTTTCTGTCAGTGTCCCAATGCCAGAAATGATAGGCCTCCCAGGGTTGCCATCTTTGTGTATCTTTGGGAGCATATAGAAGCAGCCCGGCCTGGGATCTTGTGGGATAAGTCCTTTTACCTGATTCTTTATCTGGACTGGAAACTCCTTGATCATACTCTTTAGTTCTTTCATATAGGCCTCTGTGGGATCACTTCCAAGTTTGGAGTAATGGATGGGATTTGACAGTTGCCTGTTTGCTTCCTGGATATAGTCTGAGGTGTTCATTATGACTATTGCTCCCCCTTTGTCAGCCGGTTTTATTATTATATCCTGATTTTCTTTTAGTGAAGTAATAGCCTTCTGTTCCTGCAGGGTTAGGTTATGCGCCTGTTTCTTTTGTTTCTCCAGGATTTCTGATTTTACTTTGCTTCTGAAACAGTCAATATATTTATCCAGTGCTGTGTTAGCTCCAGGGCGTGGGGTCCAGGTAGATTTTTTGGTAGGATTCCTTATGGGCTGTTCCATTTCAGAGTCGCTGCTGTATGGAAGGTCTTTGTCATAAAAATATTCCCTTAATCTCATTTTTCTGAAAAACTCCTCCATATCATTGCAGAGTTGGATATGGTCAGTGCGTGCTGAGGGGCAGAAGGACAGACCTTTGGAGAGAACTGACATTTCGTGTTTGTTTGGCTCATAAGAGGAAAGATTCACAACACAGCTTTGCTGAGCTGGGCTAGTACTTGCGGTTGTAGTAATGAGGCCTTTTTGTCTCAGTCTGTGGAGCTTTTTCTTTTTGTTGTTAATAAGCATATCCTGAAGTTTCCAGTAGTATGTGTGGAGTTTGGCCTTCATTTCCTCTGTGTCATTAGCCAATGATGATTTCAGGGCCTGTATCTCCTCCTGTGTTCTTTTTAAAAAGAACTGACCATATCCAACTCTGCAATGATATGGAGGAGTTTTTCAGAAAAATGAGATTAAGGGAATATTTTTATGACAAAGACCTTCCATACAGCAGCGACTCTGAAATGGAACAGCCCATAAGGAATCCTACCAAAAAATCTACCTGGACCCCACGCCCTGGAGCTAACACAGCACTGGATAAATATATTGACTGTTTCAGAAGCAAAGTAAAATCAGAAATCCTGGAGAAACAAAAGAAACAGGCGCATAACCTAACCCTGCAGGAACAGAAGGCTATTACTTCACTAAAAGAAAATCAGGATATAATAATAAAACCGGCTGACAAAGGGGGAGCAATAGTCATAATGAACACCTCAGACTATATCCAGGAAGCAAACAGGCAACTGTCAAATCCCATCCATTACTCCAAACTTGGAAGTGATCCCACAGAGGCCTATATGAAAGAACTAAAGAGTATGATCAAGGAGTTTCCAGTCCAGATCCAGAATCAGGTAAAAGGACTTATCCCACAAGATCCCAGGCCGGGCTGCTTCTATATGCTCCCAAAGATACACAAAGATGGCAACCCTGGGAGGCCTATCATTTCTGGCATTCTGACACTGACAGAAAACATCTCAGGTTGGGTGGAAAATCTCCTAAAACCCCTTGTCAGGGATACTCCAAGCTATATCCAGGACACCACTGACCTTCTTAACAAACTGAATGCCCTGGGCCCTCTACCTGAGGGTACCATTTTGGCCACCATGGATGTGGAATCCCTGTATACCAACATTCCCCACAAGGATGGAGTTGCAGCATGTCGGGTACACCTGGCAAAACAAAACCTCCCAACAGAACCAGTAACGCAGCTCATACAATTCATCCTTAGCCACAACCATTTTACCTTTGGAGAGGATCTATATCTACAGCGAATGGGAACTTCAATGGGGACCAGATGTGCACCCCAATATGCAAATCTCTTTATGGCAGAAATGGAAGGAACATATTTATCAACATGCGCCACCAAACCTATGATTTACCTTTGTTATATCGATGATATCCTTGTCATCTGGACTGCAGGTGAGGAGGCCCTACTTCAATTCCATAATGACTTCAATGACTTTCACCCGACCATCAACCTTAAACTTAGCTATTCAGGGAGTGAAATTCACTTTCTGGATACCACAATATACATTAAAGACCACCGGCTACTCACATCAATATACCACAAACCCACAGACAGAACGGCCTACCTGAGAAACGACAGCTTTCCACCCCAAGCACACAAGACAATCTATCATCTACAGCCAGGCTATACGATACAATCGTATTTGCTCCGACAAAACAGACCTGGACAAGCACCTCCTGGATCTGAGGATGAAATTTCTCAGATTGGGATACAAACCAAAAGTGACAGACAACCAATTAAACAAAGCAGCAGCCATTAACAGAGACAGTCTGCTCACATATAGAGAGACCCAGAAAGATGCCCGAGTGCCCCTAGTTGTCACCTACAACCCACAGCTGGAGATCCTACGAAGGATTGCCAAGGAGCTCCAACCTGTGCTACATAGGGACAACAGACTCAAGAACATATTTCCAGGCCCCCCTCTCCTCTCCTTTCGACAACCACCAAACCTGAGGCGCATTATCGTCCGGAGTGCCCTGAAGGCCCCAACTGAAAATGGCACCTCACCTTGCCTACATAAAAGGTGCATGACCTGCAAGCACATCCACACCGCTGACAGTGTACCTATCCCACAGTCACAACAGGTGCACAGAATTAGGGGGACATTTTCCTGCAGGTCTTCCAATGTGGTGTACCTCATAATGTGTGTGCAATGTCCCACCACAGGCCTCTATGTGGGGGAAACAGGGCAGAGACTCAGTCAACGAATGAACTCACACAGATCCACCATTAATAACAGCAGAACAGATCTCCCAGTGGCCGCACATTTCTCCGGAGAAAACCACTCTATTGAAGATTTGCGGGTTGTGGTTTTAATGGGACATTTTAAGACACAGGAGAAAAGGAAAGAAATGGAGTACAAATTTATGCAAAAATTTCAAACTCTGCAATTTGGACTTAATATTCATGCCAGCTTCATGTCACACTATGTTTGAACCATGAACTGAACTCAATATTCATGCCAGCTTCAAATCACACTATGTATGAACTGTGAGGGACACAAATCACCTCCTGATAGCAAACAGATAACAGCAAGAATTACTGATCCCTCCGTCACGCACCACAAGTTTCCAGACTGTTTTTTTGACCTGTTGTAAATAACTTCTCTACTTAGATTGCAATTTTTTTTAAGGACTCTAAAATGCTTTGAAAACCATGTGTATAAAAATCTGTGAATTTTCAGTTCTTGTATCACACCATGTCTGATGAAGGGAGCGAGTACTCCTGAAAGCTTACTTATAAATATACTCAGTTAGCCTCTAAAAGGTATCGCCTGATTTCTTCACTCTTCCACTATGTATTACACAGTCATCCATTCATTTCAATGGGCAGCATGTAATACTATATTTCCAAAAATGAGCAGCTGCCTGAAGCTTCTCTTGACAATAACACTGCTGAGACACATTTGTCCTCTAAGATCAACACATTTGTAGTAGAAATGATTATGCTGATTTCTATGCACATGCAATTTGTATTGAACAGTATATCTTTTAACTCTATGTTCATACAAGGATTTTGGAAGCCTGTATCACAAAAAAAGAAAAAAAAACACTACAATAACAATAATAATAATATTTCACACATTCAGCAGCATTTTACAATACAAAGGGCACATGTACAACAAAATCAGACATTACAGAATAACAAATTGAGGCTAAGGCCCCATGTAGCAGGCCTCAGCAAAAAAGCACTGAGGGAAACACCGCTGCGGCAACGCCTCCCATCCACTTTGCAGGGACTGTGGGGACCAGGCCTAAAAGGGTTTTCCATTACTTTAAAATTGATGACTAGAGATGAGTGAAACTCTCAACATTTGTTTTGTTTTGAGTTCAGGTGGCTCAGGTCCCAGATTCCCAATTTATAGCTCTCTAAGGCCTCTTGCAGACAACCGTGGCTGAGATCAGTGTGCTATCCGTGTTTTTACCCATTCATTTGTAGGGGCTCGTACACATGACTGTGAATTACACGGTCACGTGTGCATTCATTCTGCTTACATCTCGTAGATGAAATTCTGACCATGATCATGTGATATACAGTCCATGGTCATGTGATGAACACACAGGTGCACAGCTCGTAGTAGTCACAGCACAGTAATCAGACATCTGCTTGGTAGTGAGCTGTGCTCATCACATGACCATGGACCGTAAATCACATGTCCAGACAGCAAGCAGAGATCTAGAAAACCATGAGGAATTGATACAGAAAGTATATGGGAAAACTGTATATATTTTTTATTATACAAACAATAACATTTGGCTCTCAATATTGGTCAGAAAGTGGCCAACCCCTTTAAATAACAAAGATTTTTTCCAGATTAGGATGGGCTGTGAGACTGTTAAAGTCCACAGAGAAAAACTCAGTGAAAACGCATTGAAAAATGCTGCGGAAAAAAATGTGATGAACGGTGTTTTTTTGTTGCATATCGATATGTGGGGCCTTAATCTGAAAAAAAATATTTGTTTCTTAGGCTAACAGGCTCACACACTGCTTATTGGGTGAGCAAAAAAAAAAATCTTAAATATCAGAGATTTTTTCAGATTAACGCAGTCAGAGTCAGCGTTTTGCTGTTAGAACAGCAATTTATATGTATTTAGTTTCAAAGGTATTTATTGAAAGTCAACAACAGAAAGACAGTAATTCAGAACAATGATATGTCAAACAGTACATAGTAAGAACCGTGCATACAAAGCATTGTATATAAACATAATATCTTATCAAAAATAAGAGAGTCAATAGGTGAATATGAATAAAAAGGTAAATAACCAATAACCAACATAAAGGCGAGAAAAAAGAAAAGAAAGAAATGAACAGTGCTGCATCCCACTGGTTGGTGTGGAGAGGGGTGAGTGGTACCTGCTAAGGGAGTAAAAACATAACACTCAACCACATTACAGAGTTAAAACTGGAGACAGTATGAAAGGCCTGGATATTAGAAGTATTGACCCAGGGAGACCAAGCCTTATCAAAAAGTGTATCTGAAATACTAGCAGTTTATATGTATTTAATGAAAAAAATGTAAACCCTTAAGAAAATATTTTTTACTAACAGGGCTGACTGTTTATATATAGTTTTTACTCTGTGTAGACAGATGAATCTGCTCTATTGCACAACAAACTTAAACAAAATTAGATTATTGTCAATGAAAGGGTTAACTTCCTTTGTCTGTATTAGTGCAGGATGCTGCTATCTGGCTCAGAACAGCACAGATATGCTCCCTCATTCCGTCCTATGATTTATATCATTAATTTGCCTGTAATTGATTAAATGTGACTAAACTCTCCTATTCCTAAGTTTCGCTAGCACTATTGCAATTTGCAAGCTTTTTTTTTTTTATTCAAATTTATTTATTGAGATTTTGTAACATTTAACATCACATACTTGGATACGCCGATCCAAGTAAAATAACATGCACTTACACAGTATGAGTATAATTAATAACATCTGAACAGAATTTCCATTAGCTTAGGAAGTAATTAACAGTAAATACCAAACCTAAGATAAACAGAGTCATTAATATTATATTAATTGCTCTAAAGTATATACTGATGTGCAAAATCGAGTAACACCTAGGGCTATACATGAAGAGGAAGGAAATTAATAAATAAAACCAAAGAGAGGAATAAGAGGGGTCAAATAGAAAACAAAAGAGTAATTCTATACATAAAGTTTATTCCATGGAGACCAGATCTTAACTTCAGAGTAGTGAGTGCCGCTTTTGAGGCTAATCATTTCTTCAAACTGAGAAATATGGATTCATTTTTGTATCCGTTGAGAGAGAGTAGGTGGGTCTGAACTAAGCCAATGTAATAGGATTTGTGCTCTAGCGGATGTGAGCAGAAACATAAATAAAAGCTGGGGGAAGGGTGCGAGGGTGTCTGTAGGAACAAAACCATTTTTGGTGTAAGAGAGAAGATGGATGTCAATAAGCTCCTATGGCTTTGTTGGATTTGAAGCCAAGATGAATGCAGGCCTGGGCAGTACCACCAGATGTGACTCAAATTTCTGTGCTGAGGGTTGCATTTGTCAGTAGTGGACAGGTGTTTATGGAATAACCAATCTGGTGAACGATACCATCTGGTGAGGATTTTATAATGACTTTCCTGGAGTCAGAACCCATGGAGAACCCATGTGAGTATCACAGGATATGTTGAGATTCAATCATGGATAATTCCATCTGCAATTTGCGTTCCCAGGAAATGAGGAGCGCAGGTTTTGTTGGTCTAGGTGGGATGACCTCTTAGTGACCATAGATGTAATAGTACGTCCTGGCCGCTACTATCTTAACGACCAGGGACGTACTATTATTGTGAACATGTATTTGCTGGAACTGACAGCTAACACCCTACTCCATAACCCCCAGTCAGAGCTGAGCATTTAAGGGTTTCCACTTGTGTAATGACTCCCCATCCCCCCCCCCCCCCCACAGCGAGATCAGGGGATGCCAATATGTATTTTCAACAGCCCGGTGTCTGACCAGTGACCCTGGGTTGTCAGGAGCCCCCATACCTGGTTAATCCTGACGCCAATGGGAGGAAGTCAGCCTATGTATAGTACTGAACCAGTGATCAGAGCATCGCTGCTTCAGATCCCCTAGTGGGACATCACAAAATGGTAAAAAAAAAAGTGAAGTGTAATAAAAAAAAACATTAATAAATGAATAAAGCCCCAAGATGCCACTTTCCTATACAAAATTAATTATATATATATAATCTATATAAAAAACCCTAAAATTAATAAAAACAATACATATTTGGTATCCCTGCGTTTGTAACAACTTGTACAATAAAACTGAAACATTATTTAACTTGCACTGTGAACGTCAGAAAACAAAACGGAAATAAAATGCCGAAAGTAATGATTTTTTGCCATGTCGCCTTACAAAATATGCTATAAAAAGCGATCAAAAACTCATATGCACCCCAAAACAGTACCAATAAAAAGCATAGGTCATCCCGCAAAAAATAAGCCCTCAACCAACTCTGTCAACTGAAAAATTAAAATGTTACGCATCTCAGAAGATGGCAATGCAAAAAAATTAGTAATTCATAAAAAAACTATATAAATGAGGTATCGCTGTAATCATACCAACCAACAGAAGAAAGGTAACATGTTACTTATGCTGTATGGCAAAAAATTTAAAATGTATAACGCAATACCAAATTAATGCTTTGTTTTTGCTTTTTTTATAAATCCACCAAAAAAAGTTAATAAAATTTATTCAATAAGTTATAGGCACCCCAAAATGCTGTCTTTACAAAATGCATTTCATCTCATAAAAAACAGCCTTCATATGGCTACATCACCAGAAAAAAAGAAAAAAAAAAGTTTGCACAATGAGAAGACAAAAACCCCAAAAATCACCAAATCATTACAACAAAACTGGATGCAGCAGGAAGGGAATGTATAAGTTGTGCGAGCATATATCAGGATACACCCCAGATTTAGAGCTTATAAGGGAAAAGACACTAGAAGTGACCCCCAGAGTGACCTGCCCCAATTATAGCAGCTACTGGGGATATAGTGGTGTTCCCATTGTACGCCACACAGCTTACATATTCGCTTTTCACCATCCGCTGTGCATTCACTTCTGGGATATTTATGAACACTACACCCCTTGATAAATTCTTAATACCTAATGTCATATTAGGGAGTAAACTGCTGTTTGCGCACAGCCAGGCATAGAAGGGAATGGCCGCCACGTAGTTTTTGGAGCACAGATTTAGGCAAAAGTCCCAAGTAGTGTCCCGTGCAAAAAGCACTGCAGGAAAAACCGCGGCGGCAATGCATTGCTGTTTTTCCTGCAGCGCTTTGCACAGAAAGTTTGCAGAAGTTTCTTCTGAGGACTTTCTGCTTCAATTATACCTATAGGGAAACCGCCGGCATTTACGTAGGTATAATTGACATGCTGTGATTTCCAAAGCCTCAACGGTTTTGGAAATTGCAGTGTGTCTGCTGAGCATATTTTACCTCTGTGTGGGGATGGGATTGACTAGAAATTTTACAGTTTAAAGTTGCTTACACCCCAGCCTTAGATGGTTTTGTTTTTGGACATGGTGACACTTTTGCTGAGCCCTGAAATGCCAGTAAAGTGGAATCCCCGTGACCCCATTTTGGAAACTACACCCTGAAGGAATTTATTCAGTGGTACAGTGAACACTTATAACCCCCAAGTGTTGCATTAATTTATTTTCCAGAAATTAATACTCAGCTGATGATGAAAGGTGAAAATGACAATTTTTCCAGGAATATGTCATTTCAGTGCATAATATGTTGTCAGAGATGAACCCTCCAAAAGCTGTTGTGCCAAGTATACCTGCTTAACACTTTTTGGAGTGTGTGTCTCTGCTGACACAAGCTGGGCACAACATATCGGTCACTTATAGTGGGGAAAAAAAATATTTAGTCAGCCACCAATTGTGCAAGTTCTCCCACTTAAAAAGATGAGGCCAGCCTGTAATTGATATCATAGGTAGACCTCAACTATGAGAGACAAAATGAGAAAACAGCAGCAGCCTGACATTACAAGGGTGGGAAGGGCCACTGTTTTTGGCCCTTCCCAGCCTAATAATACCAGCCTGTGACCACCCCAATCCGCAGCAGTCTCTTTAGACAGCTGGGTATTGGACGATACCCAGCTCTTCCCGGCACCCCTGATGGTGTTGGGTACCGAGGTAATAATTGGAGGGTTAGTGCTAGAATATTCACCAGCTAACACTAAGCCACACCTTAGTAATGGATGCTGTCTATCAGACAGTCGCCATTACTAAGGGGGCAAGAAAGTATTTTAAAAAAAATCAAGAGACATGAGAGAAATGTTTTTTATTGAAATAAAAACTCCCCCAGACAACCCTCTTTGACCATTTTATTAAAAAAATTAAACAAAAATGATGATCATCGATGGAGACCTGTAGTTGAGACAGAATCTTGACTCATCTGTGAGACAGAATTCTGTCTCATCCTAAAGGTAGCTGTGCCAGAATGAGCTAGTGAAGGGACTCCTAAGTTACATAAGACTCCCTTTACTAGCTATGTGACCTGAGTTACTCCTGCTCACATTTAAAATAAGCTATTGAAGTGAAATACTGTCAATGTGCCTGGGAGTAAACCAATCACAATGAAGTGTAATAATATCGATCCAGCATGGCGGCAGCTGACAAGCTAAATGCTGTCTTAGTACCTTGGAAATCAGGATAGTACAAGAGTACTACCCAGCTTTCCAAGATACTGACGTGCCTCAACACTGGATCAATATTTTTAAACACTTCAGTGTGGTAGGGTTGAGAGGCGGGAGCTGAATCAGCTGATTGGTGCAGGATCTGGGAGTCAGCCCCCACACCAATCAGATGCTGATGGCCTTTTCTGCGTATAGATCATCAGTATCTATTGTATTCACATCCTGGACAATCCCTTAAAAAACAAAAACAGATGACTATCACTCAATAATAGATGTTGTGAAGCACCTACTCTGAATCACTGTCTATGCTTCCAGACCATCCGTCTGTGCAGTAGTCTCAGGTCTGCACAAGGGCATATGTTCTGGTGGATTCCACAGTTTTCACATTAAGCCTAGATAGAAGAATGCTTAATACTATCATTTCATTCACTGCAGAGAGGAAACAGACTTGGGTGCTAAATTATCTTATTTTATATCAGTAGGACACAGTCTAGTTGGGGCTTTAAAGGGGTTTTCCAAGGCTGAGTAATTGATGACCTATGAAATCATCAATTAAAAATTAGAAAGGGATCAGCACCTGTTCACGTGATGTGTGTGCTGCAGCCTCTTCAGTACTTACCAAACACAGCTCCATAGTGACTGTGCTTGGTATCACAGCTCAGCCCATTCACTTTAATGGGACTGAGCTGTGATCAGGCCATGTGATCAATGAACATAATGTCACATGTCCTGTGAAGTAGAAGCAGCACTCAGAGAGGGCCACTGCCTTTTTAACCAGCTGAACCACAGGGGGACAAGGTGTCAGATCCCCAACAGATCTCCAATTGATGACATTTCTAAGGATAGATCAGCAATAAAAATAAAAGGAAAGTCCTGGAAAACCCCTTTAAGTTAAGCCCCACATGGCGTTACGCAGCAAAAAAGCTCTGCGGGAAAATCCATGACAGCAACGCATTGCAATTCTTCCTGCAGCGCTTTTGACAGAAAGTTCGAAGAGGTTTCCACTGTGAACTTTCTACTTCCATTATACCTATAGGGAAACCACCGGCATTTCCATAGGTATAATTGACATGCTGAGATTTCCAAAACCGCAATGGTTTTGGAAATCGCCGCATGTCTGCAACACGTATATTAAGCAAAGTGGGGATGGGAATTGCTAGAATCCCATCCACTTTGCTGTGATTGTAAAACGCTGCTTTTTTTTTCCCACAGTGTTTACGCCGTAGGCGAACCGCGGCGTTTCCACCACGTGGGGCCCCGGCCTTAAAGACAGAGAAGTGCCCCGACTATGGCTCTTGAAATGTGGTGACACAAGTCCCCACTGACCTACACTTCCTGCACCTGAATCCCTTACATGCTCCAAAATTATTACGAGGCCAGAGTCAAATAACTACTACTTTTTCCATAAGACAGACGATAATGAATCCAGGTTCCTGGTCCTGAGAATGGGGTTGTTTTTCTCCCCACAGTGAATTTAGTCTGACTGAATCCAGGGTGAATGTAGCCGTGCCCTGCTGGATAGGAAGCATCCATGCCCTCTTTTACTTTAATGGGAGCGCCTGAGATAGCCGAAGTACTGTACTTTACTATCTCAAGCACTTCCATTGAAGTTAATAGGTGCACGGTCGCCTCCCATCTAGCTGGGCGCAGCTGCATTCAGCATGGATTCAGTTAGAAGAAAAACACCCCGATTCTGAGGGCTCTATCCTATGGATAACAGATAACTATTCTTCATGGCATAACCCCTTTAAAAAGGTTATCCACCTTCTAATATTCTAGGCCCGATTCACACGACAGTGCCCAGCACAGTGTACACCCGAGGAGAATCTGTTTTCAAGGATCCCTCATTGAGAAGAGTCTATTGAGGGATCCATAAAATCACCAAAAATAGCCGGTTCTATTTCTTTCTTGGATCATTCACACAGACCGCTAAAACAATGGTCGTGTGAATAGATCCACTAAAATCTATCGGACCGTGTGCTGCTAATACAACAGACAGCACACGGCCTTGGAATCCTGTTGTGTGAATGAGCCCTTAGATCTGTGGAAGTCTGACAACCTGGACCCCTGCAGATCAGCTGCACCAGGACAGCGTGACTCCAGGAATTATTACATACAAGGAGCCACACTGCTCACTCACTGAACAAAGTGTAGCTGCGGCTACTGTAGTGCTTGCCTCATAGACTTCAATGGGACAGAGCTGCAGTACCTAAAGCCACCACTACACTTTATACGGCTAGTGAGCAGTGTGGCTCCTGGTATGGTAACATTACTGAGAGCCATGCTATTCCAAAGCAGCTGATCTTCGGGGGGGTCCTGCGTATTGGACCCCTGCAGGTGGTATATCAATATTAGAATGTGGATAATCCCTTTAAAGGATTATTGTCCAGGCTAAAATGTATTTTTTAATTAGACTGACAGAGGTGAAAAAAAAACAAAAAAACACATATCCCTGTCCCTGGTGCTCGTGTGTCCTCCCGCCCCTGCAGCTCTGTTGTTTTCTTTCGGCGCAAGTCCCCATCACACATGACTGCTAAAGCCAATCCGCAGCCACGGCGAAAGACACAGGAAGTCACTACCTGTGACGTCCCCGGGTCCCTTCTGTAAGCCGCTGATTGACCTAAGCAGTCACGTGACCACCGAGGCCAATCATCGGCCTCAGCGGAAGGGAGCCGGGATGTCACAGCCAGAAGGCAGCCAAGTAACAGAACCGGACTGCAATGGGAGGACACTGGAGCATCGGGGACATGTGAGTAGGGTATTTTTTTCACCTCCCCTGGCATAAACAAAAAAATTAACAACATATTGACAAAATTATATTGTATTGGGGGTTGCTTAAAAAGGTTATATGTGCCATATAAATAAATAAGCCGTGTTAAATCAGCCCCATAGTATTTCCACTGTACGAATAGGATGCATGACGTTAAATAGGATGCATGACATTTTTTTTTAACATCATGCATCCTATTTGTACAGTGTAATTACTATTTATTCATTAATTTTGCTTACTTGTATAGCACCATCATATTCCGCAGCGCTTTACAGACATTGACAGCCACTGTCCCATATAGGGCTCACAATCTATATATACTGACAATGTTTGTAAAGCGCTGCGTAATATGATGGCGCTATACAAGTAAGCATAATAAATAAATAAATAAATAGGGATGATTTAACACAGTTTATGTGCTTTAAAAAAAAGTGGTGTACAAGCCATTAACAAAGTAACAATTATTTTACGCAAGTGACAATTTTTGCGAAAAATTTTTTGAGTTTTGCACACCACTTTTCTGGCCCTGTCATTTTTATCATCATTTACTTCAGTTTTCTAGTGTTAATGATGCCAGAGATCTACATCAGCAAGGAGCTGGTGTGGAGTTCTGTTTAGGCACACAGACTCCGGAAGACGCAACTAATTTATGTGTGCACCTCATTATAAATTAGGCGCAAAACTCCGGCAGGTGGAAAACATTGTTTTTGATGAATAAGCCATGACTCCTGTCATGTGGATCGCTGTGTCGCCTTGTAACTCCTTCACTCATGTTAGTGAATGGAGTCGCATTGCAACCTGAGGGTCCAAAATGCGACTCCATTCACTAACATGTGAAAGAGTCCCAAGGCGACACGGCGATCTTTGGTTGCATGACAGAAGTTGTAGTGTAGCCATAACCTTATGCTAGATTCACATCCGCAGCAAGCTCTCTGTCATACAGGTCCGCCACGGGACCCGAATGACTGAGAGGCGGACTGTTAACATGGCGGTTACACACAGACACCGGCAGACCCCATTGACTATAATGAGGTCGGCCGGTGTCCGCCATTTTCAAACTGAAAGTAACGGACAGAGAAGTCCTCAGCGGTTTCTGCAACTTAGGTATTGTTATGCTGGAGCCCTAGAGCAGGCAAAATGAGGACTAATAGTCGGGGCTCGGGGCCCACCGGGGGAATTCACCGGTTCCGACCCTGTATGTTGCCCATTCCTCCATGCAGATCTCCTCTAGAGCAGTGATGTTTTGGGGCTGTCGCTGGGCAACACGGACTTTCAACTCCCTCCAAAGATTTTCTATGGGGTTGAGAACTGGAGACTGGCTAGGCCACTCCAGGACCTTGAAATGCTTCTTACAAAGCCACTCTTTTGTTGCCCTGGCGGTGTACTTGGGATCATTGTCATGCTGAAAGACCCAGCCACTTTTCATCTTCAATGCCCTTACTGATGGAAGGAGTTGTGCACTCAAAATCTCACGATACACGGCCCCATTCATTCTTTCATGTACACGGATCAGTTGTCCTGGTCCCTTTGCAGAGAAACAGCCCCAAAGCATGATGTTGCTACTCCCATACTTCACAGTAGGTATGGTGTTTTTTGGATGCAACTCAGCAATCATTCTTCTCCAAACACGACGAGTTGTGTTTCTACCAAACAGTTCTACTTTGGTTTCATCTGACCATATGACATTCTCCCAATACTCTTCTGGAACATCCAAATGCTCTCTAGCAAACTTCAGATGGGCCCGGATATGTACTAGCTTAAATAGTGGGTCACGTCTGGCACTGCAGGTTCTGAGTCCCTGGCGGCATAGTGTGTTACTGACGGAAGCCTTTGTTACATTAGTCCCAGCTTTCTGCAGGTCATTCACTAGGTCCAACCGTGTGGTTCTGGGATTTTTGCTCACCATTCTTGTGATCATTTTTACCCCACGGGGTGAGGTCTTGCGTGGAGTCCCTGATCGAGGGAGATTATCAGTGGTCTTGTATGTCTTCCATTTTCTAATTATTGCTCCCACAGTTGATTTCTTCACATCAAGCTGCATGCCTATTGCAGATTCAGTCTTCCCAGCCTGATGCAGGTCTACAATGTTGTTTCTAGTGTCCTTCCAAAGCTCTTTGGTCTTCAGTAGAGATGAGTGAATCGATTCTGCAGAAGTGAAATTCGATCTGAATTTCAGGAAATCTTCAATTCGTCTCGATTCCGGATTTCCTTATGCTTCGATGCATCAAATCGCATTTTTTAAATTTTTTTTTTTTTAAATGGCCGCCGCACATGTTAGGACAAGGGGGAAGGGACTCTGAGAGCACCGGATCACCCACAATGCCAGCGTGCAGCTAATCAGCAGCCAGCAGGACCTGTGATGTCACAGCCCTATAAAAACCCTCGGCCATTTTAGGTACAGTCATTCCACATCGCTCTTACTGTAGGGACAGACGTCGGCAGGAGCTAGGGAAAGACTTAGGAAACATATAGAAGTTCAGGGAAAGAGGCTGAGCATTAGAACTGTAGGGAAAGCATAGGGAGGAATTGAGAGAAGAATTTGGGGTGGTTGCAGGCTCATTTACAGCAAGAATTTGCAGAATAATTCACATTGCAGCACTCACTGCCGTTATACTGCTGCTCATTACTCATATCTGTGTCATCAAGGTGGAACACAACAAGCCTTTTGCAGTGCCCGTACAAAAAAAAAAAAGTGAAATATCATACACTAATATCTGCACGCATCTGTAAAAGAAGCCTTTTTAAAGGCCTTTATAATAAGGGGCTTATTCACTGTTCTTACAAGGCATAACATTATTCAGTACTATTGTGCCAAAGAAAACTGAATTATCATCCAATAATATCTGCACTTATCTGTAATAAAGGCCTTTAACGTGGGGAAAGACATAACAACCATATTCGCCATTTTGTTACCAGTATAAAGTTGCAGGCAATATTTAAAAATAGTATCTCTTATATATATAAAAATGAGTTTCTGTCTGTCTGTCTGTTCTTTATGCGCGACCAAACAACTGGACCGATCCTCACCAAATTTGGCACACCTGTACATCAGGTGTCCGGGAATATTTTAGACTGGGTCTCAGCTCCAAATGATGTATCGTTCCTGAGATACAGTATTCCCAAAAAATGACCAGCATTGGCTAATACAAGCCTGCAAGTCTTTCACTCATATTCCAACTGCCATACACACGGTCACATGTCCCTTATCAGCCAATAGAAGCTCACAAGTGCTTAGTCTCCTCAGGCACACAGGTTTCCATAGCAACCAAGCTATTTATGACCTGTATTAGTCAATAGCAGTTCGCAGGTCCTTAAATATTCAGTCATATCACGTGTATCAGCCAATATAAGTTCACATTTAATTTACCAGGTTTCCATAACAACACAGCCATAAATAGACTGTACCTATACTGGACTCAGTGGCGTAACTAGGAATGGCTGGGCCCCAAGGCGAACATTTGACATGGGACCCCCTCAGCAACCGCCCCCCCCCGCACAAACTGCATTCCTACACACACTATTCTGCCCCATAGTGGCCCTTACACAGTATTCTGCCCCATAGTGGCCCCTGCACACAGTATTATGCCCCATAGTGGCCCCTTCATGCGCACTTCCTGCTACCTCTTCAATGTTGGACCAGATGTCACGTGAGCCAGGCATGCATCGCGATGCATAATGACGTTGGACTTGCCCACTGACGTCTGAGACTTCACCAAGGAGGCCCGAAGCCTGCTGGAGTGCAGGAGAGGTAAGTAACAGTGTTTTTTATGTTCCCTCAACTCCTCAGGGCCTCCGATCATTATACTCTGGGGTCTGAAAAGAAAAGACCCCAGAGTATAATGATAGCAGTGTTTGTGGGGTTCACGGCCCGCAGGCCTTACTTTCCTCCTGCTCCCAGCCGCCTCTGCAGAAGGTGAAGCGCAGTTGGCCGTGAGCAGGAGTGGGGATCGGTAAGTAAATAGGGCCTATTAAAAAAAAAAAACATCAGGGGCCTGCCGGGACCCCAAATGTCCCCGACCCTGTGGCAGCGGCTACCACTGTTACCCTGGTATTTACACCACTGACTGGACTGCCATACTGGATTTCAGCATTCTTATAAATAGAAACGTTTTTAAACTACTCATGTCCCCTGCAGCAAAATGCATGGCTGCTGCTCGAGCTAATGAAAACTCTCAGCAGACCCAAGCCTGTCTCCAATCTGAAAAGGTATGTCACAGACAACAGTGAGCTGCTGAAACAACCCAGCAGACCCAAGCCTGTCTCCAATCTGACAAGGCATTGTCATCCACATGCACACAGCTGCACTCCATGTTTCCATAACAACCCAGTCATTTTTCTCCACTGCTGTGGGTCAGCTTTAAAAGGGCAGGGCGCTGTGGATGACACTGTTGCACAAGGTCACATACACACAGCTTTACTTCAGGTTTTCCATAACAACCGATCGCAGGTCTTTCACTGATATCCAAACTGACGTTTATGGACCAATGGAAAAGGTTCTTCAGTCTTGACATACACACAGCTTTACACCAGGTTTCCATAGCAACCAAGCTATTTATGACCTGTACGAGTCAATAGCAGTTCGCAGGTCCTTAAATATTCAGTCATATGACGTGCATCAGCCAATATAAGTTCACATTTCATTTACCAGGTTTCCTTAGCAACACAGCCATAAATAGACTATACCTATACTGGACTGCCATACTGGATGTCAAGTGCAAAACTGGCCAATTCTTATGGGGCCACTACACAAACAAAAAATGAAATGTACCCGTGCGAAGCCAGGTCCTTCTGCTATTTGTCAATAAAGATTCAATAATTCTTAGCGGTTATCACTTATTTAAAGGTGTTTATTAGTGTCAAAACACATAAAAAGGACCATATTCGCCATTTTGTTACCAGTATAAAGTTGCAGGCTATTTTTCAATACAGTAATGTCAATATTAATTCAATAATTCTTAGCGGTTATCACTTATTTAAAGGTCTTTTTTAGTGTCAAAACACGTAAAAAGGACCATATTCTCCATTTTGTTACCAGTATAAAGTTGCAGGCAATATTTTAAAACAGTATTGTCAATAATAATTCAATAATTCTTAGCGGTTATCACTTATTTAAAGGTGTTCATTAGTGTCTAAACCCATAAAAAGGACCATATTCACCATTTTGTTACCAGTATAAAGTTGCAGGCCATTTTTAAAACAGTATTGTCATGCGAGAGGATGGACGATGGCGCAGATAGGCAGCAGCCAACTTACTACATAGGGTATCTCTATAGTAGTTCAGTTTGTCCTCCCTCTCAGCGGGTGTAAAAACAGCCCCCATTTTTCCCCAGTAGCGAGGGTCTAACATGGTGGAGAGCCAGTAGTCATTCCTCTGCTGAATCGTGACAATTTGGCTGTCACTGCGCAAGGAAGTCAGCATGCTTCGGGCCATTTGCGCAAGTGACTCCCTGCATCCATCTCCACTGCCAACGGTGTGTCTGGGTCATCTGCCTCATCATCCTCGTCTTCCTCTGGCTTTTCTGGTTGCTCCTGTTCCTCCTCTCCATCCATTTGGCTACACATTGTTTGTGCTCCAATGTCCTCCTTATCCTCCTCCTCCAGTTCAGCCCCTACAGGGCTCATGTGGCCTTGAGATGTAGACGCCACAACTCCAGTCCCCTGACCAGCCAGATTGAAAAGCATCTTTTCCAGGATGTGAATCAGTGGAATTACGTTGTTCATCCCGTAGTCCTGGCGACTGACTATCAAAGTGTCCTCCTCAAAGGGAACGAGCAAACGACAGGTGTCATGCATGAGCTGCCACTGGCTAATGTTAAAGGTACAGTTGTGCTAAAGGCACAGGAAACATGGTCAAAGTTGAAGGAAAGATGAATGCAGCACGTTTTCAGCAAATACTGGAGGCAAATTTTCACTCATCAGCCAAGAAGCTGCACATGGGACGTACTAGGACATTCCAAAATGACAACGATCCAAAACACAAGGCCAAGTCGACCTGTCATTGGCTACAGCAGAAGAAAGTGAAGGCTCTGGAGTGGCCATCTCAGTCTCCTGACCTCAATATTATTGAGCCACTCTGGGGAGATCTCAAGCGCGCAGTACATGCAAGACAGCCCAGGAATTTACAGGACCTGGAGACTTTTTGCCAAGAAGAATGGGCAATTTTACCATCTGAGAAAATAAAGAACCTCATCAACTACCACAAAAGACTTCAAGCTGTCATTGATGTTAGAGGGGGTAATACACGGTATTAAGAACTGGAGTATGTGAACTTTTGAACAGGGTAATTTTGATGTTTTGGTTGTCATCGTTATGATTTAAAATGAGAAAACACAGAATAACGCTGACATACAAAGCCATCCACAACCTGTCCCCTCCATATATCTCCGACCTAATCTCCCGCTACCTGCCCACACGTAACCTCCGATCGTCCTAAGACCTCCTACTCTGCTCTGCTCTTATCCACTCTTCACACAACCGTCTCCAAGACTTCTCTCGTGCATCCCCCATACTCTGGAACTCATTACCAAGACACATAAGACTGACCCCCACAATCACAAGCTTCAAGAAGGCCCTGAAGACTCACCTATTCAGGAAGGCCTACAACCCCCAATAATGCTACTGTCTCCATACCACCACCTGAACAGCCTCTACCCCCACCTTCTGTCTCTATCCCTCTTCCCTCATAGATTGTAAGCCCTTGTGGGCAGGGCTCTGAATCCCACTGTGCCAGTTGGTCACTGTTAGTATTATCTGTTTTGTATATCTTGTGTATCGTATGTAAATCCTCAAATGTAAAGCACCATGGAATTAATGGTGTTATATAAATAAACAATAATAATAAATAATAATAATAATACCTCCTCCTCACTGTACAGTGGATCTGAGCCCACAGCTTAGAGTACTTCTGTAGCTGAGGGAACAGAAAAGGACAGAGGCAAGTTGAGTACAGGTGAGGGCACAGGGCCTGCTGCCGCGCCATGCCAACTAAGGGTTGTGTTTGACGAACCCACCGATTCTTGGCTGGGGGTGTCTGTTGTGACTTGGCATGAATTGGATGACCGAGTCAACCAGTCTACAACCGTTGGGTTGCTGGTCAAGACACGACCGCTACTTGACACTGGGAGCTCAGGCCTCTGTAACTGACCCCTGCTGCCACGCTCCCTTACTCTGCTGCGACCTGTGTCTGTGTCAGAAACATTTAGGCCTGTGTCCTTCCCCTGTGCATGGCCACTCGCTTCTCTGTCTGACATACTGTTTGATGAAAAAACGTAATTGCAAAGGGCAAAAAGGCCTGTTATTTTTTACTTTGAGGAGAACGGCAAATATGCCCCTTATTTCTTTCCCCACTAATGAACACCTATAACAAAAGCGTAATAAAGGCAGAGATTTGTGGCTCCGAATTATTGACAATATTGTATTGAAAAATGGCCAGCAACTTTATACTGGGAACAAAATGGCGAATATGGTTCTCCTTATTGGTTTCCACACTAATAAACACCTTTAAATAAGGCGTATGCTCCTCCAGCATACCACATATGCAGGGCACAGCGGTGTCACGCTGTTCTACACCTCGTTTGCCTGGGCGAACAAAGTCACACAGGGGAGGAATTAGGTCACTGTATGTCCTCCTCATGCTGCTTCCCACTGGGTCACTCTGTGTACTCCTCATGCCACTGCCACTGGGTCACTGTATGCCCTCCTCATGCCGCAGCCACTGGGTCACTGTATGCCCTCCTAATGCCGCTTCCCCTGGGTCACTGTATGGTATCCTCATGCTGCTGCCAACTCCACATTATGTCGCTTTGCCACTCTGTAGACATCTACAGTATGTGGAATCTGCAAACGACGGTGTAAAAGGAGTGCGCTCTTTCACTGTACAGTAGGATGTTGGGCCTCTGTACGGTTCTTTTTACCTGGCACTAACATGGACCTGTAAGGCTGGGTTCGCACTTGAGTTAGTTGGACAGTTTTGGCCCTGTACTGTCCAAATAAGTGAAGTGTGCATTGATTCTAAGAGCGACGCCTGTCATGTGCGTGTCATTCGGACTCACAGTATTGTTTGACTACCACAGTAGGCTCCCTATGTGTGTTACTGCAAGGCACAGTGTTCTACAGGCTCTCTGGAGCTAGGAAATAGGTGTTTTTTTAGCGATATTTGCCGCAAAGTAATTCGGATCGAAGCACATTTTTTTGGAACTTCGAATAGAAGTGCTGAATCAAACTTTTGAGAAATTCGCTCATCTCTAGTCTTCACCATAGTGGAGTTTGGAGTGTGACTGTTTGAGGTTGTGGACAGGTGTCTTTTATACTGATAACAATGTCAAACAGGAGCCATTACTACAGGTAATGAGTGGAGGACAGAGGAGCCTCTTAAAGAAGAAGTTACAGGTCTGTGAGAGCCAGAAATCTTGCTTGTTTGTAGGTGACCAAATACTTATTTTCCACCATAATTTGCAAATAAATTCTTAAAAAATCAGACAATGTGATTTTCTGGATTTCTTTTCTCATTTTGTCTCTCATAGTTGAGGTCTACCTATGATGTCAATTACAGGCCTCTCTCATCTTTTTAAGTGGGAGAACTTGCACAATTGGTGGCTGACTAAATACTTTTTTTCCCCACTGTATGTGGGTGTTATGACTATCTGTCTGAAAAGCAGAGCATTTCACATTTTGAAAATTGCAATTTTCTACAAATTTCCATCACATTTCCTTTTTTTTTATGAATAAATATAAAAATATTGATCAACTTTTACCACTAACAAGAAGTACAATGTGTCACAAAAAAAACAATCTCAAAATCACACAGAGCATTTGCTGTACGCTCAGTCCACCAATGTGGCTGAGCATACAGCACATGCTCCATGCGCCACCTTGGATTTCTTCTTACACGCCTGCTCATGTAAGAAGGAAGTAAAGAAGAGGACGAGAAGGCATGAACTACAATCAAGAAGGGGGCGGGGATGCAGGTACAGGCCAATGACGCGGGTTTGCTCAGAGTACAGGGGGAATGCCCCCTGTGCTCTGTGAACACTAATTTGCATAAGAAGAAACCAGATTTTTCGTGAAAAGGCCGGCAACATAATTGAAACAAAAGGTATGCTTACAATAGCCTTTCTAAAGGCTACATGAAGATAGTTTTAGTTAAAATTAAAAAATATCAATGATAGACTCCCTTTAAGGTACTTTTAGGCTGTGTCCCCAAGGGGTTAATGAAGCACTGCAGTAGCGTAGATAACTTTCTAGTGCTACGTTGTTTGGAAGAGAGTATTCTCTCAAATTCTGTTGAACACAACCCCCCCCCCCACTTACTTTCTAAATTACTTACTGTACCAAAAAGCTTTTACCTAGATCACCGAAGCGGTCATGTGACCACCCCAGGCACATTTTCTGATTTTCCAGTGACGTTCTGTTTCCGGTGAGTTAGTTAGGAAGGGCTAGTAGTGGGCGGGCTAGCTAGGGAAACAGGGAGGGGGTATAATAAATGGAGAGAGGGAGGGAGTGAGAGAGGGAGGGGGAGGGAGTCAGCTCTGAGTGAAGCGCAAGGCATCATGGTAGTTGAAGGAAAACAGAACAGGGAGCTACCCTTGTAAACAAATGCAGAAGATGTCAGGAGCTCACAGAGAAACCCATAAATCACTCAAAACACTGCTAAAGGTATTTGGTTGAACTTATTAACCTATTAATAGCACTAACCGACCTTTTTTGCCTGGAAAACCTCTTTTAGCAGCTTCTCATCATAATCTATAGAACTAATTGGGTCTATGACCGTGAATGTTCAGAGAGGGAGCCACACAGAGCCAATGTCTGTTTGAGCTCTAGTTTGCAAGTTTTGCAGCACTTAGTGCTCTATGCATCATGCAATGAGAGTAATCACATATCCATCCCTATCGCCACCATCACTGCAATGCCTCGCTTTCATGCTCACAGCACCTTATATCATGTATATAACATTAGCAATGTAAGGTATCTATCTAACACTGACTACTGGCTGAGAGGCTGATGTTAGGTGGCGCTAGAACATCACAGTGACTCACAAGACACATGTTTCTTCTTTATTCTTCCTGCACAATAGATGTTGCAGCAGCAATTTTAGTTGTCCGAGATGAAACTCCATTTGTTCGGTTTTGTTGACCGTTGTTACCAGGTGCCATTCTACATTTAAAACCTTATGACATACTTAAATTGATCTTTCTAGAAAAAGCTTTAAGTCAGAAAACGACTTTCATTATAATCGTCATATTTCATTTGCACCACTAGAAGACATATCACTATTTATCTAAATGTAAATTTTGGAAACAGAGAGTTTTACATAGCTGATAGGTGAAATTATTTGTTTTCCTCCTGGGAAACTAGAGTTTAGCTACTATTTTTAATGCAGCCTGACATTTGAGATTACATCTAATAAAAAACAGCATAGAACATTTGTTAAATTCTGTCATGTGCCGTTTTATTTAGTAAATGGCTACAGCCCAAGCTCTAAATTCGTGTAATTTTTATAATCACAGATTCTGTTCAAACGAAACCGGGATACTATTGTCTCACAGAAAGGTTATGCAAAAGCTGTTCTGCTTTGACTCTCTTTTCCAAACTGTTCCATCTGCTCAGAGTTTAACTTCATCATCATACTAAGAAGCAAAGACTTGGGGTTCCATGCAACTTCACTTCCTTATAGTCAGCAGTATCAAAAACAGTTATAAAGTCAGCTCCTACACATGTAGCCAGTGATTTATTATGAAAATGTAGTCCGTATTCTAACCCTTGTGTCTGCAAAGGGTGGTGCCAAAAATGAGCTCAGAAGGCCTGACATTTTTAAGTGATTTCCATGTAGTTCTGCAAGGAAAGGAAGTAGAAACCAGTAAATACTGATACAATGTGGAAACCAGAGGTATAGCTAGGACTGGATGCAAAATCTGCAAGAGTGCCTTTACATCATACTTACTTAGTCTCCTGGAGTGCAAAATTTGTATCAGGGTATTTACTTCATATTTGCGTAGCCTTGCCAACAGCATATTTACAGCATTTATATTATTCTTTTTATACTATTCTTTCACATCAATGTATACTGTATACATATATTTGAAGAGAGATCTATACATACATACAATACAATTTTAACATACAATTTATACATTTCATTTCCGACTACAAATATGGCCAAATATGGTTTATGCAATATATAAAACATCTCTAGTAATACATAAACTGTAACTTGCAGTAAATGGAATCTTTAGCCCTTTTAATCCCATGGTGCCCTCAGCTCTACTTTTATGGTGTTGCAATTACACACTTTGCGCCAGAGGCAGAGCCTAATAGGATGCCTGTCAGCGTTATCCTGACAAGCATAACACACTGCAATACAGCAGTGTCTCTCTATATTATATCACTGATCAAGATATTGCACGATCAAGTCCCTTGGTGGGACTAACGCTAGGTTCACACTAGGGTTCAAGGACTTCGTTCCTCATTCCGTATAAAATAGGTGGAGGGAAAAGTCCTGCAAGTAGGACTTTTCTCTCCGCCAATTTCAGTATAAAATCGGCAGAAATCCGTCAGACCCCATTATAGTCTCGGGTCCCCAAGCGGACCTAAAGAATGGAAACCCACACACTAGTGGGAACCTAGCGTAAGAAAAAATGTAAAGAGAAGTTAAATAAAATTTTTAAATATCCTAAAGGAACTATGTTATCAGAAAATTATGTTTTTATGTTTTTTTTTTTAAATTTTCCACATCAAATTAAAAGATTCTATAATCCTACTGTTTTCATTCTGGCCAGAAAGTCCAATAATAGGCTGACACTTCCTGTTTTGCAGATTTGTTATAGTTATTTTTATTATTAGGTAATGTTAGAGAAAATTACATGGAATGCATCACCTATATTTTTTTTACTAATTAAAAAAACAAATGGTGAAATATCATTTTTTTTCTAATAGTACTGACCCACGGATTAAAGTTAACATGTCGTTTATACTGTGCCACGAGGTGAAGGGGTCATGCCAGTGATTGTAAAGAGAAACTGTCATTTTAATGGATTTAAATGTATGTAAACTATATAATTAGCATTATTAAGCTTTTTTGCCATTTGTGACAAAAAAAAAAGTCTAGTGAACTTACCTGGTTCAATCTATTACGAGCCCCAAATTTGAACAGTGCTATGGTCCGGGCGACTTTAGTTCCAGGGACACTACAGATGGATTTCTGAAGTTTAGGGGTAGTGGTTTCAGCTCTATGGATGTTGACGATGGATTTCAGCTGTGTGCAGTGGCATAACTAGGAATAGCTGGGTCCCAAGGCGAACATTTGACATGGCCCCCCCCCCGACCGACTCCCCCACCGCATTCCTGCACCCGCTATTATGCACCATATTGGCCCCTGCACACACTATTATGCGCCATAGTGGCCCCTGCACACACTATTATACCCCATAGTCGCCCCTGCACACAGTATTATGCCCCATAGTGACCCCTGCACACAGTATTATGCCGCATAGTGGCCCCTGCGCACAGTATTATGCCCCATAGTAGCCCCTGCACACACTATTATGTCCCATAGTGGCCCCTGCATACAGTATTATGCCCCATTGTGGACCACCCATGAACAATTATTATACAGAGTATAATGATGGAAGACCCAGGGGAGGATACAAACATAAAAAACAATGTTACTTACCTCTCCCCGGCTCCGGAGCACTCCCCTCTGATTTCAGCCATCTTCAATGTTGATACAGACATCACATGAGCCAGGACTGTGTCGCAACGCATAATGACGCCGGGGCCTGGCTCACGTGACATCTGGTACATCACCAAGGAGGCCCGAAACCACTCGCAGCGTAGGAGAGGTAAGTAACAGTGTATTTCATGTTCCCTCACCTCCCCTGGGCCTCCGATCATTATACTCCAGGGTCTGAAAAGGCTGACCATTCAACCCGATATGGCCGGGGCCCCACACAGCGTAAACGCTGTGGCTAAAACCGCAGTGTTTTACAGTATCGGCAATGTGGATGGGATTCTGGCTAATCCCATCCTCACATTGTAGAAAAATACTCGCAGCAGACATTCTGCGATTTTAAAAACCGTTGCGTCAATTATACCTATGGAAACGCTGGTGTTTGCCGTATAGGTATAATTGAATCAGGAAGTCCGTAGAGGAAAACTCTGCGGACTTTCTGTGAAAAGCCCTGCGGGAAAAACCGTGATACATTTCTGCCACTTCTTGGCTGTGGCTTGCTACATGGGGCCTTAGCCTTAATCATTAATGAGAATTCAGCACACTGTCGGCTTTCTAAAAGGATAAAATACCACACATCTATGAGGACATGAAAGGTCCTCTTTAACATTAAATGCACATGAACTATTTTATGAATTTTGTATTGCAAATGGCATACCTTTAATTTCTTCACACTCAAAAATTAGCCCCCATCACTGCCCCCACACAATATAATGGCCCTATCACTGCATACAAAATGGGGGACTAGTGAAGTGGCCACTGTATGGGGGGAATAGTGAAGGGGCCACTGTCTGCTCCCCAGTCCCGATATGTCTTCCTGCTCCGAACTGTTGTGACGTCATGTGCGCCCAGAGGAGGAAGAAACGGGAGGTGCTTGAGAGCAGGTGAGTATTGGTACTTAGGTTGCAGGCCACAGGCTCAATGTGGCCTTTAGCCTACCAAGCTTTAACAGGAGCAGTGGCGTATGGTGCACAGGTCCCATTGAAGACTAAAGAGGGAGAAGGAGTCCACGAGCAGGACCAAGGAGCGGTAAGTGAATGCAGCCTGGTTCTCCCCGGACCAGCAGAACCGGGGAGAACCAGGCTGCATTCACTTACTGCTCCCCGGTCCTGCTCGCGGACTCCTCCTCCCTCTTTAGCCATCAATGGGACCTGTGCACCATACATTAGATTTCAATCACTTAATGTGCGGCTCATGGGTACCCCCTGATGAATGAAGAGGGAAGAGGAGGCTGCGAGCAGAAACAGGGATAGGTAAGTTAATAGGAGCTGTTACCGGACCTCCACTGCCTATTAAAACCGGGGCTGGGTAAAATTTAAACACAAGCCACAAGTGGATTGCGGGCTCGACTTTGGACATGCCTGCTCTAATGTGTCGTATATGTTTCCCTAATGCCAAGTGCCTTTATTAAAGGGGTTATGCCACAAAATATATTTCTCCTTTATCCTCAGGATAGAGGATAAGCTAGTGTTTCACCACTGTGAATACAGTCGTGGGAAAAGCAGCCGAACCAGCTGGTAGGTGGAGACACACTCTACGCCCCCATTGAAGGTGTACTCACAGTGGGGGTAATACACCCCATTTTCAGTGTTGGTGGTAGTCTCAGAGGTAAGACCCCCCCACCAATCAACAATTTATCCTCTATCATATGTTTTGTGGAATAACCCCTTTAACCATGACTATGGACAAGCTATTGTGTCTATGTTTTGGTTGTTGATAGAAGATAATTTTAAATGACCCAAATACCCCTTTAAAGCTAGCATGTCAGCTCAAATAAATAGCGAAAATATTATGTCACAATTCTTTCTGGACCCTAAAAACTGAAATTACTGACTGATCCAATGATATGCTTTAGAGTCTTTTTACATGGACAAAATTGTTGGTACTCTTCCGTTAAAGAAAGAAAAACCCACAATGATCAATGAAATAACTTGAAATTGACAAAAGTATTAATAAATTTAATTTAAATTTACTGAAAATCAACTAATGAAAATCAGAAACTGCTTTTGAATTGTGGCTCAACAGAATAATAAAAAAAAAAAAATAATAATGACACTGGCCTGGACAAAAATGTTGTGGCCTTTAACATAAAGAGGTTGTGTAGCCTAATTTTTATAATTTTTTTTAAATTAGGCTGGGAGAGGTGAAAAAAAAAACAAAGACAAAACATACTCACCTGTCCACAGTGCTTAAGTGTCCTCCCAGCGCGATCTGGTCCTGCTGATTGGCTGTCTTCTTTTGCCGGAAGTCCTCACTGGCTGTGACATCCTGTGTCCCTTCCGCTGAGGCTGCTGATTGGCCTCAGGGGTCACGTGACTGCTGTGGCCAATCAGCTGCCTCAGGAAAGTCACAGGTAGTGAGTCCCGTGTCCTTCGCTGAGGCCGCTGATTGGCCTCCGCAGTCAGGAAATAGAGCTGCAAGGCCAGACCACGCTGGGAGATACCGGAGCATTGGGGACAGGTGCGTATGTTTTTTTTTTTTTTTTTTTTCACCTCCCCCGGCCTAATTAAAAAAAAAAAAATTATATTGGACAACCCCCTTTAATATTTTGTTCCACAACCTTTTGAGGCAATTGCTGCAACCCAGATGGAGGAGACTGGAGGATGGGAGTAGTAGTGGTGGATGCTGTGCCACCTAGCAGGCCGAGCACGCTCACCAACCACTCCAGTCCACTCCTAGGCTGGACAAAGTCCAGATGGTGGTGGCACTTCCAGTTGAAGAGGGGGTCTCTTCTCTCTGAGCCAGTGTGGTGTTGGTTGGAAGGGCCCTGATGGTAATGCAGGCACGACTCAGGATTCAGCGGGGCAGCTAAACCAAACAGCCTTTATTCGGCAACAGGAATCGCAAAGCAATAGCAGCTTCTAAATTGTTTGTTTGTTTGTTTGAGTTGGAAGGGACCTCAAGGGCCATCAAGTCCAACCCCCTGCAAAAGCAGGAATTCCTAAATCATCCCAGCTATATACCTATCCAGTTTCCGCTTGAAGATTTCAATTGATGAAGAACTCACCACCTCCCGTGGCAGCCTATTCCACTCCCTCACTACCCTTACTGTTAGAAAGTGTTTCCTAATGTCTAATCTGAATCTCCTTCCCCTTAGTTTCATCCCATTACTTCTCGTGCTTCCTTCTGCTAATGAGAATAGGGTAGATCCCTCTGCACTGTGACAACCTTTCAGATATTTAAATACCACTATTAAGTCTCCCCTTAGCCTTCTCTTCTGCAAACTAAGCAATCCCAATTCTTTTAGCCTTTCCTTGTAGGACATGGTTTGTAGACCTTCCACCATTTTGGTTGCTCTTCTCTGGACCTGCTCCAATAAATCGATGTCTTTCTTAAACTGGGGCGCCCAGAACTGTACACAGTATTCCAGGTGGGGTCTGACCAGGGCAGAGTACAGTGGAATAATTACCTCTCTTGATCTAGCTACAATGCTCGTCTTGATACATCCTAGAATTTTATTAGCCTTTTTAGCCACCGCACCGCACTGTTGACTCATGTTGAATTTGTGATCTATTATTATGCCCAGATCCTTTTCCCCTGTACTCTCACTTAGTTCTATTCCTCCCATACTGTATATGCTTCTTGCATTTCTGTTACCCAGATGTAGGACTTTGCATTTGTCCCTGTTGAATACCATTTTGTTCACCTCAGCCCATTGTTCCAATGTGTCTAAGTCCTTTTGGATGCACTCTCTCTCCTCTCTAGTGTTGGCTATTCCTCCTATCTTTGTATCATCTGCAAATTTTATTAGTTCCCCACTAATCCCATCATCCAGATCATTTATAAAAATATTAAAAAGTACTGGGCCCAGGACAGAGCCCTGCGGCACCCCGCTTTTTACTTTCTTCCAGTTTGATGTATAGCCATTTAGAATTACTCGTTGTGCCCGATCATTAAGCCAATTGTGAACCCACCTCACTGATATTTTATCAAAGCCATACTTGATCATTTTTTCAATAAGAATGTTATGTGATACTTTATCAAATGCCTTACTAAAGTCAAGATATACTATGTCCACTGCATTCCCCTGGTCCAACCATTCAGTGACTTTATTGTAGAAGGAAATAAGGTTAGTCTGACAAGATTTATTAGGCATAAAGCCGTGCTGGCTCTGATTAATTAAAGCCTTCCCATCCAGGTACCTAATTAAATGTTCTTTAACGATTTGTTCAAAAATTTTTCCTACTATCGAGGTCAGACTTACCGGCCTATAATTTCCTGGGTCGTCCCTATTCCCCTTTTTGTAGATGGGGACCACATTTGCCCTTTTCCAATCTAGAAGGACCACTCCTGTTTCCCATGTCTTAGTAAAGATTATTGCAAGGGGTTCTGTTATTTCCTCTGCTAATTCTTTTAAAACTCTAGGGTGTAAATCATCCAGTCCTGGGGACTTGGTTTCCTTAATCTTAGCTAAATGTTCTCTTACCAAACCTTCACTTATAATCAGCTTGGAGTCCTCTTTCCCCTCATCACTATCACCATTAATGTTGATATTTCCATCCATTTCTTGGGAGAAGACGGATACAAAATATGAATTTAGTAACTCCACCTGCTGATCCACCATGTTAACTTTTTCACCCTTATTTTTCTTCAGGACTCCAATGGTTTCCTTCACTTTTCTTTTGCTCTTAACATATCCCCAAAAACCTTTTACCTTACTCTTAACTTATTTTGCAAGCTTCAATTCGTATTCAGCCTTAGCTTTTTTAATGCTTATCTTGCAGAGTCTGCAAACTGCTGTATACTCTCCCTTAGATATAGTTCCCATCTTCCACTTGTTGTATGTTTCCTTTTTTAGTAGGTTATGTAATTTTTTGGTCATCCATCCTGCAGTTTTTAGGTGATTCCCATTTTTCTTGCTTCTAGGTATTGTTAGTTCCTGTGCATTAATGATTTCCCTACGGAAAATTTCCCACCCCTCATGTGCATTTTTGTGCTTAAGAATTTTTCGCCATGGAATTCTACTAACCCTTACCTTTAGGCCCCTAAAATCTGCCCTACTAAAATCGAGCCTTCTAGTCTTTGTCTTCTCAGGTCTTCTTCTTCTTACAACCCCAAACTCGAGTATAGCATGGTCGCTGAATCCCAATGTCCCTGCTACCCTTAATTCCTTAACCATGTCCTCCTTGTTAGTTAAAACTAGGTCCAGAATGGATGTTCCTCTCGTGTTTTTTTCTACTAGCTGGGCAATAAAGTTGTCTGCTAGAGAGGATAAAAATTTGATAGAGCTTTTACTCGTAGCTGTGTGAGTTTCCCAATGAATATCTGGGTAATTAAAGTCTCCCATGATAACAATTTCATATTTCTTCGAAAGCGTGGTCATTTGCTGTGAAAAAATCTCATCCATGTCTTCTGTCTGTCCTGGTGGTCTATAATAAACACCTATTATGATGTCCTTATCATTGTTTTTCCCCTGAATTGCTACCCAAATATTTTCCAATAAATTATCATTTTGTAAAACTGTGATTTCTGTGCAAATGTGTTCTTTTTTTAACATACAATGCAACTCCTCCACCTCTTTTATTAGTTCTATTTTTTTTGAATAGGTTGTATCCTTCCATCTGTATATTCCAATCATGCTTATCGTTCCACCAAGTTTCTGTAATACCAATGACATCATATTTTTCCTTCTGTATTATCAGCTCTAATTCTCCCTGTTTGTTTCCCATGCTTTGTGCGTTTGTGTAAAAACATTTCAGAGTGTGCTCTTATACTTCCTTTTTCTTAATTTCCTTCTGAGTATCCTGTCTTGGGTCCTCTTTACCACATCTAGTAACCTTGTTTAGTATATCCTTTAGCTGCATGTTCTTGTCTTTCTTTTTACTTTCCATCCCCTCCTCTTCTAGTTTAAAGCCCTCCTGATAAGTGTGGCAAGTCTTCTAGCAAATATGTGTTTCCCAGATTTTGTGAGATGTATCCCATCTCTAGCAAGGAGTCCACCATAGAGGTAATTTACTCCATGGTCCAGAAATCCAAATCCTTGCTCTCTACACCACTGCCGAAGCCACTTGTTTACCTCAAGTATTTTATTCCATCTCCTGATACCATAACCATCAACTGGGAGAATTGATGAGAATACTACCTGCGCATCCAGCTCCTTCACTTTCTTTCCTAAATTTTCAAAGTCTTTACGAATAGTTGGTAAATCATTTTTTGCCGTGTCGTTTGTACCCACATGTATCAGCAAAAATGGGTAGTTATCCTTGGAGCTGAAGAGGCATGGAATCCTATCGGCCACATCCTTAACTTTTGCTCCTGGGAGGCAGCATACTTCTCGTGCAGTTAAATCTGGCCTGCAGACAGTTGCCTCTGTGCCTCTTAGCAGTGAGTCGCCCATAACCACTACTCTTCTTTTTTTCCTCGCAACACTATTTCTTGTTGCTCCCTCTTGACTCTGGGTGACTTTTGTTTCTTCTTTTGCTGATAGATTATTCTTATCGTTTTCATCAGTCTGCATAAGAGTTTCATATCGGTTACCTAGCTGTGTAAGTGATGATGGCCTTGTGATCCTTTTGCATCTCTTGGTCACCTGTATCCAATTATCTGCCTCTGTAGGTTCACTCAAGTATTCTTCCCTTACTATATTTTGGAGGTTTGCTTCAGCCTCCACCACTGTAGGCTCTCTCATACTTTCTTCCCTTACTATATTCAGGAGGCTTGCTTCTGCCTCATCAATAAAAACCTCACTTTCTTTAATGCCTCTCAACGTCACTATTCTTTCTTCCAACCTCTGCACCTTATCTTCTAAAAGGGCCACTAGTTTGCATTTCATACAGGTGAAGTTGGCTTTATGGTCAGGCAAATCTGTAAACATATAGCATATGCTGCAGCTCACCATGTGAGTTTTCTCCTCTTCCATATTCCTCTCTCCTGGCCGTGCTGGGCCGCTGCTCGCCGCCGTGAAGGGCTCCTGGACATGTCGGGCTGCTCTCCGGGTGGCGGTCTGGGTGTCCGTCCCTCCCGTGTGCGGCACCTCCGCTCCTCCTCTCGCTGCTGCCGCCCGGCAGTAGGCCGGCAGCTCTCTCCTGGCCGCACTGGGCCGCACTGGGCCGCACTGGGCCGCTGCGAAAAGCCCCTGGGACACAGCGGTCTGCCCTCCGCACGCTGCAACGCTGACTCCCGCTCACAGCTGACTCCCGCTCACAGCTAACCAGCGGGCACGGCGGGCTGCTCCCCGGGTGGCGGTCTGGGTGTCCGTCCCTCCTGTGTAGGGCGCCTCCGCTCTTCCTCTCGCTGCTGCCGCCCGGCAGTAGGCCGGCAGCTCTCTCCTTGGCCGCACTGGGCCGCACTGGACCGCTGCTCGCCGCTGTGAAAAGCCCCCGGGACCCAGCGGTCTGCCCTCTGCAACGCCGCAACGCTGACTCCCACTCACAGCTGACTCCTCCCGCTGTGCCTGTGTAATCCACCTCCTGACAGTTCCAGTGGCACAGCCACTGGGGGGTAGTAATCAAACAGTGTCCAATCCCCGGCCTTGGTTCTAGGAGGGGTGACAATTTACTGGTTACCTGAAGACTAGGCCCGAAGTAATCCTCCTGAAGGCTGTGATGGCTAACCGTTGGCCTCAGCACAGCTTGTGGGGGCAGGAAACCTCTGCACACCCTTACTGTCTCACTGCTCACACTAGACTGACTGAACTCAGACCAAGGGTTACCGTTGAGACGGCGTCTCCCACAACCCCGCCCAGTGGCTTGTGATAGGCCAGGACTAACCAAGGCTAGACTTGAACACTGAAGGGAAAAAATAACAGGGAAAGCTGCAAACAGTGACACTTAAAGGGGTATTCCCACGTGCATAACCATTTTTAAATTTGTAGATAATTAAAAGTTAAACATTTTTGAAAATATAAGTAATTAAACATTTTGCAGAGTTTTAAAGATTTTCTCTAAATATCTTGTGGTCACAGTCTTGTTGTCTTCATCGGTTGTCAATGGATACGACCATGAATGCCGAATCTTTCTAAGGTCAGAAAATCAGCAATGGTTTCCTTATCGTGGCCGGGATATCTTCTCATACATGTAGTTTTCCTGTCTGATAACCTGTCCACAATAAGGAAATCATGGCTGGGTTCCTGACAAGTCCCAGACCATATAAAGTTTCTGCATTTGTGGTTGTATCCATTGGCAACCGATCAAGACAACAGAATGTCGCCACTAAGATAGTTAGAGAAAATCTTTAAAATTCTGCAGAATTTTTAACTACTTATATTTGCAAAAATGTTTATCTTTTAATTATCTACAAATATAGATATAGTTATGTTCATGGGAATACCCCTTTAACACAGAAGACGGAACATACTAACATAGCTCAGAGGCACAGTAACAAACATATGAGAGCAGCAGCCTCTGGGATGCTGCACAATCACTATTATCAAGTGATTTTTGTAACTCTCAATGTGACTTCTGCACCTGTCCACAGGTATTTTGTACGACTTCTCACAAGCAACCCGCTTCAGCTGTCTCAGGTTTGAAGGGTACCTTCTTCAGACTGCATGTTTCAGCTCCTTCCACAGATGTTCAATATAATTTAGATCAGGACTCAAAGAAGGCCACTTCAGAATAGTCCAATGCTTTGCTCATAGCCATTCATTTCCCTGCTTGAGGACTCATTACTTGCAAATGAAACCAAGCTTTCTGACACTGGGCAGCACATTTCACTCCAGAATACTTTGACAGTCTTGAGATTTCATTGTACCCTGGACAGATTCAGGACCCTGTGCCTGTTCTGACTCAATAGCTTGGCTGCAAGTGTGAGGTTGTGAGAGTGTCCTGTAGTCTCTATGCTAACCAGCAATTTACACCAAGATATCTATCAGATAGTGTTCAACTCAACTGAGGAGGCGTAGATAAGATTCCAGATGCTTTAATCCAAGTAAATCTTGTAGAACCTCATACAGCAGTAGGTGAAAAATGATGAATCACCAGGAGCTGAGCAGACATGTTGCTTACAAAGAAGTGAAACTAAACTGAGAGAGAGAGAGAGAGGGAGCTACAGCATCACAGCTAAGGATACAGAGAGAGAAAAGGGACAAACTACAAAGACAAACAGTATCACAGATACATGTCAGTGAATTAAACCAAGTCCTGGGACATGACACTCCCCGCCTGAAATCTTTAGATTTCAATGAAAACAAACATTAAATGTCCTGAGATGTCCATAAAGTCCTCTTCAAACCTGAAAAACAAAAAAAGAAACATGCACAATAAACAATAATCAACAGTTAGTCCAAATAAACCAATCTTCAGGTCGGGAAGCCGCAATTTGCCAACACCTCCACCGACCCACACTGTAATCCACAAGAACACGGTTTTAGTTCATGGAAGGAAGCTCCCCGCCATGAGCTGTGAATGGTGTCCTTATCTTCTTTTATGTGACGTCTCCTCTTGGAAGAAGAAGCACCAGTTCATTAATTGGGCGGAAGAAAACTCGCACTGAGCCTCCCTTGGTTACCTTGACCTCCACTTTCCGAGTCTTCCCATCATCACTAGGGACAACTTTAGTGATGAGACCCATAGGCCATTCATTCCGATGGACTTCTTTATCCCTTAGAAGGACGAGGTCACCCACCTGGAGATTAGGTTTTGAGGTCTGCCATTTGTGACGGCTCTGTAGCATGTGGAGGTACTCTGTTTTCCAGCGGTGCCAGAACACATTGGACAGGTGTTGAACTTGTTTCCATTGGCGTCTGTAAATGTCACTGTGATCTAAGGTACGTGGAGAGGTAGCAGCAGTACCAATTTTCTGAGTAAGAAGCGTTGCTGGGGTTAAGATAATTGGAGATTCAGGGTCTGAAGATACTGGGACAAGTGGCCTTGCATTGATTATAGCAGACACTTCAGCAAGAAAGGTTATTAACGTCTCATGGGTAAGCAGTGTCAACTTGTGGTCCATCAACATAGAGTCAAGGATTCTGCGTGTGATCCCAATCATACGTTCCCAGGAACCTCCCATATGGGATGAATGTGGAGGGTTAAACGTCCAAGTGCACCCATTGTTGGATAAGTTGTCTAACTGCAGTTCTTTGCAGGCTCCAACGAAGTTAGTGCCACAGTCAGACCTCAGTTGTTTCTCAGCAGGCAGTGGAGTGTCCCAGTCCATGTTCTCAGTGGTAAGCTGTCTTAGTAGTAGCTTGCCTTGAATGGTGATGGGAGCAATGAAACCAAGAGGATCATAAATGCTGTTCACAACAGATAAAACTCCTCGTTTGGTAAAAGGTTTGTCACAAGAAGACACTTGGAATGTGAATGTGTCTTGTTCAGTGTTCCATAGCAATCCTAGGCTGCGTTGCATAGGAGGAGCATCAGAACTGAGATCAAGATCCTTCAAGTTGATTGCATGATCATCAGAGGGAAATGCCTTCATTACCTCCATATTGTTGGAGATGATCTTGTGAAGTCTGAGGTTAGCTACAGACAGCATTTCCTGTGTTCTAGAGAGGAGATCGATCACTTCTTCACTTGCAGGTAAGGATTTAAGACCATCATCAACATAGAAGTTCCTCTCAACAAACTGACGAGCATCAGAGCCATACTCTTTCTCACCTTCTTGGGCGGTCCTTCTCAGTCCATAGATCGCTACTGCAGGAGATGGGCTATTGCCAAAGACATGTACCTTCATCCGGTAATCTATGACTTCATTGTTGACATCATTGTCCTTATGCCATAGGAACCTGAGATAGTTTCTGTCATCATCCTTAACAATGAAGCAATGAAACATCTGTTGGATGTCGGCCATCACTGCAACTGGTTCCTGTCTGAAACGGATTAAGACTCCTATGAGGCTGTTGTTTAGGTTAGGACCAGTGAGGAGCAGGTTGTTGAGAGAGACGCCTTCATACTGAGCACTAGAATCGAACACGACCCTGATTTGGTCAGGTTTGCGAGGGTGATACACGCCAAATGATGGAAGGTACCAGCATTCTTCTCCTTCCTTTAGTGGAGGTGCAGGTTCTGCATGATCTCTCTCAAATACCTTCTGCATGAAACCTACAAAGTGTTTCTCCATTTCTGGTTTCCTCTTGAGGGTACGTTTTAAAGAGGAAAATCTAGAAACTGCTTGCTTCAGATTGTTTGGTAGTTTTGATCTCGGGGAGCGGAAAGGTAAGGGTGCTACCCAGCTGTTGGAATCATCTTGAATGAATTCCTTGTCCATAAGTTTGAGAAATTCTTTATCAGCTATTGCCGGTGCCAGCTTGTTGTCATCACTTGTTGTATTGAACACTGTTAATCCAAGGGTGTCGTCCCCAGGCAGGAAAGTATTCACGTTGTCTCGGTGATTATGTAGCCACTTACTGCTGCTTATCTTCTCTTTCACTTGGTAGTGATGTGGACATGGCTGAAAACAAGTGCTGCGACCATTTGGTAACATATGCGTCTTAAATGAAGAAATATTGGTGGGCCTTTTCATCCTACCTATGCAGACGTTGCCAATGATAACCCATCCTAGATCGAGGCGCTGGGCAAATGGTGCATCATGTGGGCCATTAATTTGCTGGCGTATTTTGTGCAGTCTGAGAATGTCTCTACCTAGCAGAACTAGAATGTCTGCATTTTTGTCAAGGGATGGTATTTCACTGGCTATAGCCCTTAGATGAGGGTGCTGGAAAGCTGCCTCTGGTGTGGGTATCTCTTCTCTGTTTGATGGTATCTGGTTGCACTCAACAAGTGTGGGCAAAGGTATCTCCAAATTGCCCTTGAGAGAAGCTATTACAAGACCACTGGCCCTTCTTCCTGAAACCTCTGATATGCCACTACAAGTACCCAAGGTATACGGATAGGTATCACCCTTTAAGTTAAACAGATCAAAGAGTTCTGACCTTGCAAGTGAGTGGTTGCTCTGGTCGTCCAAGATGGCGTACACCCTCAGAGCCCTTTCTGGTTGGCCCTTGGGGTATATATTGACTAGGCATATCCTTGCACAGGACTTGTCACAAAGGTCTTCTCCGCAGACTTCTGTACATGAGGAAGATACTGTGGTAGTATTTGCTGCTTGATCTGTGTTCTCCCCGCCATGCTTAGTTGGGGAAGGGGAACCTCTAGGTGGTGTGGCACTAGGCTGGGATGGATGAAGAGCTTGTACATGGTTCTCACTGCCACACTCTATACACTTAATAGCAATTTTACAGTCTCTAGCAACATGTTCAGTAGAGGCACAACATTTGAAACATATCCCTAGTTTCTTTAGAAGCTCTTTACGTTCCTGGATTGGTTTCCTCCTGAAGCCAATACACTTCTTGAGGGGATGAGGCTTCTTGTGAATAGGACACAGACGGTTAGGATTTTCTACCTTTTCGTCTTGGTTGCTGTTGCAACTGCTTTCTTCTGGTGCTGATGTAGGTATAGGAAGAATATCAGTCTTTTTCACCGAAACTGGGCCTCTGCGGTTTCTGTAGTTAGAATGTGAGCTGTCATACTTAATAGGAGGTGAACCAGGAACACTGGGATCCCCATAGGAAAAGCTTGGGTCATTCTTGGATTCTGCAATGTTCTTGATAAACTCACAGAAGTAGGAAAATGGAGGAAAGGAGACTCTATTCTCAGTTTTGTATCTTGACCCAACTGTGGTCCACCTTTCTTGAATATTATATGGCAACTTGGTGACTATCGGGTTTACCCCACGAGCAGTGTCCAGGTAACTGAGGCCCGGTAGGAGAGTGTCCGCCTTAGCCAGTAGGAGCTCCATGAGTAGGTCACTAAGTTCTTGAAATTTCTGATGATCCTTACCAGATATCTTTGGAAACCCTTGCAACCGTTTGAACAGAGCATTCTCTATTGCTTCAGGACTGCCATAGGTTTTCTCCAGTCTTTCCCAAGCAGCGGTAAGGCCTGCTATGGGGTTGTAAATGTGGACGGATCTGAGTCTTTTAGCACGTTCTGTGGACTGTGGGCCAAGCCACCGGATAAGCAAATCTAATTCTTCAGCTGCAGTAATGCCAAGGTCACTGATTGCAGTTTTGAAGGCACATTTCCAGCCTCTGTAGTTCTCAGGTTGGTCATCGAACCTTGTGAGTCCAGTCTTAGTAAGCTCACGGCGAACCATGTACCTTGCAAACTCTGACATGTCTGTTCTCTCTGACTTTAAATATTGAGTTGCTGGCTGAGTAGCGGTGATTACGTTGTTAGTGGGGTTCTGGTTAACAGAGGTAGGTAGTAATGGGGCTGCGTAGGCATTCAGCCTAGGAGCTAGCTTAAAGTCCATAGGTTTAGCCACATATGGATGTGAGACTGGACGGTTGTTTGCAGTCTGGTAGTATGGTGTCACATTGGTGTTTACCTGAGTATCAGTATATTGCATTTGCTGAGGTGCAAGGCTTTGGGAATCCATGAAGGAAGAAGAAACTGGATGCTGGACAGGCAGGGCATTGTACTGACCTTGAATGCGGTGTGCTGCAGAAGATACTGTGCCCTGTTGCTCTGGAGAAATGTTGTCCCTGACAGGAACATTTGTGGCAAATAGGGATTCACTGCTTTGGCTTAGTACATAGTTTCTTGTGCGCTTAAGGGAATCCTCTGTTTCCACATCACACAAACTGGTGCTGTCTCTTTCACTTCCACTGATGGCCTGTTCTAAAATGCTTAACCTTGCCATGGCTGCAGCGTGCTCATTCTGTTTCTCTAGAGCTTCTAGTTCTGCCCTTTTTTGAGCTGCATTAGCTTCCATTGCTGCTGCATTAGCTTCCATTGCTGCTTTCTGTTGTGCAAAGGCTGCCTGTATCTTAGTAGCTTCCGCCTCTGCACGTGCTTTTATAAGTTGCTCACTGAGTGTGGAAGATTTTGAGGAACGTGACTTAGATGTACGCTTTGAACACTTGGTAGACTCAGAAACGTGGGATGCCATTTCCTGCAGTTGCGCAATTCTTGCCTCTGTCCTTAACTTAGTTTCATGTACTAAGCTGTCTCGTTCTGAATTGAGATGCTGGAAGCTTTGCAATTCAACTAAGGAATCGTCTGTATGAAGTTTCCTCAATATGCTTTCATACTCCTCAGCTTTCATTTTATAATGTCCATGCATAGAACAAAGCTGTCGCAGAGCTCCCTCTAGTGGTGATATATGGTATGCAGGCAAGCACATGGCAGATATCTTAGTCTGTATTTCCTGCCACCATTTTGAGAGTTCACAGGAAAGTTCATGCTTTAAACCTTCTAGATTGTCTCTAACCTGTTTAATTGAGCGTCTAGCCTTCTCACTGGGCTGCAGACTGAGGTCCATGCTACCTTGTGCTTCAGGGTGCCCTTCAGCCATGATGCAACACAAACAGGATAAATATAACTTTGCTGGAGTAAGATGGCTGCTTGCTAGAATCTTCTTATGCTGAGGGAGTCTGAGCTGCAGATGCAACTTACACAATGCTGATTCCTTCTGGCTTCAGGTAACTTGCTGTGACTGACTGTATGTCAGAAGTTGGTGAACTGTCTTACAGCCGTATCTGGCAGTCTTTATGCATCATTTTTCACTGTTCTGACTCAATAGCTTGGCTGCAAGTGTGAGGTTGTGAGAGTGTCCTGTAGTCTCTATGCTAACCAGCAATTTACACCAAGATATCTATCAGATAGTGTTCAACTCAACTGAGGAGGCGTAGATAAGATTCCAGATGCTTTAATCCAAGTAAATCTTGTAGAACCTCATACAGCAGTAGGTGAAAAATGATGAATCACCAGGAGCTGAGCAGACATGTTGCTTACAAAGAAGTGAAACTAAACTGAGAGAGAGAGAGGAGGAGCTACAGCATCACAGCTAAGGATACAGAGAGAGAAAAGGGACAAACTACAAAGACAAACAGTATCACAGATACATGTCAGTGAATTAAACCAAGTCCTGGGACATGACAGTGCCAAATGTAGCAAAACAGCCCCAAAACATAAACGGGCCTCCTCCATGTTTCACAGTAGGTTTCACAATATTCTTTTCTTTGTATGCTTAATTTTTGCATCTGATGAGCTGATGTGACTTGCCAAAAAGCTACATTTTTTGTCTCAGTTAATCAAAGGACATTCTCCCTGAAACTTTGTGGCTTATTAATATGCATTTTGGCAAATTCCAGCCTAGCTTTTTTATGATTCGCTTTTAACAGTTTCCTCCTCAGTCCTCTTCCATTAAGTCCACTTTGGCAAAGACAGAGATAGATGGTGTGATTTGACACTGATGTACCTTGACCTTGGTGTTCACCTCTAATCTCTTTGGAAGTTGTTCTGGATTCTTTGGTTGCCATTTATATTATCTGTCTCTTCAATTTGTCATCAATTTTCCTCTTGTGGCCATGTCCAGACAGGTTGGCTACAGTCCCATAGACCATAACCCTCTTAATAATATGTCCAACTGTATTAATAGGCACGCCAAGCTGTTTGGAGATGGTCTTATATCATTTACCTTTAAAGGGGTTATCGGGTTTATTAAAATATTGTTCATATAACTTACTAATAACATCATGTTAAAATTTGGCGCAGTTTACCTAACTTACATTTAGGCCATGTGACCACATATGTGACGTTTCGTTTGCAAGCTCAGTACCCCTCCCTGCGAGCACTGAGGCCTGCTAGTGAAACGTCACTCACCCTCTCTCTCTCTATTTCCCCATCACCTATTCAAGCACATTGGGACCAAGCTCAGAAAGACAGTGAATGCCTACTGAATTTAGCTGTGTCAGAGGATATCACTTGGCCTCCTCATAGTTTTCCTCTTGAAGCCGCGGCAAAAGTGAGGAGTAGGAGGCAGTGTGTATACACTATGGCATTGGTGCATGCGTGTTGGCGTAAACGGCTCCGAATTTTAACATGATGTATATTAGTTATTTTTATATTGAGGGATCCTGTTATATGAACAATATTTTAATAAACTGGATAACCCCTTTAACATGTTTCTCTATGAGTTTCTTTCTAATCTCCTGAGAGAACTCTCTTCTAAGCTTTCTTTGGTCAATGTTGAGTGTGGTACATACAGTGCTGGCCAAAAGTATTGGCACCCCTGCAATTCTGTCAGATAATACTCAATTTCTTCCAGAAAATGATTGCAATCACAAATGCTTTGGTAATAATATCTTCATTTATTTTGCTTGCAATGAAAAAACACAAAAGAGAATGAAAAAAAAAGTCAAATCATTAATCATTTTACGCAAAACTCCAAAAATGGGACGGACAAAAGTATTGGCACCCTCAGCCTAATACTTGGTAGCACAACCTTTAGACAAAATAACTGCGAACAACCGCTTCCGGTAACCATCAATGAGTTTCTTACAATGCTCTGCTGGAATTTTAGACCATTCTTCTTTGGCAAATTTCTCCAGGTCCCTGAGATTTGAAGGGTGCCTTCTCCAAACTGCCATTTTGAGATCTCTCCACAGGTGTTCTATGGGATTCAGGTCTGGACTCATTGCTGGCCACTTTAGAAGTCTCCAGTGCTTTCTTTCAAACCATTTTCTAGTGCTTTTTGAAGTGTGTTTTGGGTCATTGTCCTGCTGGAAGACCCATGACCTCTGAGGGAGATCCAGCTTTCTCACACTGGGCCCTACATTATGCTGCAAAATTTGTTGGTAGTCTTCAGACTTCATAATGCCATGCACACGGTCAAGCAGTCCAGTGCCAGAGGCAGCAAAGCAAGCCCAAAACTTTCAGGGAACCTCCGTCATGTTTGACTGTAGGGACCGTGTTCTTTTCTTTGAAGGCCTCTTTTTTTTTCCTGTAAACTCTATGTTGATGCCTTTTGCCAAAAAGCTCTACTTTTGTCTCATCTGACCAGAGAACATTCTTCCAAAAAGTTTTTGGCTTTCTCAGGTAAGTTTTGGCAAACTCCAGCCTGGCTTTTTTATGTCTCTGGGTCAGAAGTGGGGTCTTCCTGGGTATCCTACCATAGAGTCCCTTTTCATTCAGACGCCGACGGATAGTACGGGTTGACACTGTTGTACCCTCGGACTGCAGGGCAGCTAGAACTTGTTTGGATGTTAGTCGAGGTTCTTTAGCCACCATCCGCACAATCTTTCGTTGAAATCTCTCGTCAATTTTTCTTTTCCGTCCACATCTAGGGAGGTTAGCCACAGTGCCATGGGCTTTAAACTTCTTGATGACACTGCGCACGGTAGACACAGGAACATTCAGGTCTTTGGAGATGGACTTGTAGCCTTGAGATTGCTCATGCTTCCTCACAATTTTGCTTCTCAAGTCCTCAGACAGTTCTTTGGTCTTCTTTCTTTTCTCCATGCTCAATGTAGTACACACAAGGACACAGGACAGAGGTTGAGTCAACTTTAATCCATTTCAACTGGCTGCAAGTGTGATTTAGTTATTGCCACCACCTGTTATGTGCCACAGGTAAGTAACAGGTGCTGTTAATTACACAAATTAGAGAAGCATCACATGATTTTTCAAAGGGTGCCAATACTTTTGTCCACCCCCTTTTTTATGAAATTCTTTTTGTGGTTTTCCATTGAAGACAAATTAAATGAAGATATTATTACCAAAGCATTTGTGATTGCAATCATTTTCTGGAAGAAATTGAGTATTATCTGACAGAATTGCAGGGGTGCCAATACTTTTGGACAGCACTGTACCATGATACCAGACAGCACAGTGGTTACTTTTTACCCTAGAAATATGCAGACTGACTACCAGTGTGAAGACAAGTTTGATGCTAATTACAGGACACCTCTTAGTTTAACATGTCCTAATGGACAAATTATTTTCAATCTTTTCTAGGGGTACCATCATTTTTGTCCAGGCCTGTTTCATTAGTTGTTTTTTTTTTTTAATATTCTGTTGAACCACAATTCACAAGTAATGTCTAGTTTTCTTTAGTTGACTTCAGTAAATGTAAATTTATTAACACTTTTGTCAGTTTCAATTTATTTTACTGGCCATTGTGGGTGTGATGATGAGAGCCCCAGTTATGGATTTCCAGTCAGATATTGGTCTTTCATGTTTTACCACTTGGTCATAATAACCCTTCTGGCCCCAGGAATGAGGTCATTCTGCTCTGCACCAAGTCCCTTTTGTTGTTCTGTCACTGGATCAATTAGCATACCCTTGTTAATCTCATTATCCCAACAGGGGGTTCCAGCAAACCTGTGACTGGAAAGACCTCGGAATACACAAAATCCAGACTCCATGTCTCTAGGCCACAGTACAAAGGGAATATGGTTTTATGGCAATATTTCCCCAGCAGAACCACGTATCGTCGCACCAATAAATTCCTCGAGACATGTTACTGTTGAGCGCAGGGAAAAGGTCGACACTGACCTCCTTACCCAAAGGGGATTGGGATGTCATTCATGGTGTCTACATGATGGGGATCTCGCCACGAACCCTATCATACCCCTTGCCCGAATCTACGGTCATCGGGCGAGGAGATATGATGAATCATGGTTTTTGGGATTTCAAGATGGAAGCGGGGCTTTCCCTCCTAGTGACATCACTCAGGGAGGAGACTGGTATAGGTATATGGTCTCCCCTGAAAGAACTTGTTCTGGTATTTTTCTATCTTTTACTCCCATTTTATTTTCTGTACTGTATTTGCTTGATAATACATTGATATGTATTTCTGTATATGTAAGTGCCTAGTACCGACCCACTTGGGTTAATAAATATATAAAATTTATAAAGCTCGTTTCATATTATCCTATGAACCCAGTTCACTCACGGCATGTGAGTGGGAGGTAAGAAGGTTGATCGCAGCTGTGTCAAGCGGCTTTGCAAAGTGAGATCCTTCACAGTGGTGGCAGCATTGTGGCATCCTAAGATAACAGCGTGTGGGTGCGGTATCACTCAGACACTGAGGATTGCGGCAATCCTATGAATCGAGCTCAGTACTAGATCAAGCTTAAAAAATGCGGTGAAATTTGGGTACGGTGCTGTTCCCTCCCTTTTTTTCTTTGTTTTTCTGTCCTTTCTTTTATTTGGCTATGGCTTCCAGTGGATGGCTGGGGGTCCGAGGAGCAGAACGAGAGAACTCCAGCAACTGCAGATGGCTGATGTGGAGCAAAGTCCTGATGTGCTGGGACAAGGAACCATTGCCACTCCAGAAAGTTCAGTGGCTGGCCCTGTCCCAGAGGTAACCTCTCCTGGAGGGACCAGTAGCCCTAACTCTCTGGGAGGAATGGACTTTTCTTTGCAACTGGACTTGCAGCAGCTGGGCCCCAGTGACTCTAATGCTCGCCTGCAGTTGATCTTCCAATATCAACAAGCTGAGAGAGAAGCTGCAGAGCGCCAGGCGGCTGCTGCAGAGCGTCAGGCGGAGAGACAAGCTGCCGTGCATCAGGCCAAGAGGGAACATCAATTAGAGATGGCCCAGCTGGAGAGGACTAGCAGCTCTTCCCAGAACCAAGTCCAGAATGTCCGGACTCAGAGGCCTCGCCAGGAGAGCTTCCCAGTCCTGGAGAAGGATGGCGACTTGGACGTTTTTCTGCATTTGAAAAACCTTCTGGCAACACCATGTGCCCCGTACGCAGTGGACCCAGTATTTGACTCCAGGGTTAAAAGACAAAGCCCCAGAAGTCTTTCTGGACCTATCACCTGAATTGGATGGGGACTATGATGCTATTAAGGAGGCCCTCATCAAAAAGTACAACCTCACTCCTGAGGTGTGTCGCAAAAAGTTCTAGAATATAAAGCGGGACCCAACCGGCAACTTTGCGTATGTTGTGGGCGACTTACAGGCTACATTCTGGCAGTGGATCAGAGGACTTACTGTTACCAAATTTGAGGACCTTGAGGACCTTATGATCAAGGACCAGTTCCTCCAGGTTTGTCCTCTGGGTGTCCGCCAGTTTGTGTGTGACCGGGAGCCCAAGACAGCAGAACAATTTGCGCAAATTGCCGACTCCTATGCAGAGGTCCCAATATGTGGTGTGAGGAACCCCAAATTGTATGTGAATGATGATGATTTTAATGTAATTCTAAGACCTATCACACAGGCAGAGGGAAAGGTCAGCTGCCTGCCCTCCTCTGCTTTGGGGTGTCATTCTTGGTGTCTACACGATGGGGATTTCACAACGAACCCTATCATACCCCTTGTCCGACTCTACGGTCATTGGCCGAAGAGATATGATGAATCATGGTGCTTGGGATTTCAAGATGGAGGGCGCGGCTTCCCCTCCTAGTGACATCACTCAGGGAGGAGACTGGTATAGATCTATGGTCTCCCCTGAGAGAGACAGAGGGTCTTCTGGTTTCTGGACAGCATGTAGGGAACACATGCTGTGTAACTCACTTAAGGATGTGCCCTAGGTCAATCTGCTGAGGCCTAGCGAATCAGACTATCAACTTGTTCTGGTATTTTTCTATCTTTTATTCCCATTTTATTTTTTTTACTGTATTTTGCTTTTACCTATATTTGCTTGACAATTCATTGATATGTATTTCTGTATATGTTAGTGCCTAGTACCGACCCTCTTGGGTTAATAAATATATAAAATTTTATAAAGGTCGTTTCATATTATCCTATGAACCCGGTCCACTCACGGCGTGGAAGGTAAGAAGGTTAATCGCAGGTGTGTCAAGCGGCTTGGCAAAGTTAGATCCTTCGCAGTGGGTTTTTCATTCTTTAACAGAAGGGTATCAACAATTTTGTCCACGTGTGTAAATAATGGACTGTATACATAGTTATATTTTGTTGCACTGTATATATATTTTCAAAGTTATGCAAATGTGTGCCTTGGGGCTTTAGACACGATCTAAGAATTGTATTTTGGGAATCATGACTGCTATATGAAGAGTAGAGAAGGAGCCATATAAAAAGACTTAAAAAGAAATATTGGCTTGCTCCTTGTAACAAAAATAATATACTAAAGGAAATAAACCTTGACTCCGCTATTTAATTAACAAATGGTTTTCAAGATACTCAAGTAGTGAGTGAAAATTTTATTAATCATGTCTACCTCTTAGTGACAGGCTTTTAGCATTGTGATAATGAGGGAGATCTATCATTCGGTATCTTAAAATACTTTTGGAGATTAACTAGTGAGATCTAATATATTAAAGGGAGTTTTTATTTACTTGGTAATCATAACTGGTATTTTCATTTACCTTTGGTGTTATTCTAAGTATTTGCCATACTTGTGAAGTTAGATACAATTTTATATTGCAATGATTGAGAGGGCATTCCACCCAATCTCAATACAAAACAGAATATTCCAATTAGACCAGAAGTTGAAAGAAATGGGAGGTGGAAAAAAACACTACAATTTATTTCCCGACTCCCATTAAATTTCAATGGGCTTTACAAGGCGGAATCTGCCTTTAGGCTAAGGCCCCACGTTTTTTGAGCCAAAATAAGGAGTGGATTGAGTAGAAGGTAGAAGTATAAGTACGTTCTATATATTTCCTATTCCTTTTGTAGCCATTCTTGGCTTTGGCTCAAAAAACCACAGCAACATCTGCAACAAAAAAAGCTGTGTTTCCGCAAAAGTAATTTGCCAAACTACATGTTGACAAGCCACAAAGCTTCAGGGAGAATGTCCTATGGACAGATGAGACAAAAATTGAAATTTTTGGCAAGGCACATCAGCTCTATGTTCACAGACGGAAAAATGAAGCATATCTTGAAAAGAATACTGTCCCTACTGTGAATCATGGAGGAGGCTTTGTTATGTTCTGAGGCTGCTTTGCTGTATCTGGCACAGGGTGTCTTGAATCTGTGCAGGGTACAATGAAATCTCAAGACTATCAAGGGATTCTAGAGAGAAATGTGCTGCCCTGTGTCAGAAAGCTTGGTCTCAGTTGCAGGTCATGGGTCTTGCAACAGGATAATGACCCAAAACACACAGCTAAAAACACCCAAGAATGGCGAAGAGGAAAACATTGGACTATTCTGAAGTGGCCTTCTATGAACCCTGACCTAAATCCTATTGAGCATCTTTGGAAGGAGCTGAAACATGCCGTCTGGAAAAGGCACTCTTCAAACCCAAGACAACTGGAGCAGTTTGCTCATGAGGAGTGGGGCAAAATACCTGTTGAGAGGTGCAGAAGTCTCATTGACTGTTACAGGAATTGTTTGATTGCAGTGATTGCCTCAAAAGGTTGTGCAACAAAATATTAAGTTAAGGGTACCATCATTTCTGTCCAGGCCTGTTTCATGAGTTTTCTTTTTTTTAAAATTCTGCTGAAGCATGGTTGAAAAGCAATGTCTGACTTTCATTTGTTCATTTTCATAGAATTTTTATACTGTATATTATTACTTTTGTCAGATTCAAGTTATTTCTGTGACCATTGTGGTTTTTTTTTTTCATTAAATGAGGGGTACCAACAATTTTGTCCACGTGTGTATATTTTTTTCTGCTCTGCTAACACTCTGTAATCTGAAAAAATATTCTTTTGTTAAAGGGGCTCTATCATTGGGGATATCCATTCTAGACTTTAGAAAGGCTATTCTAATCCTACCTTTAGTTCAGTCCTCAATGCCGCTGTTTCTGAAATAAATTGCTTTTTCCATCTATGCAAATGAGGCTCAGAGAGCACAGGAGGTGTTCCCCCTGTGCTCCGAGCTCAGCTTCGTCATGACTTGAATGCCGCCTCCTGGGCTGTTGCATCATGCCCCCTGCGATGTCCTGGTCCTCCTCTTCGCTGCTTAAGCAGCTACGCTATCTTCAGCGGGCTTGAAATACCGTGCACTGTACATGAGTGCAATATGCTTGTGTAGGAATAGAATAAAGATGGCCACCGAACATGCGCTGTTGGCTCTGCGAATGCTCGGCAGCCATCTTTATTCTATTCCTACACAAGCTAGGAGGAACAGGACATCGCAAGGGGCGTGATGCAATGGCCCAGGAGGCAGCATGCAAGTCACATGGAAGCTGTGCTCGGAGCACAGGGGGAATGCACTCTGAGCCTCATTTGTATAGATGGAAAAAGCAATTTATTTAAAAAATGGCAGCGTTGAGAACTGAACCAAAAGTAGGAGTAGAATAACCTTTCCAAAGGCTATTCCGACGTGTCCTTAGTTTAAAATGCATATCTCCAATGATAGAGCCTCTTTAACCTTTTTTTTTTTTTTTTTTTGTTGCTGTTCATTTATACAGTCTTGTAGTCTGAGCTAATCTAAAAAAAAACAAAAAAAAACTCTGTTATATAAGTGATTTTTTTATGCTATGCTGACCCAGTATGAAGACCAAGTGACCCAGTGTGATGGAGTGAGGTAATCTGCAAAAAAGAAAGAAAAAATATTTCGTAACCATTTTTTTTGTTGTTGCTGCCCATATATACAGTCTCAGTTATTTAAAGGTGTCTGACGCAATTCCAATCTAATATTTACTGACCATGTCACTATTTTAGTGCATTACTAATTTTTTTCAAATAGTTGTTTGTAAAAAAAACAAAAACAAAAAAAGACAGTGTCAGAATTGCTGCTATTATAATTAAGCAGTGTGCAGTAAAAAAATAACTGGAGAAAAAAGTGCAGGGGACATGCAAAAGTAGGGAAAGGAGGAAATACTCATGTAAGTACTAACAATAAGAATGTGGGTTGCAACAGCAACGTCTGGTTTTGGTGCCACCCTCAGTGGCCGCAGGATTGTTGTACTCCTGAGAATGAAGATGAAGTTTCTGATGACTTAGCTTGCTAATCTTATTCACAGGAGGATATTGCATATGACAGAAATGTGATCTCCTCCTTCTGTATAAATTGTAATTTACTGCAGGACCATACTGCAGCTGCATCTGCTGAAAGATCTATTTATCCTAGTCAGAGCAGTATTCCTCCTCTTTTTGATAACATGGGATAAGAACAGTCAGCATTGTGTGGAAGCAGCAGAGGAAGAGATGTTGGTGGTGTAGGTAGTAGTGGCAGGGAGTGTGGTACTACTACTGTTGGGCGTTCTGGTAGGGGAACGAGAGATAAAATTGGAGGATAAAATTATTAGGGGGTGTAGGAATCCCATGGCTATAATGTGTCAGAAAAAAGCAGGGAAGACAATGACATTGCTGACTGATTATTCTTATAGGAATAGGACCTGAAAACCAGGTCAGGGTGACAAGGTGACATCAGACGAAGATGGTGGTGATAGTAACAATTCCAGCCAATGTACAGGTCCAACATCCAAAAAGCTTGCCCGAGGCAGACCTAGGGGAAGCTAATGGGGTGACAGTGGTGGCACTGGTGGTGGTAGTTGCAGACACATTTACACTGCTACTAGTGTCGGTGACAGCAACTTAGCAACTACACGTGGTCATCTCCCATGTGGGAATTTTTTTTGTATATTGCCAAACAATAAATCCAGGGCAATGTGCAAGATCTGCAGAAACTTAACTGTGCCCATGCAGGAACAAATGTAGGAATGACATTTCTAAGTACTCACATGAAAAGGTATCACCATCTTATTTGGTAAAGTAGACTTGGCAGTGGCACTGGTAAGGGAAGTGAGCAAGACTGTTATACTCCTCCAGGATCTTTCTTGTAGGCCCCATCTACACCTGGCATATGGTCATCGTTCTTATCATCATCAACTCCACCACTTCTATGTCAACATCAATCATCCATAAGGGAATGCATGTCCAGAACACAGCAATATGCGCCCAAGTCGTCTGGCAGTTCTGCAACTTAACTCACAGCTGGCCAAGTTGCTGATGGTGCAGTCACTGCCATTACCAGTTAGTGTATTCCACTGTGTTTCGCAAACTGATGGCAGGCACTGAAACTCAATGGAGGATATCTAGTCACCATTATTTCTCTAGGAAATCTGTCACTGTTTTGTATCACCATGTGTCAGAGAATATGGGCCTTTCCTAGGATATGTCAGTCTGGGAAATTGTGCACACCACCGTTGGTATTTGGAGCAGCAATTATGGATATGCACAATACATAGCTTTCATGGCCCACTAGGTCAATGTTTTGACTGACAGCAGCCACAGTCCAGAAACACAACAAGGCCAAGTGCCAGTTGAACCCCTTTCATCTTCTCTGGATCCTCTTCTCTGGACCATTTCCCCGCCACCATGTTCACCAGGGCAAGGCGTTGCTTTCACTCCTCCACCTCCCTCCTCATTACATAGATGTATGGTTCAGTGCAGCTTTGCAGTTTTACAATTGATGAGCCTGGATCAGAGGGGCCACACAGTGGAGGAAGTGCTTTGCTGTAACCTGCAGCAAGTATTCCACTGGATGACTCCTCACCAACTAGAACTGGGCAGCGTTGCCAGTGATAATGGCACCAATATTGTTGCTGTGCTGCACTTAGGTCAAGTGACACATTGTATGGTGCATGTGCTTAATCTCATGGTTCATAATTATTAACCTGTATAGTAGTGTAAAAGAGGTGCTCCTCAAAGCCAGAAAAGTCTCTGCGTATTTCAACCATTCTTGTCGCAAAAAAAACACCCTGATCAATTTGCAGGAACAAAACAGTCTGCCTTTGCACCACCTTATCTGTGACATTCCAGCTCAGTGGAACTACACCTAAAACATGCTGTGTGAGAAGCAGAAGGTGGTGAACGATTATTGTATGCAACAGATGACAGGGACAATATGTTACTTCAAGATATGTCATGGGAGGCTTATGAAGTAAGTGTGTCAGCTTCTCAAGCCCTTTGAAGACTGCACCTAATTTGTTAGCAGGAACAACTGGAGCATCAGTGATGCGATCCCTTGATAGCATATCTTACATGAAACACACTCATGCATCGAGGGACGGAAGAGGAGGAACAGTTTCCACTTCTTAGGCTGCTGGCCTTGATTGAACAGCACGGGCGGCGCACAGGTGGCACACGGATGACCCATGTTTCCCCATCCCCTTCATTCAATATGAATAGGACCTGTCCTGAGTTTTGTGGCCCGGACTGTCGGCTTGAACACGGGACCATGTAATTCACAGTCCTGTGCGTGGGCCGACAGAAATGAATGGGCCAGTGCGTTATCTGGAAAAAACCCGGATAGCACAATGACCCAATGCCACGATGTGACAAGCATTTATTAACATCAAACAGAGGGATGAGTATTGGAGGGCAGTGCTCTTAGACCCTCGCTATAAAGCAAAAATTAGGAATTCTTCCCTGCCTCCCAAAAGGAAGAAAAATTGCCTATGCCCACTCCCAGTCCACCTCACTCAGCCAGCGTTCCACCTCCTCTGCCAGAGCCATGGCTTAAAGCGTCAGGAGTAAAAGCAGCAGTATCAGCCACCAATACAGTATCTGGAGAATGATGAACCAGAAATTTTTTTGGTTGTAGTACCAACCAAGGCACAACAGGCAACTTATACCCACCGGCTGCACCAGCAGGTACAGTCGTACCTAGAGTGCACCTGTATTTCAGCAGATAACTGTGACCCCATGGTGGTATTCTGGGCCAACAGGTTAAAACAATGGAAGGAGCTGGCCCAGTTTGCCATGGGAGTTTTATCTTGTCCAGCCTCAAGCGCTGCCAGTGGTGTTGTAACACCTAAAAGGCCAAAACTATCCACAACTAGCATGGAAACAATTGCTTTTGTCAAAATGAATCAGGCATGGATCACATCTCCGGCTGACACCTTTGAGTGGTGCAACCATCTCCCTGAATCATCACGTTCCATTTACTGTACTGCTTATGGTGCCTGATACTCCTAAACAGCTACCACCACTGCCACCACTCGCCAGGCATGGCCTGGGCCTGGCCCATCATATCACTCCATGCCACAGCTACCACCACTCAGCCTGGTCGATGATATCATTCCATGCCGTAATGTAACTTGTGTTGCCACAGCTAATACACTGCCACTCATGTTGCCACAGCTAAAACACTGCCACCACTCAGCCAGACATGTTCTGTGGAACAGTTGTATTGCAGTCTATGGGATGTGCAATGAAAAGATTGCAAGTTCAAGCCCCCCAAGGGGGGGGGGCTAATAAAATAATTAAAAATGTTTTGAAAAATATAAAACAAAAAAAACTTTAAAATTTTAGTCAAACCCCTTTCCCTAAATTTAAAATAAAAATAAATAAACAAAAACAAACATAAATAAATTATACATCCCTCCATCCAAAAACGCCCAGACTACAAATTCTTTAGCGGGAAAAAGAAAATCAAAAGAGCCAAACTGCGGAGTACACTTCGGCTTCAGTGCGCAGGTGTTGGACCTTGGGCACAAGCTCAGTGAAACTGGGGTGTACATCTCCGGCTTCACTGAAGAACAACGCAGACAGACTCATTGATCTTATCTCTAGGTAAGTATCAATTTTTTTTTTTTTATGTTAATGAAAGGGACCCCTAAAAAGTTTTTATAACATTGGGGGACACATGGTGGCACGGCCCCAATTAATTCTGGTTAAATTATTAGTATAAATTTGATTATTAAATGGCATGACAGCTTATCTAAGTTATGAGGTAATTTCATTGTGTGCTAAGTTTCTTACAGTATCTTACCAGTGGGGTCATGCCCAGATTAGCTGTGTCAGCACCAGCAGGTTATTTGTTTTGAAGTTGGAGTCTGCCCAGCAGTCCGTTTGAACAGCTGATTGGTCCAGCTGTAGAAGTGGCAGGACTTTTCAGCTTTAAATAGCGAGGTCTCCAGCGGTCTGGGGCCAGTTGAAGAAGATCCTGTGGAGTCAGCGCCCGCCCTCCCTCCCTAAGAAATTTGAATTTTCTAGTCGCAAAGTTTTATTAGTGGGGTGATAGTCTCACAGCTATTGCTGGGAGGACTGGGTTTTACTGAGTTATTGATTATGATGTTACTAACAGTTCTAGTTGGTTTTTATTAAATTCTGTATTTATTATTTATTTATTGCAATTAATTTAATTGTACTTTTGTACCCTTAAAACATTTCGGCTTATTTTATTCCATCAAAGCCATTGTGTCTTTGTTTTTATTTTTAGAGTAGTGTTATATATTATATGGTATCCTAATTCAGGGTCTGTGCCACAATGTGGCTGTGGATTGCATTATAAGAGGGCAATTTGGGAAACTAAACCCCTGGTCCATAAGATTGTCCCTTTAATAGTTTATTATGCACCTTACTGTGCAAACTGAAACCTATGTGCCTGCTACCACCAGATCTTGCTTCAGGACTTTTGCAGTCACGTGATGATTTTTGATCAGCTACCTCCGTAGAAATCTGATGGCAGATGGGTGATAGCTTTGTTTTTATGCCATGAAGTAGTAGCCTTAAATTTTGAACTTGAGAACCATGCTTCCAACTGAATCCCTAGGATTCAGTGTATTTTATGTCTTTTTGTATCCTTTTTCTTGTTTGCGTGAGGCAATGATTTTTTTTTTTACTTTTTTGGCCAACTCTCTTGAGTTAGCCATATTTCTTACATACAGTCAAACATCATAGTCAACGAACCCATAGCCAATGCAGGGAATGTGTTTTATATCAAGCACACCTGATGCAACTAATGAAGCCCTTGGTTAGTTATAACAGGTGTGCTTGAGACAACATTCGGTTTGGGTGCTCTGAAGCTGCTGCCATACAGTGTCAGTGTTAGAGCCGCTGGTGATCTCATGATTGTGCAGTTTTGCTGTTAGGCTGGGTTTACACGCAGCATTTTTACTGAAAAAAAACAATAACACATCAATATCCATTTACATATTTCTCTTGTTCTGTGCCAGTGATCTGTTTAGCTGCATCATGTCCTGTACTTGCTGTCCAGTGTCCCTAGATTATAGTCTCTTGGGCTTTTCTCAACTATATTGTGAAGAATATCGCCTTGCCAAGCCCCCTGGCCTACCAATCACCCTTCTTAACCTTCCACTCACAACCCGTGAGCGGACCGAGTTCGTAGGATAGAATGAAACGAGCTGTATAAATTTTATATATTTAATAACCCAAGTGGGTCGGTACTAATTAATAGCATATACAGAAATATACAATATTAATATGATCAAACATAAATATACGAGCAAAAGCGCGATGATGCAGCACATAAAACAAAAATGGGAATAAAGTATAGAGTAATACCAGACCTAAGGAAGGGTCCTGAGCACAGCTCTCCCTTAGCTGTCTCTCTTCCAGGCTCCACACAAAGACCAAAGACCTCACCCCACCTCAGTGTGAAGACCCTGTCCAGCTCCACCCTTCACCCCCCCAGCCAGCCCTCTCCTCACAAAAAGAGGAATCTATGCCGGTTAGAAGGAAAGGTGGGTGCCTGGGTTAGTTTCAGGTCACCAGCCCACTCTCCCCCCTTTGGACATCTGGGATATCACACTGACGGGTCAGAAAAGCCCTCTCTCCATGGTATGCACATAAAACCACTGGAGCGAATTGACCACCAATGTAAACACAGCTCTACATTCCTACAGATATGTGAGACTGATATGAATAAAGAATGATACATGTCCAAGAAAGATACATAAATTGAGGGTCTCATCATCACAACTCCCCTTTTTAGAGCGTGTCGGGAGGAAGGAGGAGCCTCCGTTCTTCTTCCACCCGCACCTCCGCAGCCTCACCCCGCCGGGACAGGCCATCGGCATTGCCATGGGCCTGGCCAGGCTTGTGCCGGATGTCATAGTTGTATTGCTGCAGCACCAGGCTCCAAAGTAACAACCGTCCATTCTGACCTGCAACACGTTTGATCCAGATCAGAGGGTTGTGATCCGTCACCACGGTGAAGTGGCGCCCATACAAGTAAGGCTGCAGATGCTGCAAGGCCCAAACAATTGCTAGGCATTCCTTCTCCACTGTGGCGTAGGCCATCTCCCGTGGCAGAAGCTTTCGGCTGAGGTACTGCACCGGGTGCTCTTGCCCCGCTGAGTCAAGCTGGCTCAGTACGGCACCGAGTCCGTAGGTGCTGGCGTCTGTCTGTAGCACAAGCGGATGTGACTCATCGTACGCCTGAAGTACAGGTGCGTTCGCCAGGGGCGCTTTCGGGGCCTGGAAGGAGCGCTCGCAAGCATCCGTCCACTGGACAGTTTGCGGCAACTTCTTCTTGGTGTGGTCCGTCAAGGGGGCAGCCAGAGCACTATAGTTCGGTACGAACTTCCTATAGTACCCTGCCGTACCCAGGAAAGACATCACCTGTCGCTTGGTCCGGGGGGGTTGGCCAGGACGTGATTACATCCAGCTTTTCAGGTTCTGGTTTCAGGGTTCCCCCACCTACCCGGTGTCCCAGGTATTGGACCTCGCGCATGCCCAGCTGACACTTTTCCGGTTTGATGGTCAAGCCCGCACTATGGATCCGCCCCAGCACCTGCGTGTTCCTCCCAAGTGGAGCTGAAGACGGCAATGTCATCCAGGTACGCAGTGGCAAACCCTTCGCATCCTGTCAGCAGGGAGTTGACCATCCGCTGGAAAGTGGCAGGGGCATTCTTCATGCCGAATGGCATGACAGTGGACTCATACAGTCCGAAAGGGGTGATAAAGGACGATCGCTCCTGTGCCTGAGGGGACAGGGGGATCTGCCAGTATCCCCGACTCAAGTCCATGATGGACAAGTACTGGGCCTTACCTAACCGGTCAAGCAAGTCGTCAATGCGCGGCATGGGGTACGCGTCGTCGATTGTAACCGCATTAAGTTCCCTGTAGTGTACACAGAACCGGGTGGTCCGGTCCTTTTTGGGCACAAGAACCACAGGTGAAGCCCATGCACTGTGAGAGGGCTGAATCACCCCCAGTTCCAGCATCTCGTCAATCTCCTTGCGCATCTGGACCTGTACCTCCGAGGAGACGCGATATGGCGACCGCCGGATGATTCCCGGTATCCACATGGTGAATGGCCTGGTCAGTTCTTCCGGGCTTCACGGAGAACAGACCAGGGAGGGAGAGCAAAACTTCATCCAGCTGGGACAGCTGGGCCTCAGCCAGCAGGGGGTTCACCTGTGCCTTCTTGTTGGACCCATCCTCCTGAAAATGAGCAAGCAAGTCAACAAGGTCTTCTTCTTCCCCCTTCTCTGGCAGACTGCATACTGGAAAGGCACTAGCTTCCCTGTCATGATGATCCTTCATCATGTTGACATGGAAGACCTTATGCCTGTTCCGGCCTGGATCAACAGTGACCAGGTAGCTGACGCTGTTGACCTGCTGGTGCACGACGTATGGACCGGTCCATTTCGCCTGAAGCTTGTCCTGGGGCTCAGGGACTAGGACCCATACTTTCTGCCCCGGCTGGTATGTTCTCTCACGGGCATTCTGATCATACCAGCGCTTCTGGTCGGCCTGAGCCTGGACAATGTTGTCATGCACCAGCTACGCCATAGCCTGCATTTGGTCAAGGAATCGCAGGACATACTCTACGACTGGCACACCTTGGATGGCCGTTTCTCCTTCCCAGGACTCTTTCACAAGAGTTAGGGGCCCACGTACACGTCTCCCGTACAAGAGCTCAAAGGGGGAGAACCCCGTTGAGGCTTGAGGCACTTCCCGGTAAGCGAACAGCAGGTGCGGGAGATAAGGCTCCCAGTCGCGTCCGTGGGACTCGACTAACATCCTGAGCATCTGCTTCAGGGTGCCATTGAACCGTTCACACAGGCCATTGGTCTGTGAGTGATACGGGCTGGACACCAGAAGTTGCACCTCTGTTACCTTACACAGGCCTTGCATCAAGGCAGACATGAACTGGGTACCTTGGTCTGTGAGCATCTCTCTGGGAAATCTAACACGGGAGAAGATGCCTACCAGAGCCTTGGCCACTACATCAGCCCAGGTGGAAGACAGAGTAACAGCTTCCGGGTACCTAGTAGCGTAGTCTACTACCGTTAATATGAAACGTTTCCCGGTGCGACTGGGAATGGACAGGGGTCCAATGAGATCCACAGCCACCCGCTGGAAAGCTTCGGTTATGATGGGCATAGGTATCATTGGGGCTTTTGAGCCTTGCCCATCCTCTGACAAGTGTCACATGAACGGCAGTATTTAGCTACATCTGTCCCCATTTTAGGCCAGTAGAATAAGTGGCTGAGGCGAGCCTTGGTCTTAGCGATCCCCAGGTGGCCTGCCAGTGGAATATCATGAGCAATCCGCAACAACTCCACCCGATAGGGTTGGGGTACCACCAAATGTTTCTCCATGAGCCGACTTTCTTTTCCCTTTGTGGGGATCGTTTCCTGGTACAACCTCCCTTGCTCCCAGTACACGCGGTCCTTGTCCGACTCCAAGGGAGGTTGAGCAGCACGCTCCTTCAATGCGTCCAGACTGCGGTCAGCTTGGACAGCATCCCTAAACTCCTGACTGGAACCAGACAGAAGAGATGTGCATGTCACATACCCGCCGGACTCCTCCAGCTCCAGTGCGGGGAGGCTAGTCATGGCGGTCTCAGTGCCATCTCCGGGTGACAGAGGGAACGGCTCAGGGGTCGGAGCGCCTTCCACCCCTCTAGCACTCTGGCTGCGGGTTACCACCGCAACACCAGCAGTCCGTTCCTCATCCGGATCGGCCCTGAGATCCCCGTGACCCACCTGGCACATTGTTATCAGTCGGGTGCGGATCTGAGGTACTCTGGAAATCTGCAAGGCAAGAATTAGCAATTACATTGACATTGCATTCATTCATTGATTCACAGTGAACTGCATGGGTGAATGGCTCAGCCAGGGTCACACTGATTGGGCTATCACCACCCGCAGATGTGGGCGGGGCTACAGCCAGGTTAACATTCCACAGCCCCTCATGTACATGCTCACTGATTCCTTTAGCTGGGCACACAGCAGGGGGAAGCAGGCAGCTGACCCCTCCCTCTGCCTGTGTGACAGGCTTCAACACCACATTAAAATCATCCTTCAGTACAGACATTTTGTCACAGCGAGGTGGGGCTACTCCCACCCCATATTGGGACACCAAGGGCCCCAAATCTGTTCCCAATAGTACATTGGCAGGCAGATCAGACATTAGCCCCACATCACGCATTCCTTTTCCCGCACCCCAGTCCAAATGGACGCAAGCCATGGGCACAGTTAAGCTTTCTTGTCCAATACCCCTCAGGGTCAGAGTTTTTCCAGGGATAATACTGTCCGGAGGGACCAAGTCAGGTTGCACCAGAGTAACATCCGCCCCAGTGTCCCGAAATCCCATTACCACTTTATCCCCCAGACAGAGTTTGTCTTACCCCACTTGGAGACCGCAGGCTGTGGTGAACTCCAGCTTTGACCCTCCTTCCAGCTTGAGAGTCTCTGCAGTGTGGCTACTCTCTTGGTCCCTTGCTCCCTGGTGGACACATAGTTGTCAGCAATCTCTGCAGCCTGGTCTGCTGTCTTGGGTTTCCGATCACACACGAACTGGCGGACCTCCACAGGGCACAACTGGAGAAATTGTTCCTTTATCATAAGGTCCCCAAGTTCCTCAAATGTGGTGACAGTAAGTCCTTTGATCCACTGCCAGAAGGTAGCCTGTAAGTGGTGCAGAACATCCGCATAGTTCTCTGTGGGACCCCACTGTATATTCCGGAACTTTTTGCGGTACACCTCTGGCGTGAGCCGGTATCTCCGGATCAGCGCCTCTTTGATGGTCTCATAGTCCGCGTCCTCTGGTAAGCTCGTGGAAACATCCAGGCATTTTCCCTTCAGCCGGGGAGACAAGTAATGGGCCCATTCTGCCTGGGGAATATGATGCTGCTTACACGCCCTCTCAAATCCCCGCAAGAACGAGTCCAAGTCCCCGTTATCTTCCAAGACTGGAAAGTCCTCGGATCGTATCTTTAGTGCTTGGGCTCCTGGAGTTTGTGCAGGGGAAGGTTGCACCTGCTGGGGAAGTTCCAGCTTTTTTAGCTCAAGCTGATGCTCCCTCTCCGCCTGGCGTTCACGGGCCTCTCACTCAGCCTCTCTCTCAGCCTGACGCTCTGCAGCAGCGGCAGCGGCCTCTCTCCGCCCGGCGCTCTGCAGCAGCTTGGTACTGGAGAATCACCTGCAGACGGGTGTTAGAGTCACCGGCGTCTAGCTGCTGTAAGGCCAGTTGCAAGTATAAGTCCGTTACCCCCACAGAACTGGGGCTACTGGTCCCTCCAGGCAAAGTTACCTCTGGGTTCAGGGCACCTGCTGAACCGTCTGGCATGGTGATGTTTTCTTGTGCCAGCCTCTCAGGACTTTGCTCCTCATCCTGCCCGGCTGCAGCACCTTCCATATCAGCCATCTGCTCAGCGTTTGTATCAGTCAGTTGCTGACGTCCCCTGGCTCCACTTCTAAGAGACCAAGACATCCACTGGAAGCCAAATAAAAGAACAGAAAAAAAAAGAAGGGAGGGAACAGTACTGTACCAAACTTTCACCATATTTTAAGCTTGATCTCCTACCGAGCTCGTGCCATAGGATTGCCACAATCTTCAGTGTCTGAGTGATACCACACCCACACACTGTTATCCTAAGATCCCACAACGCTGCCACCACTGTGAAGAATATCGCCTTGCCAAGCCCCTTGGCCTACCTGCGATCACCCTTCTTAACCTTCCACTCACAACCCGTGAGCGGACCGAGTTCGTAGGATAGAATGAAACGAGCTGTATAAATTTTATATATTTAATAACCCAAGTGGGTCGGTACTAATTAATAGCATATATAGAAATATACAATATTAATATGATCAAGCATAAATATACGAGCAAAAGCGCGATGATGCAGCACATAAAACAAAAATGGGAATAAAGTATAGAGTAATACCAGACCAAAGGAAGGGTCCTGAGCACAGCTCTCCCTTAGCTGTCTCTCTTCCAGGCTCCACACAAAGACCTCACCCCACCTCAGTGTGAAGACCCTGTCCAGCTACACCCTTCACCCCCCCCAGCCAGCCCTCTCCTCACAAAAAGAGGAATCTATGCCGGTTAGAAGGAAAGGTGGGTGCCTGGGTTAGTTTCAGGTCACCAGACCACTCTCCCCCCTTTGGACATCTGGGATATCACACTGACGGGTCAGAAAAGCCCTCTCTCCATGGTATGCACATAAAACCACTGGAGCGAATTGACCACCAATGTAAACACAGCTCTACATTCCTACAGATATGTGAGACTGATACGAATAAAGAATGATACATGTCCAAGAAAGATACATAAATTGAGGGTCTCATCATCACATATATGTTTACTATTTTACAGTTATTCCTGGCAGAATTCCAATTCGATAAACCAGTGTTAGTAGTAATGGATAGGGTAGAGGGCAGACTGCTCCTTATTGTACACTTCCCCTGCCTCAGAGTGAAATGCAAAATGTTCTGCAGCCATAATGGGGATATTAACAGCAGAAAAACTGTTAGAAAACCATATATCAATGTTTATACAGCCAGAGAACAGACTGTGCAGTGAGAACCTGCAGATATTTCAACTTTTCATGAAAACTCAGGTACCCTTTAATCCCTTCCCACCAAAGCCATTTTTCATCTTTTCATTTTTGTTTTTAACTCCCCACATTCCAAAAGCCATATTTTATCTATTCACAGAGCTATAGGAGGGCATATTTTCTTAGATCCCAAGGAGACTTGAAATCTATGGGACCTTATCACCACTACAATATACTAATACTAATGTACAATACTAATATACTGCAGTAAATTGAGAAATCAATTTCTAGTGTAGTCTGTAATAGAAATATATATATATATATATATATATATATATATAAATGATAGGCTTTCAGCTGTCAAGGAAATAGAATGCCATGCCCAAATCTCACACTGGGGGATTGAAGAACATGAGACATGCAGTGGCGTAACTAGGAATGGCTGGGCCCCAAGGCGAACATTTGACATGATGAGAACTCTCATCACAAGCATTGCCATTGGGTTTTTGCTTGGTAATACTGCTCCTGAGTGAATGCCATATTTAAAGTCCTGACTTGTTGGGAAAGGATTAAAGGGGTTGTCCAGGCAAAAATGGACAACCCTTTTAAAGTGTAAATAAGCTGGGGCCAGTGAAAATTATTACTGCTACCCAACATGTGATCACTGAGGCCAGTGATGGGTTGCGGTCATCTGACCCACTATACTTTCTGACCTGGCAATCCATGGACTGCAGGGAACAGAAGACACACCTCACAATACAAAGACCCATGGCAGGTGATTAGGAATCAGTGGCTTCAGCACCACGCAGGGAGAGCAGACAAACAGGGAGGTGTGAGACGACACCGGAACAACGGGGACAGTATGCATTTTTTTTTTTTTCACTGCCCCCAGCAGATTTAAACTTTAAAAGTTTTGCCTGGACCTTTAAAGAGGTTGTCTGGGATAAATTAAAATTCCCTGGAAGCTGGGATAAAATAAAGAGATTAATAATCACCTACCATGGGTCTTTGCTTTGTGGGATGTGTCCACTGTTCCCTGCAGTCCATGGACTGCCAGGTCAGAAAGTACAGTGGGTCAGATGAAAGCAGCCCATCACTGGCCTCATTGATCACATGTTGGGTAGCAGTAATATATCAGCAGTGGTGGTGTGGCCTCAGTAAGGCTTTAATTTATCCCATACAACGCCTTTAATCCTCCAATAGATAACAAATTTTCTTTACAAAAACCTGCTGGTCAGTATGTGGTCAGCAGGACCCCCTAATCTCTGGGGCCTACTGCAGTTTCTTGAGTTCCTTGGTGGGTACCACTGTGCCTGCACACAACAGAACATGGTTTTATGTTTTGCAGAATGCCACATGCATGTCTATTGCTGATATTGATGTATGACCATGTAGCCTAATGACACACATGTACAGAAGCAGAGTAGATGTCCTCCTGTGTGTCCATGTCACATGGAGTGTGGAGCTGTCACAGCATAGCTGCAGGCAGTTACCAGGAGGAGCTGTGAGAGGGGAAGAGGCAGTGAGGGAGGAGGGTAGGTGGGTGGTTAATGTTTCTTTTTTTCTCTATTCTTGTTTCCTGGTCTAGTTTTGTGTGATCGAGGAGGCAGCGGCAGCAGGCACACACATGACAGACAGCAGTGCCCGGGAATAGCTGTCATACATGTCCTATCTGCAGCCGGAAATCATCATCATAGGCAGCACAATAATAAAGCAAATCTCTTCCTGCTGCCAAACTCTCCCAGTGTAGTGTCTGCCCCCTGCAATCTCCACTCCTCTCGGACTGGCACGTAGAGGGGAGCCCGGGCGTGGAGGAGGGATCCTCGGCTCTGTGTGGAGCTCAGGGCCGGGGCTGTGCGCCAGGATCCAGGCTACGGCAGTATGACTCAGTCCCCGGTGCAGACCGGCCTTCCCGGGGTGCAGGTAAGATGTGTGGCGCTCTGTGCTGAGGGGCGGTATCTACAGATTGGAAGTTCACTTAGGGGAGTCAGGCTGCGATACTCCTTGCGATACTGCTTTCACAGGATGTATCACCTTCCGTGCATCTCAGCCTGCTTGTAGAGTTCTTAGGGGGTATACATTTATTTCGTGCTCTTTCTTGGTGTTTTTCTTACACAGAGGGTGATGGGGAACTTGTAAGTGCTGTATTCCTTGTATCTAATAGTCACTGGTGCGGCTTTTCTACTGCGTTTAACTCTTTCGACTTCTTGTCCTCCTTCCTAGGTGGGTGCTAGATAGCAGTTTTGGTCACATGACCTCTCTCACAGGAATTGTGGGGCACTCATGTAACATATGAATGCGCTGCAAGATGTACACATGTCTGTGTTTTTTTTTTTTTCCCCCTTTACCTAGATAGACATCATATTTTTGCAATTTGAAAGAGTTAGGCCTTGTTCACACGAATTTCAAAAACGGCCATGTGACAGCAGTTTAGCAGTTTTTTTAATGGCTATCTAACCGCCATTTTTAGAACACATTGGCACATATTCACTAAGGCCAGTGCTCCTATAAAGTGTCCAAAAAAGTGTCTCAACTTGGTGCACTGTGGCACATCTCAGGCCCTGTGGCCTGCTCAAAGGTGGTAATCTTTTTAAACAGTGGGTGAAGCGGGGAGGGGGTACTAATCCAGGTAGGCTGGGGCGGGTGTGCCTGCGTCTGCCAGATTTACTGTAACTCATGGCAATTTTCCTGTAGATTTTTGTTCAGGAGCACCTGCATGTCAAGAATTACCAAGAGGTTGGAGTTGCTAAGTAATTCTGAGGAATCAATTAAGATTAGCGTAAGAATCGCCAGTCTTAAAAATTTATCCCCATTGGCTATTGTGGCTATTCACGTATTTATTTTTCTAGAGCTGTCAAAAAATAGAACATGTCCTATCTTTGACCATTTTTAGAGATTCCTTAATAGACTAAAGTCGATGAGGGGTAAAAATGGGTCCCAAGCAGCAGTTTCTCTCCATATTTGTGTGAATATAGTCTAAAGCTACATGTTGCAGTGAACATCGGAGGTATACATCAGGACATTTTCGGGCACATTGTGCCATCCATTGTCCCTAGGCTCCATTGGTTTTTACTGGGTGCCTTTGTATGTAACAGCACAGTCTGCTGCACTACTCCATACACTGCTCCTTCTTCCTTTTTTTTTTCTTTTTAAACCCTGTCAGGTAAATAGGGGGCCTGTGAATAAATGTGACAAACTTACTGCAAACTGTGTGAAGTAGGCTTACACAACTGCATTTCATTGTATTTCCACATTGAGCAACCTTGTGGAAACTGCTTCATGTCAGCTCTGTATGCTTGTTACAGTGTGTACAGTCATAACACTTGGAGATGACCTCAAAACTGCATTGAAAAGTAGTCTTTTAGATGGGTGGTCCTGTCATAGAAGAAGTCTAGTCTGGATAAATGAGTGGCCTTCTCAAAAAGGTGGTCTTCTGGAGAGAATTCACTGTGTTTGTGTGTGTGTGTGTGTGTGTGTGTATATATATATTATATATATTTATATTTATCCCATCCCTTTAAACACTCAGCCGAACTAACAACTTTCCCAAGCTCCTGTACTTTCTTGCTCATGGGGTGTGTTTTGTGAGGAAACCCCACAGTCCTCCTCACGCTGAACATCTGGGACTTTGCTAACGTTGCGCAATGTGTGGCTTGTTCAGCGCCAGATGCAGTGTCGTGTCCAGTGTGTGAGGAGACAGCGACTTGTTTGTGGTGTTAACCCCTCTGCTGCCATGTAAGGCACAGTCTGTGTGGAGGAGTGTCTCTTCCTGTATATCCGGCCACATGCTGCACATCTGAGAGTTCTTCTTCTTCTAGCTGGGGAAGTTCCTCTTGAAGCAGAAGCCTCTGTGTGATTCATGTGAAGTAACTTGTCTGACAGGTCATGGCTACAGGTCAGGTGTCAGCAGGTGCAGGCTGGGCAGGTGATTGCAGGCTAATAGCTGGTTTCGATGCTGGGTACATGTGAGTCAGGAATAGACATTGGGTGGAAGGACTAGTATGGAAATAATTTATACAGCCAGTTGTAAACTGCCTTTAGGTGTGGCACTGTTTACTATTTGTGCTACCATCTAGTGCACATAGGTGCCCTGGCAGTAAGTGAGAATGGTCTGCTAGAAATCAAGGGACTCACATATTGTTGATGGTGTTCGGGTGGGACACATTTCATTTAAAATGTCTCAAGTTTGCATGATAAATGTCATTAAAGTTAAGGCCCCACGTAGTGGGCTGCAGCGAAAATGCGCTGCGGGAAAAACCACGGAGGAAACGCATCACGGTTTTTCCTGCGGCGCTTTTCACAGAAAGGAAACCTCTGTAGACTTTGCTTCAATTATATCTATAGGGAAACCACCGCTGTTTCCATAGGTATAATTGTCGGTTGTCGGTTTTGGAAGTTGCAGCATTTTCGCTTCGCATATTTTTCTGCAATGTGTGGTTGAATCCCATCCACTTTGCATGGACTGCGGTTTTTGAAGTGGCGTTTCTGCGACGTTTGGCCCCGGCCTAATACTATAGCTCAGGGGTGGACAAAATTCTGTAAATTTTAGGTGCCGGTTTTATAATTCTTGGTGCCATTTAATAAGAACTTTCTTGGACATCAGTAGAAAACTACCCAAAGTGTTAGGCGGCAGTCTCAAATTGCTAAGGGCATTAGCAAACTGGTTCCTGCCATTTTGTCTTGGGAGGCAAAAGATCCACTATTTTGTTGCATGTGTATTCCAAGGATGCAGCCTTTCAGTTGCCTGAAAAATTGCTATACATATTAATAATAATTTTTAATATTTTTATAATATATTTTAATAATGTTAATTAAAGAGGACCTTTCATGTCCTTATGCACATGCGTTTTTTTATACCGCCAGAAAGCCGACAGTGCCCTGAATTCAGCACACTGTCGGCTTTCCCGTTATGTGCCCCCGGGCTGGAGATATTGGTGCCATTAGTTTGGGCCCCAATCTCTGCCCACTGTCAGAAGGGCATTCCTGACAGTCTAGCTGGGCTGTGAGGAACGCAGCCCCCTGACTGTACTCGTCCGTAGCCCTGTACTGTCAGAGGGGGCATTCCTTACCGCCCAGTGATGATGCTGAGCTGTGAGGAATGCCCCACAAGTTGATCGATGAGTACTGTCAGGGGCGGCTCTAGACAGCTAGACTGTCAGGAATGCCCTTCTGACAATGGGCAGAGATATCTCCAGCCTCAGGGCACATAACGGGAAAGCCAAAAGTGCGCTGAATTCAGCGCACTGTAGGCTTTCTAGCGGTATATAAAACCGCATGTGCATGAGGACGTGAAAGTTCCTCTTTAAACAGTCACTAAGTGAGGTACTGCTGACCCTTTCTTTCTTTGTGATGATATTGCACAGTGGGAAAGGGAATTCACCATCACTGGCCATAGATTTCAATAGTACAGTGCTGCAGTATCCATACTCAACGCTACAGTTTGCACAGCGAGTGAGCAGCACGGCTTGCGGTATGTAAACGATACCACGAGCAGTGCTGTTTCGGTATGGTGGTCTTCGGGAGTCCCGTAGATCTAATATTGATGTCCTAAGGATAGGCAATCAATGTTAGAAACCAGATAACCCCTTTAATAATAGGTAGAGTGCTGTAAATATTAACTCACGGCTTAGAAACAAGACTATGCAAGTCCTGCCTCTTGATCAAATTGTCAAAGGGCTTTTCCAGGCTTCCTTGGGATAGGTCATCAATATGAAATTGTTGTCGTCTGATACCCAGCACTACCACAGTCACCTGTTCTTGGCTGCCTCTGACAAATTAACAATACAGTGTACGAAGCCAGAAGCAGAAGGATTTTTGTACTGTGTTTCTCTTTCTCAGTGCTTTGTTTTCAGTTCAGTTATATCTCAGATAAGCTTCACATGGGCAGGTAGAGACAATACCATCCCTATCTGCTTAGGCACAATCTAAGTATAATAATAATATAATAATCCTTCTCTATATTCTCCTAAATAATGTAAGAGACCATAAATATATATTATAGTTTGGAAGGCTGAAGTCAGAGAGTCGTAACTTGAAGCCTGTGGCCCCAATGTGAATTATTTAATGGGGCTCCCACTTACCATTTTCTATTTATAATACTGGTGTCTTCTAATGTTGTAAAAGCGCTTTTGAGCTCCCTGAGGCTCCAGGGCTTTGTAGTGATTGCTGTCTCTGCACCCCCCTATAGCCGTGATGGCGAACCTATGGCACGCGTGCCAGAGAGGGCACGCAGAGCTCTCTCAGTTGGCACGCGCGCCGTCGCCATGATCGCTCACTAACGGGGAATCCGGTACAGGATTCCACGTTGGTGAGCGATCGCGTCTTTCAGCTGTATGTGCAAATGCACACACAGCTGAAAGTTGTCAGTGTAGGCCACGGAATCGCGGCCTACACTGACTGCAGAGTGTGACCTCTGCCCCGACGCAGGCGCGATGACGTAAATCATCAGCGCCTGCGATCAGAAGGAGTAGGAGGAGGACGCTCTTCGTGGGACTGCAGCTCTTCATGGGACAAGGTAAGTAACAAACTACTGTATGGGGGCCTACTGTGGTGCGTATACTACTGTATGGGGGACACTGTGAAGCATCTAATACTGTGTGGGGGACACTGAAGCATCTAATACCGTGCCTGGGGGGGACACTGAAGCATCTAATACTGTATGGGGGGGACACTGAAGCATCTAATACTGTATGGGGGGGGGGGTCACCAAAGCATCTAATACTGTGTGGGGGACACCGAAACATCTAATACTGTATGGGAGGGGACACCGAAGCATCTAATACTGTGTTGGGGACAACGAAGCATCTAATACTGTGTGGGGGACACCGAAGCATCTAATACTGTGGGGGGGGGGACACTGAAGCATCTAATACTGTGTGGGGGACACTGTGAAGCATAAACTACTGTGTGTGGCCCCACTGTGAAGCATATACTACTGTGTGGGGGGGCTTATTGTGAAGCATATAATGTGGGTGGGGGCCCAAAATGGAGTATATAATACTGTGCGGGGGCCTCTGTGGAGCATATAATACTGTCTGGGGGCCATTCTGGAGCATATAATATTGTCTGGGGGCCACTTCGGAGCACATTGTACTGTCTCGGTCCCTTCACTATTTATATCACACAGTATCTGTTTTATAGCAGACATGTGATATTATTAAAGGCTGTAATAACATTGCACGGACACTAAAAAATAGATCCTGGTTAATTTAAGGTTACATTGCCGTGTTGGCACTTTGCGCTAATTTAGTGGGTTTTGGGTTGCAGTTTGGGCACTCGGTCTCTAAAAGGTTCGCCATCACTGCCCTATAGGTATGTCCCTGGCTGAACGGTCATCTTCTCCATTATAACTGTGTGAATGGAGCCTATCTAATTATCAGCTGTATCTGTGATGGCACTTTGTGCCTCCTATTTCAGTGGAGAACTGGTGTGAGTTGTGGGCATCATGGTGGCTCAGTGGTTAGCACTGTAGCCTTGCAGCTATTGGAGTCCTAGGTTTGAATCCAGCCAGGGATAACATCTGCAAGGAGTTTGCATGTTCTCCCTGTGTTTGCGTGGGTTTTCTCCGGGTACTCCGGCTTTCTCCCATACTCCAAAGACAAACTGATAGGGAATGTAGATTGTCAGTCACTGTCCCATATAGGGCTCACAATGTCTGCAAAAGCGTTACAGAATTTGTTGGCGCCATACAAGTTAGCTAAGTAAGTAAGTGAGACAGTCCATCATACAGGAAGTTGGTTGTGTGACAATCAGAGAGGGAGAAAGTTAATGTTGTTCCCTGCAGGTCACAATCAGATCACATGATTCAACTTAAAAAGGTTGTTTAGGACAAACTTTTTATTTTGTATTAGGCTGGGGAAGGTTAAAAAAAACAAAAAAAAAAAACACCTTGCGGCGGAAAAAAATACCTGAGCACCAAATTTTTATTTTTTTTTTCCTCTTAACCGTCTAATATACAAAAAAAAAAGTTATCCTGGACAACCCCCCCACCCTTTAAGTGAATAATCGAAATAATTTTCATATAGAAAGGAATAACTAAATAGGGTAATAATACTTAAATTGTATATGTTGGTAGAATAGGTACATATTGAAACAAAAAAATTGTGTTCGTTCTGTGTTCGTTCTCAGTCTAAGTACCAAGATCATTATATGAAAATATAGTTCCAAGTTTCCATTTTTTTTCTACCTAATGTTTCTAACACTTAATTTCTGAATTGCCTATCTCTGTGTTCCAGTGGAAGATGCACTCTTCAGCATTGCACACGAATTTCAGCTTGTCTTTATCATCTTCTAGAGAAAGTACCTGGTATCGCCTTGGTATAAAAAGTGGGTGCAAAGGATTCCACTAAAGTCAGGAAGATCAGAAGATCACCTGGCAGAGAGTTACGAATGACATTGATATGTGCTGAAAAAGCATAAGATGGGGAATGATTTATTGTTTATCATATTTATAGTGGCAGAAAAGTAAAATGAGGCAGTTGGTATAGACCTGTGGTTCCCAAACTGTGCTTCGTGACCCCCTGGCAGTCTTCACGCAACCCATCAGTGGTAAATGGGCAGGGCCGCCTCATGGCATAAACCAGAGAGCCATTCTTTTTTTAATTTGCTGCTACTTATTGTATTATTGCAAGAGGTAGCGGCCGATAATTTGCCCACCTGTCCAGGCAAGCCTCTGCTGCTGCATATAGGTGGCGTTGCACCTAAGTCACGTCACGTACAGTGTCCTGCCATTCTTCATTGTCTGGTACAGCGCACCCTGGTGGTGGCAGCAGAGCCCTCTCTCTTGCTCGCTATCGCGCTCACTACTAGCCTACTCTGCCCAACCCCCCGACCCAATTATATACTTGCCTCTCTTCCTTCCATGGCTTCTTCCTGCGGGGCGGCCCCTACTTCTACTTCTGATTCTGCAGACGCGCGCTCTTTTCCCACAGCTTCTGCTCTATGCTCTGCAGCCACTATCCATCTCTACTGCGCATGCGTGGGAGCCGTCAACTGGTTAAGAGTAATCAATAAATGTTTAACTGTATAATTGAAAACACCTTTGGCAAACACTGACGTGCACACACCGCTGCGTCCTGTGTCATCACTCTCACACAGTTGATACAGCTTGGTGGTAGTCACTCCACTCCACGGCTTCAGTGAGCTCAACCAGTTTTCTCCACCACTGTCCTTCACTTTCTATTTTGGCATCTATGCTTGCAATATTTACTCGTTCCTCCCATTTGATGTTGAGGCCGGGGGCCCATGTTGTGAATACGTGGCATTTTGGCCGTGGCGGAAACGCAGCGGCAAAAAACGCTGCATATTAGAGTACCTGCAAAGTGGATGGGATTCTGGCTAATCCCATCCAGACATTGCGGAAATTCTGTGTTTTTAAAACTTGCAGCATGTCAATTGTACCAAAGGAAATGCTGGCATTTTCCCTATAGGTTTATTAAGGGAAGAAAATCCGCTGAGAAAAACTCTGGAAACAAGTGATGCTTTTCCACTGCGTTTTTTTTCCACAGAGTTTATTAGGTGCGTTTTGCTACATGGGGCTTTAGCCTTAAGGCCTGTGCATCATAGTTATATAATTGCAGTGCGACGTTGCATATTATTGCCACTAATGTAAATCTATAGGGGTGTGTGGCACACAAACTTGCATCTGTAGATGCTGAAAACTTTGCTACTGCATATGTATTATTGGATGCTTTGTGGGCATTTGAACATCCATTTACATATGTGATTTTATTTCATCCCCATTGTTAAACGCATAGGCTAGGTCCACATCTGTGTTGGAGAGAGAAGTTCTGCAAGGAAGTATTATACTGAAACTGGCAGAAACCCGGCGGACCCATTATAGTCTATGGGGTCCACTGGTAACCGCTTTTTAAGCAAACAGGCACTCTGTTTTTCGACCCGAACTACGTAAAGCCGAACACTAGTGTGAACCTAGCGTAAGAGAAACTCTGTGAGAAATAGCATTACATCATCTATCTTGATTAGAATAGCCCTGTGTAATATTACCATGGAACACCGGGCTTACTTATCAGAATTTGAGCTGCAGCTTTTGTGTACTATTGTGGAAAATATTTTTGACTGAAGGCCCATTGACTCACAAATATAATGAGGCTGATGAGTTTGAGGCTTGTGATTAGAGTTCTACAGCTGAATGATTTATGGAATCTGTACAGTAAGCAACCTGCCGTTGGTATGGTATGCGCCCAATGTTGTTGGAGTTTACAGCTGTTTTTGAGGTGGAATGCGCCTCAGAATATTAGGTTAGGTTTACAGGGAGGAATGTCGGTCACCATTATAATACTTAAAAATAATAATTTAAAACTAAAACTGAACTCCAGTAAGGCTACATTCACATCTAAGCCAGAGTCTCTGCCGAAAGTCATCGGAGGAAAAAGTCCTGCACGGGTTCATTTTAAAAAGGATACCCGACAGACCCCATTATAGTCAAGGGGATCTGTTGGACTCCATGTGTTGCTGCTGTTTTAGTGGTCCACCTCTACGTTGTTAGGATCCTCTAATGGACATAGCGTTAGAATGATCTTCAGAAATGTCATAGATACAGTATGTATCGGAAGATGACTGTTACTTGAAATGTGACGCAAGATTCTAGTGATAGTGTGAATCACTTATTTATTATTGCGGCAGCTACCATATTTCATGTAGACTAATATGGTCATGTGAAACTATATCAGTTGATATATGATGTGTATAAAGATTTATTTCATTACTGTGCTTAGATGTGCATTAACTCAGTAAAATTAAAGATATGGTACGCTGGTCTTGATTATCCCTGTGGTGGCCAAGACTTAAAGGGGTATTCCCATGAGCATTTTTAAATAGTTAAAAGTTAAACATTTTTGCAAATATAAGTCTTTACACATTTTGCAGAGTCTTTAAAGATTTTATCTAAATATCTTGTGGTCACAAGTTGTTGTCTTGATCAGTTGCTAGTGGCTAGAACCATGAATGCAGGACCTTTCTAAGGTCAGAAAATCAGCCATGATATCCTTATTGTGCCCGGGATATCTTCTGCTACATGTAGTGTCCCTGCCTGATAACCCAGCTACACTAAGAAAATCATTTTTGGGTTCCTGACAAATCCCACACCGTAGTAAGTTTCTGCATTTGTGGTCGTATCCATTGGCAACTGATCAAGACAAGCTGGATAGAGAAAATCTTTAAAACTCTGCAGAATTTTTAACTACTTATATTTGCAAAAATGTTTAACTTTTAATTATCTACAACTATAGGTATGATTATGTTCATGGGAATACCCCTTTAACCTGGTTTATGACCAAGCACAGATCTTATCATACATCAGGCACGTCCTCCATCGGGCTTTGCGCCTACAGGTGACATAGATTTTGGGCATTATTTACGCCAGAACATTGGCATAAATGATGCCAGACTTTAGTGATAGATCAACTGAAGTACTTAATGCGGGGCCGGGAGTAGCAATTGTAAGCGGAAAGGAGAGAGGATTCCCTTCCTGGGAATTTCTTGCGCAAATGGAAGCCTTTTATCATGAGCCACTTGCCTGAGTTGCTGGTGATACGGGTGGTGCAGTCTTTCTATCTATACAGTTGTATCCCCTGTAGGTTCTGAAGGGTACCTTGGGATGTCTGAGTTTGGCTTTGGCTTGGGGAGTTACATCTTAATTGTATGAATCTGATAGGGGCAATTTTCTGCCTAAGAATGAGATGTGCTATGCTAGCCCTACTGGACAGTGCGTGGATAAGTATTACATTATTTATGACACGCCTTACAGTGGCTTGCAAAAATATTCCTACCCCTTGAACTTTTTCACATTTTGTCACCTTACAACCACAAGCTTAAATGTATTTTATTGAGATTTAAGAAATTGTTGCAAATGCCATTTAAGCCAAAAAAGTGGCATAGGGGCTTAGTGAATCTGCCAAAATATTTGTAGTTTATTAAAGAGGTTGTGTCCCAAAGAATATTTAACAATACCTCTGACTGTTGAAAACCCCAGTGATTCTGAGAATGAGAGTATGCATTCAGCCTGACTGCTGCTGGCTGAATGTAGGCATGCCAGTGCTGGACGGGAATTGCTACATGCGCTGCCCATCCACTAGAAGCTTCCAGCACCTGGGGGCTCCTGCAGCAGCTGATCTGTGCAGGGTCATCATTTGAAAAATTTGAGGGCCAGAAAACCCCTTTAGGCTAAGGCCCCACATTGTGGAAATGCAGCTTTTTTTGTTGCAGATTTTGTTGTGGTTTTTTGAGCCAAAGCCAAATATGGTGGGCAAAAGGAATGGGAAATATATAGGAAGTTCTTATACTTCTACCTTCTGCTCAATCCACTCCTGAATTTGGCTTAAATTTACGCAACGAAATCTGCAACAAAAAAAGCTGCGTTTCTGCAACGTGGGGCCTTGGCCTTAGGCTGCGAAAATGCAACGTTTTACATTACCTGCAAAGTGGATGGGATTCTGGCATTGCAGAAAAAAATCTGTAGCGGAAATGCAGCGATTTGAAAAACACTTGTCAATTATGCGTGCGGAAATGCTGTGATTTGAAAAACACTCGTCAATTATGCCTGCGGAAATGCTGGCGTTTTCCCTATAGGTATAATAGAGGCAGAAAGTCTGCAGAGGAAAACTAAGTGGACTTTCTGTGATAACCCTGCTGAAAGAAATGTGATGCATCTCCACCACGGTCTTTTCTGCAGCGTATTTTGGTTGAGGCTCTCTACGTGGTGCCTTAGCCTTAAGGATGTACAAAATGTTTTTTAAAGTTTGGTTGTGTTGTCCTCATAAATGAGCAGTGATTTGGAGGATCTGGCTTATATCTCTATGTTGCAGCTACATAGGTTATTCCTTGTACTTCATATTTTCTTTAAATAAACACCATTCCCTCTCTATTTAAATTCACACTGCTTCTTTGTATATAACATAGAAAGATGTATTCAGCAAGTGCTTTCAGTATAAAAAATGGCAACTGAGGTAGAGCAAGGTCATTTGAGAAATAAAAAAACACCATTAGTGCTTTGACTTTCTGATAAAATAGAATAAAATATGGTTGCGTGAGTGGGGTAAAGAAAGTTTGCACTCTAGGTATATACTTTTATTTCAGTTTTAGTTAAAAATAAAAAACACAAAACTTGAACCTTGTCACTGTTACTCATTGCCTTTATGTTCATTACAGGCTATACTGGATCCATATAAGGCTCTATTCAGAGCACTTTAACCATTAAACGCATGCAAATAGATGGCCATCTGTTTACAAAGACATCAATGTTTAAAAAAAAAAAAAAAAAAGATCTGTTGCTGTCCTTCTTTTTGGGATGATCACAAAAGTATGGTATACTATGTTTTTGTGTCCTTCAATAAAAAACAGATAATGGATCGAATTATTATTTATTTTATTTTTTTTAACATTTGATGTCTAGGTAAATGAGTGACCATCTGTTTTTTGCATCCTTTAAATGGATGTAAAAAACTTGATCTGAATGGAGCCTAATCTTGCTAAATAAGACTGAGATGCTGAGGTGAAGGTCTGATCAAAGTCTTAAGGTGAAGATGCAGGTCACAGCTGACGGGCGATCAAGCCGTGGCTGCAATGCATAGCTGTAGTAGCCAGCAAAGTTTTCTAATCAATATTAAATAATTAATACTAATTAACGATTCATTGTTCAGTGTTGTCTTGGTTAAATGAATGGTAAAACATCCCCAAAATAGCTACTATTTAATGTTCAGTTTTCTGAGTTCTGACTGCTCTGGCACCAGATGTAAACAATGAAATGGCTGCAGTGAGCGACTGATCGGCAGGGGTGCTGAGAGTTAGTTCTCTTGATGGCATTAAGGTTATACCATACCATACATTTTAAAAAGTTGGGTAAACCCTTTGATGGCTGCATGATATTGCATTCTAAACTAACAATAAGTAATCCATAGATCTCTTATTTGGATTTTTGTAAATAAGCCACATTAAAACACAACACACAAGTGCTATAACAACAACACAAAGTGCTAAGCACAGTACTTATAGGAGCATAGTCTCTGGATGGAACGGTTCACATTGAAGCATAGAACAGGCACTTTATATGCAGCACAATTAAGTCAAAACTCGCTATAATAAACTAGACTTGAGTAAAGAAATTTTACAATGTTTGTCAGCGGGATGTACAAGGGCAAATTGTGAACCAAGGAGCTTAAGTATGAACAATTCAGTTTTACTGTGAGATTAGCATGGTTGTATGGTGTTCAGCTGCATTGCAGGGGTGGTGTACTGCGTGTTCTCATCCTTAGGCTTTCTTCACACCAGTAAAGTCACCAGTAAATTTGTTTTGAGGGGTAGATTACAGAATGAGATCACTTCTTGGTATTTTTCACTGCAGTGGCACCTTAGAGGTTTTCCAGATGCATCATGGCACCTGAAAATGAGGTGGCCTCTAAAGCCTAATGGCACTCTTCGTTTCCTGTGCCCTGCTGTGTGCACGAACATCAGTTTTCATCCACATTTGGGGTATTTAGGTATTCTGGAGAAATTTAGTGTCAAATTAAGAAAGGGCACATTTTCTTGTGAAGATTTAAAAAATAAAGTTAAAAGTAATATTTTAATGGGGGGGTTAAAAAAAATCAAATTTTTAATTTTAATTCCCCAATTTTAAAAGCTGTGGTGTCACAATGCTCACTATACCCCTTGATGGATGTAGTTTCCAAATTTGGGTCACTTTTCTGGGTTTTCCATTGCACTGGTACTTGAGGAGCACCCAAAAACTGTTCCTGCAAAATCTGCCCACCAACAGCCAAATAATATTCTTTCCATTCTGTGCCCCATCATGTACCCATACAGCAGTTTATGACCACATATACCCAATTACTATGTTCAGGAGAAATTGTGTAATGAACTAAATGGGTGCTTTTTCTCCTTTTAACCTGTTGTGAAAATGAAAGTGACATTTTATTGGAAAAAAAGTAAACTTTCATTTTCACATCCCAATATTAAAAAAATCTGTGAAACAGCCGTAGGGTGAAAATGCTCACTATACCTCTTGATAAATTGCTTAAAGTGTTTGGTTTCCTAAATGGGGTCATATTTTAAGGGTTAATTTTATAACTTTACTTTAGAGCCTCTGCAATTGCTCACCTATGCAATGAAAATAACCAAATTATGCCTCAAATGTGCTTTGTGCTCTTGCTTTTCTGAGCCCTGTCATATTTCTAGGCGAAAAATTAGTGCTACATCCAAAATCAGGAAACTGAGCATAATAACTAAAGAGCTGACTTTTCACGCTGCCGAGGAGAGCATGATGTATGAGGCACTGAAATAGCCTATATCTGGGAAAATTTTAATTTTTGTGTGGTTACCTCTGTATTGGTATTTTAGGGGCTCTGCAAATGCGACATGACACCTGTGAACTATTCCAGCAAAATCAGCCCTCCAAAAGCTCTTTCCATTCTGAGCCCCATCATGTACCCATACATCCACATGTAGAGTATTTTCGTATTAAGGAGAAATTACAAATTTTGAGATGCATTTCTTCTTTATTCCCTAGTAAATTTGTGGACTGAAACATAGTGAACATATTAAAAAAAAAAAAACACAAACAAAAAAAACCCCACTAAATTTTACCTCCATTTTGCTTTACTTTCCATGAATCTGTTAGAGAGTTACCAAGCTTTCCAATTGCTGTTTTGAATGATTTGATGGGTGCAGTTTTGAGAATGGGGTGATTAATGGGGGATTTATAATATATAGGCTTTTAAAATCCTCCTCAGAACTGAAGTGATCCTTAACAAATGGGTTTGGGAAATTTTCTTGTAAATTTGGAAAATCATTGTTCGACATGTAAGTCTTCCAACATCCAAAGTAAATGAAAGGATGGTTTAAAGATGAAGCCAATATAAAGCAGAAATATAGTAGATAATATTTATTTGGTATTTTTTTTTTCAGTTTCAATTTTTTTTTCATACATAAATACAAAAAATATCGACTAAAGTTTATCCCTAACAAGTAATACAATGTCAGAATCGCTTGGGTAACTTATTACCATATAAAGTGACCAGTGGTGAACCTAGCCTCTTTGCTGCCTGAGGCGGACTATAGAAAGACTCCTGCCATACTGGATTTCAGCATTCTTATAAATTGAGATGTTTTTAAACTACTCATGCCCCCTGCAGCAAAACGCATGGCTGCTGCTCGAACTAATGAAAAGTCTCAGCAGACCCAAGCCCGTCTCCAATCTGACAAGGCATTGTCAGCCACATGCACACAGCTGCACTCCATGTTTCCATAACAACCCAGCCATTTTTCTTCACTGCTGTAGATCAGCTTTAAAGGGGCAGGGTGCTGTGGATGACACTGTTACACAAGGTCACATGCACACAGCTTTACTCCAGGTATTCCATAACAACCGATCGCAGGTCTTTCACTATCCAAACTGAGATACACATGATCACATGACGCTTATGGAAAATATGAGGTTCTTCAGTCTTGACATACACACAGCTTTACACCAGGTTTCCATAGCAACCAAGCTATTTATGACCTGTATGAGTCAATAGCAGTTCGCAGGTCTTTAAATATTCAGTCATCTGACATGTATCAGTCAATATAAGTTCACATTTCATTTACCAGGTTTCCATAGCAACACATTCATAAATAGACTGTACCTATACTGGACTGCCATACTGGATGTCAAGTGCAAAACTGGCTAATTCTTATGGGGTCACTACACAAACAAAAAATGAAATCTACCCGTGCGAAGCCGGGTCCTTCTGCTAGTGTGTGTGTGTATATGTATATGTATATATATATATATATATATATATATATATATATATATATATATATATATATATGAGACAAACCGTGCAAAAAAAAGGTCCGGGTAATTAATGCGCTGCTGGTAGTTAGAAATCCTGAATTCAGTTGGTATCCTCTTCACCACCAGGTTAGCCTGTCTAGGTGTTGAAACGCGTTGCCATTACACTCAATAAAGGATTTTTAACTACCAGCAGCGCATTAATTATCCCCGACCTTTTTTTGCACTGTTTGTCTCATACAAGTCCTACCAACAACTATCTTGTTGTTTGGTCCCCGGGCAGTGCAGCAGCTAAATCAAGCCAAATCATGGCCACTATACAGTTATTCTGAGGTGCTAGTATTTTTATTTTACAATAATATATATATATATATATATATATATATATATAAATATACAGTTATTACATTATACAATATTTGATATATGTCAATGATCATAGATGGATTCTAAAATGAATGGAATGTGCAGGTAAGTGGATAGAGCTGGAAAAAAACTTCTTTTACGTTATTTTTACAGAGCGTAATAACGTGAGCATAAACCACTTTTGATATTTTATGCGTTTATCTCTTCTTAATACCTTCTTTTTTTTTTTTTTTTTTTTCTTGTCCTTCTCCATAGAGTTTGAAAGCAGACCCAGAGGAATTGTTCAGAAAGCTAGAAAAGATTGGCAAAGGATCCTTTGGAGAAGTCTTTAAAGGGATTGACAATAGGACTCAGAAAGTTGTAGCAATAAAAATTATAGATCTCGAAGAAGCAGAAGATGAAATAGAAGATATCCAACAAGAAATTACAGTGCTGAGCCAGTGTGATAGTCCGTATGTAACAAAGTATTATGGGTCCTATCTCAAAGTAAGTAGTCATAATCTTTCTAGTCCTGATTTTTATATCTTCATTCAGAAAACATTCCACCACAATTTTTGAGTCCTACATATAAATTGTTTCTAAAAGAGGTAGTTTTTTATATATATATATATATATATATATATATATATATATATATATATATATAATATAAAAATCTGATTTTAATCCCTTAAGGACAAGTGCTATGCTATTATCAGCTGTGCCAGTTCATTAGGAGCCAGACAAAAAAAAAATAATCATGGGAGTGAAAATAGAAAAGTAATAGTGTGGCTAATATGGATCTCTTTCTACTAATTCTCCGCCTTCCAGTTCTCATTCTCTACCCCCCTCCCTTGGCCTTCTCTTCTCCTTTCCCTCCTCTTCTCTTCTTTTCCACTCTCACATTTTGCTAACCTCACCCTGGACAACCCCTTCTCTTTTTCCATTCACAGATGTCTGTTGGTTTTTCCCCTTGTTATAGAATTGCATATTTCCTTACATTACTTAGTTATTTTTCTGCATTTTGCCTCCCCCTACTTGTTCTTTTCTTCCTTGTCATGTGTCTTAACCTCCATTCCTCACCCACTGCTTCTTATTTTGATGTTACTTCCTTTAGTTCTGCATATCCTTTTGAAAATTTCAATAAAAATCTTTCAATGGAAAAAAAAATAGTGAAAAAGTAAGACAACTGCAAACAAAATATTTTTACATTTACATGAATTTTATTATAGAAGGGTTACAAAACACAAGTAATAAAATATTTGGTATCGCCACAACAACTTCTTCTTCTATATATTAGATCATGTATTAAGGTGATTTGTGAATGGGTAGAAAAAATGAAATGTTAGGAAAAATTGTTCATAATTGAATCCCTAACATACATGTACTAAAAGTGAGTACAGTACAACTAGTCTTGCAAAAAATAAGGCCTTATATACTGGATTAACTACTGAATTAAAAAAAACAAAAAAAACACTGACTGCCAGAATGTCAGAAGGCAAAAACAAGACAGAACTCTACTGTCCTTAAGGGGGACCATGGAATGGATGCTTTCAGACATTTTCCAAGAATGTGTAGTGTGAACTTTTTGCCAGGATCTTGTATGCATGTTTGCAGGTAATCATTTTAGGCAGTTTTGAAGAAATGATATTTAGTACTAGACTACTAGCTTTTCTTGTGGTAGCCCTTAGTGGCATAAGTGATGCACTGCAGTTAGGAACTGGTTATACCACTAGTTAACACTAGTATAGGGGTAGGCAACCTTTTTTGTATGATGTCCCAAATTTTTTTACATTTAATTCAAAGACTAAGTACTCACTGTGCCATGCAATAATTGTAAGGATGTTGACATCGTACTTGAAAGTCACATAACACAATCCATACTCGCAACCAAATAATTAGTGGATTAACCCTTTCCCTGCCAACCACGTATTTATACGTCCTCCCAGGGTGGCACTTATGTAGCCGGGGACGTATCTAATACGTCCTTACTACTAATGCCAATATCTCAGGATTGGTTAGGGCTATAAAGCTCTCAATGCCCGACAGCGTTTTTAACAGTGATTCACTCCGAATCTGTAAGGGCTATCCTGAAGATCTTGGTATCCGTTTAAAGATCCTGAGATATAGGACTCTAAAGTGTTCCCCGCTCCCTCCTGCTTCAGGTAGCATCTTAAGAGCTGAGGTAGGAGGGGGAAGGAGCATCATAATCTGTGCATAACCTGTATGTGACCCCGGGGGAAGGGTAGCATGGACTTTGGTCTGTTATCCCCTCTCCTATCAATCAGAGAGCATACTGTACTTTTGCTCTCTGATTGTCACACAGAGGGATAATGTAATACTCCTCTGAGCCTTAGAGGGGTATTCTTCTGTAATACTCCTCTGAACATAACCAGGAAGTTCATTGGCGCTGTGACCCACACGTTTACCATTGTCCAGTTCGCAGCGCCAAAAGAGTTGCACCAAACACTTACACAACACATACACAAAGTCATCAATAAAGTTTACATTTGACCCTGTTCATACCTGATCTTTCTAGAGTAAAATACGCCTCTCTAGCGATATCCATTACATGGTAGAATAATAGCAATAACGATTATTGCTAGAGATGAACGTATAAATTGCTACAATTTTTATAGGGGGATAGAAAATTATATTTTTATGTAAACTCCTATTTAATTTCCATGCACAAAATTAGTTGGCACATTTTTGACGTTTCTTTAACAGCTGCACCTGTAAATATACAGTGCCTTGCGAAAGTATTCGGCCCCCTTGAGCTTTTCAACCTTTTGCCACATTTCAGGCTTCAAACATAAGGATATAAAATTTTAATTTTTTGGTGAAGAATCAACAAGTGGGACACAATCGTGAAGTGGAACGAAATTTATTGGATATTTTAAACTTTTGTAAAAAATAAAAAACTGAAAAGTGGGGCGTGCCAAATTATTCGGCCCCCTTAAGTTAATACTTTGTAGCGCCACCTTTTGCTGCGATTACAGCTGCAAGTCGCTTGGGGTATGTCTCTATCAGTTTTGCACATCGAGAGACTGAAATTCTTGCCCATTCTTCCTTGGAAAACAGCTCGAGCTCAGTGAGGTTGGATGGAGAGCGTTTGTGAACAGCAGTTTTCAGCTCTTTCCACAGATTCTCGATTGGATTCAGCTCTGGACTTTGACTTGACCATTCTAACACCTGGATACGTTTATTTGTGAACCATTCCATTGTAGATTTTGCTTTGTTTGGGATCATTGTCTTGTTGGAAGATAAATCTCCGTCTCAGTCTCAGGTCTTTTGCAGACGCCAACAGGTTTTCTTCCAGAATGGTCCTATATTTGGCTCCATCCATCTTCCCATCAATTTTAACCATCTTCCCTGTCCCTGCTGAAGAAAAGCAGGCCCAAACCATGACGCTGCCACCACCATGTTTGACAGTGGGGATGATGTGTTCAGGGTGATGAGCTGTGTTGCTTTTACGCCAAACATATCGTTTTGCATTGTGGCCAAAAAGTTCGATTTTGGTTTCATCTGACCAGAGCACCTTCTTCCACATGTTTGGTGTGTCTCCCAGGTGGCTTGTGGCAAACTTTAAATGAGACTTTTTATGGATATCTTTGAGAAATAGCTTTCTTCTTGCCACTCTTCCATAAAGGCCAGATTTGCGCAGTGTACGACTGATTGTTGTCCTATGGACAGACTCTCCCACCTCAGCTGTAGATCTCTGCAGTTCATCCAGAGTGATCATGGGCCTCTTGGCTGCATCTCTGATCAGTCTTCTCCCTGTTTGAGATGAAAATTTAGAGGGACGGCCAGGTCTTGGTAGATTTGCAGTGGTCTGATACTCCTTCCATTTCAATATGATCGCTTGCACAGTGCTCCTTGGGATGTTTAAAGTTTGGGAAATCTTTTTGTATCCAAATCTGGCTTTAAACTTCTCCACAACAGTATCACGGACCTGCCTGGTGTGTTCCTTGGTCTTCATGATGCTCTCTGCGCTTTAAACAGAACCCTGAGACTATCACAGAGCAGGTGCATTTATACGGAGACTTGATTACACACAGGTGGATTATATTTATCATCATCAGTCATTTAGGACAACATTGGATCATTCAGAGATCCTCACTGAACTTCTGGAGTGAGTTTGCTGCACTGAAAGTAAAGGGGCCGAATAATATTGCACGCCCCACTTTTCAGTTTTTTATTTTTTACAAAAGTTTAAAATAACCAATAAATTTCGTTCCACTTCACAATTTTGTCCCACTTGTTGTTGATTCTTCACCAAAAAAATTAAAATTTTATATCTTTGTTTGAAGCCTGAAATGTGGCAAAAGGTTGAAAAGTTCAAGGGGGCTGAATAATTTCGCAAGGCACTGTATATATGTGTGGTATGTATTAATTCCTCACATATTGCGGTTTTTTTGGAAAGTAAATTTTGTTTGCAGAAAGGGATTGCTTGAGCATGCACTTTATTGGCAAATTTGAATTTTTGTGCTATTTTTGCTTGTAATCTCTGTTTGCTGCAAAGTTGCATGAAGGTGGTTGTATATATGAAATATTAAACTGTCTTTTTATATACTCTATGCTGTGCAATCTCAATAAAGTTAGATTTTGGTATCACAGTCACAGTTTGCTAGGTGCAGTATGGATTTTTAATATATTAGTGAATAACAGCAAAATCTTGCTTTTCTTCTGCATCAGTGTTTTTGAGAGTACGAGATCTTGTTGTAGCTGATGTTTGTGGTATATATAAATTGTGTACAGCTTGGTCTTTTATTTTAAATATATTTTGTGTGTGAATGTAAGATTGAATGCGTTTTAGGTGCAAATATGTGTGTTTGGAAATCGAAGCATGTCAAATTATACCTAAGGAAATGCTGGCGGTTTCCCCATAGGTATAATTGAAACAGCAAGTCCGCAGAGGAAACCTCTGCGAACTTTCTGTCTAAAGCACGGCAGGAAGAAAATGGCTATACATCAAACTGGAAGAAAGTAAAAAGCGGGGTGCCGCAGGGCTCTGTCCTGGGCCCAGTACTTTTTAATATTTTTATAAATGATCTGGATGATGGGGCTAATGGGGAACTAATAAAATTTGCAGATGATACAAAGATAGGAGGAATGGCCAACACTAGAGAGGAGAGAGAGTGCATCCAAAAGGACTTAGACACACTGGAACAATGGGCTGAGGTGAACAAAATGGTATTCAACAGGGACAAATGCAAAGTTCTACATCTGGGTAACAGAAATGCAAGAAGCATATATAGTATGGGAGGAATAGTACTAAGTGAGAGTACAGGGGAAAAGGATCTGGGCATAATAATAGATCGCAAACTCAACATGAGTCAACAGTGCGGTGCGGTGGCTAAAAAGGCTAACCAAATTCTAGGATGTATCAAGACGAGCATTGTAGCTAGATCAAGAGAGGTAATTATTCCGCTGTACTCTGCCCTGGTCAGACCCCACCTGGAATACTGTGTACAGTTCTGGGCGCCCCAGTTTAAGAAAGACATCGATTCATTGGAGCAGGTCCAGAGAAGAGCAACCAAAATGGTGGAAGGTCTACAAACCATGTCCTACGAGGAGAGGCTAAAAGAATTGGGACTGCTTAGTTTGCAGAAGAGAAGGCTAAGGGGAGACTTAATAGCGGTATTTAAATATCTGAAAGGTTGTCACAGTGCAGAGGGATCTACCCTATTCTCATTAGCAGAAGGAAGCACGAGAAGTAATGGGATGAAACTAAGGGGAAGGAGATTCAGATTAGACATTAGGAAAAACTTTCTAACAGTAAGGGTAGTGAGAGAGTGGAATAGGCTGCCACGGGAGGTGGTGAGTTCTTCATCAATTGAAATCTTCAAGCGGAAACTGGATAGGTATATAGCTGGGATGTTTTAGGAATTCCTGCTTTTGCAGGGGGTTGGACTCGATGGCCCTTGAGGTCCCTTCCAACTCAAACAAACAAACAAACAAAGAAACGCAATGCGCTGCGGGATGCCACGTGGGGCCTTAGCCTCAAAGCAGAATTTTTTTTTCCTTCCAGTTCTAGTGACTTTCTGAAGACATGTGCATGCAGGTGTAGGCCTTAGTGATATTGAACTCTTATTTTTAGGAAGTTTGATGGATATAACTTTTTGTTTGGTTTCCTCTTTTAGCAACTAATATACATTTTATTTGCATATATTTTTTTTTTTTTTTTTTTTTTTTTTTTATAAAACATTCACTTTAAATCAAAATTGCATGAAGGTGCCTGTTCGCATACAGTACCAAGTGGCATTCTGACAATGCTGCATGGGTCTACTTTAAGAAAATATATAGGTATGGGGGTTGGCATGATTTTTTAACGTTGCAATTTTGGTTTTATTTGTCCATCTCAAAACTGTGAAAATTTCTCTGGCTACCGGAGGTGCAACATTTCCGGAGACCCCTGGCAGTGAAAGGGCTAAACTTATATTTCAGAGTGATCCTTTCTGTTGATAGTATCGGGCTTTTGTATGAACAGATGACTCCTAGTGGACATTTACACCACCGATCTTGTTGAAATTCAACAAACGCAGACTTTAGCATGTTCTGCTGCTGTGTTATACTTTTACCCTTGCTTCAAGGTACAAAAACAATTGCAGGCTAGCTCATGCCCAGAAATATTGTCACACCTCATAATCCTGTAGCAGGCTTTTGCACTGACTTATTAAATTATTTTAAAAGATTATCCTGGACCTTAATGCTGTAATAAAGAAAAATGAAATTATCCCACTTCCACCAATCTATCACTTTACTTCAGTTACTCATTCCTGTCATCTTCCACACAGACTGCAAATTGAGGATAATTTACAACCCATAGGATTCTATGCACCCCAGATTCATGCTGCAACCACCTACTGAATTCATTAGGTGCCCCAGCGCACACACTCACTCACTGCTCCCCAGCTGTCAAACAGCATAACACACTTGGAAGGCTTAAAGAAGTTGTCCAGGCAAAATTTTATACTTTTTTTGTATAGGTTGGGGGAAGGTGAGGAAAAAAAAAATCATACTCTCCTGCCCCGGTGCTCCTGTGTCCTCCTAGCGCGGCCTGGTCCTGCTCATGCGGCGTCTTCTCAAAGTGAAAATGTTCACAGTCTGTGACGTCACGGATCCCTTCCACTGAAGCCGATGATGGCTGCTGAGGCCAATCAGTGATCTCAGCAGGCCTCAGGAAGAGACCCGTGATGTCACAGGTAGTGACATCTCATGCCCTTTGCTGAGGTTGCTGATTGGTCTCAGCAGTCACGTGTGGCTGGGACTTCCACCACACGTCAACACTGGACCGAGAAGACCGGACCAAGATGGGAGGCGTCGGGGGGAAAGGTGAGTGTAAATTTTTTATTTATTTTTTTCAATGCCCCCAGCCTATTTAAATAATAAATTTAATGTCCAGTTTTGCCTGGACAACCCCTTTAAGGCCCTACATTGCAGAAAAGCTGCTTTAAGCCAAAGACAGGAGTGAATTTAGCAGGAGAGAGAAGTTTTAATGCTTTCTATATATGTTCCATTCCTGTTTTGAATCCACTCTTGCCTTTGGCTCAAAAATCTGCAGCAAAATCTGAAAGACAAAAAAAGCTACTTTTCCACAATGTGGGGGCCTCAGCCTAAAAGGCAGTGGATGCGTAGAGCATACAGGGACTAACATTAAAGTAAATGCCTTGATACAAAAGGGTTAAGTGCTTAAAGAAAACCAGTTAACAGCAAATTTTACCTACTTCTTTTGGTGATTGGTGAGTTATTAGTTACCTCCACTTGTATATTTGGTCAGTGTTTTGAATCAGTTTTTTTAAGCCAAAATCAAGAGTGGATGTATAAAAAAGTGTCCATTATAACTTTGTGTTTAGGATCCACTCCTGGTTTTGGCTGATCAGATATGTAAGCGTGAATGAAACCTAAGTAGGAAGATAAATATTGAGACACCTGAGGTTATTCCACTTCTGTGATCTCCTATCACAGTAAAGTGAGGTATGTGTTGGTTGATTCTTTTTACTGTGCAAACTATAACTATAAAATTCATATGCAATATATTCTAGGTCCCCCGAACAAGTACTACTTAAAGGGATACTCCACTCAAAGCTAAAGTTTCCATGTGCTTCATTATAGGGAAGACGGGGACAGTTTATTCCTGATGGATGAATAGGTTCTGTGTACACAGCTATGGGAGCTGCCATGATGCAGCTCCACTTCCGTTCCCGTGGTCATGTGACTGCTGGGGACTGTATAAGCTGTTGAAACCTAGAGGACCAAGATCAGCTCTGCAGTAAGAGCTAGGAGGCAGAATTCCTTCTGCAACTGGTGCTAATGTATCAGCCTCAGTTACAGAGGAAATTGGCATGTAAAATTTTTATTTATTTTTTTTAATTAAAGTTAAAATCCCCCCCTTCCCCGCCAAAGGCCTGTTATGACCTTATGGGGGGGGGGGTACAATGTGAAAAATAAAACCCCACCACTACCTCTTGCACATTACAAGCTCTAGCCCTGCTCCTGGTGACACAACAATATCTCCTATGTTAAAATGACTGTAACAGAGAGGGAAAACTATGTACAATGTGAAAAACAGACACTTTCACCCTCTTCTTCTTTTTTTTTTTTTTTTTTTTTTTTTTTTACATTTTCTCTGTTAATAAAATAAAGAAAAAACATAGACAAATAAAAACATAAAAATAAAACACTATTTATCAGTGAAAAAAGACACACCAATTATTTGAATAAAAATGTTTTAGCCCTCAAAACTGCATGTACAAAAAACTGTCCTGGAGAAAATGGTGCTGAAATGGTTAAGGGATTGTTCTGTTTGAATCACATCATCGCTCAACATACGAAATAGTAACAAGTTGTTTATTTTTCTAGGATACTAAATTATGGATCATTATGGAATATCTTGGAGGAGGATCTGCTTTAGATCTGGTGTGTATATGTACCTACAAGTTTAGATGGATTAAAGCTATGCCTTATTATATCCTCTAGCTGCTTTCATAGCTGGTACAAAAGTGATTACAAAACACGACCTTCATAAGAAAGAAACTGCAGTTGATTGCTCAATTTAGATAATTGGATGATGTCTAAAATAGAAGAAATTCATAGCACACGTGTATAAATAGACTCGCCCCAGTCATGAATCCTTTTCTGCTGAATCTTCTTGCTACAAAATATTAGGAGAAAATTTTGCCACATCTTTTATATACACGGGATAGTGATTTGCTGACCCAGTCACTTACTGAGATTTTGCTATAGACCTTAATTGAAAGTAAATGGAAACTTGCCAATTGCTGGAAATTGGACATAATTTACATCAGACTAATTCATTGGTGTTTCTCATTCATTCTCTTCTCTGGTTCCTTACAAATCCATACTATATTTGTTATTAGGCTGGGTTTTAGTGGGGGGGGGGGGGATGCCTCATTTAATATCCATGGTAAATGTCACAAAAACCATGGCAATTTGCTGCAGTTTTGCAGTGATTGGGTAAAAAAAAAAAACCCACACAGCATGAAAACCTAATCTTATGTGTTATCTGTTACAAAATGTATATGATTTTTCTTTTCCTGGCAGCTGGAACCTGGTCAAATGGATGAAACACAAATTGCTACAGTATTAAGGGAAATCTTAAAAGGTCTTGATTATTTGCATTCAGAAAAGAAAATTCACAGAGACATTAAAGGTAAGTATGTCACCGACTGACTGTATGTGGTGACAAACTTTAGTGCTCCTCAAGTTGTCTCTCCACATATTGACTGGTTCACATATTGTAGTGATTGTATGAGACCTGTGAGAACGTCAGGAGCTCCCCTCACTCGGGGCAGTTCTCTACTATGCTTGGTCGTTTCATTTGATCTTCTAACAATCCCCTGAGGAGCATCCATGTTTTGGATGCGAAGCACGTTGGGAGGGAAGGAGATATTAACAGTGCAATTTTAGGGTCAGCATTGGGACCGCTCTTGTAAGGGAGGGAGTTAAGGGTGACAGGGTTGCACAGGGTCAATCTCCTGCACCCATCCTTGGTTCCCTTTCCGTTTGGATAAATTGTGGCCCTAAAGGTGGGGTATGACATCCTTCATCTGGAACGGGTAAGAGCGTTCCAATGAATTTCCAATTTTTATACCATCCAATCATTGGAGTTAATTATATTTTAGATTATTAAATGTTACATTTTATTTGTCATATAATTGTGGATCTATGCTTGCTTGTATTATGAATTTTTGAGCCATGAGAAATTAAGAACCCTTTTTCTCATTTGTGCTATTGTATATGATTGTATGATTATATATATATATATATATATATATATATATATATATATATATATATATAAACATACGCTAGATTTACCTACTGTCTTACTAAATCTAGAGGAGTGCTAGAGTAGGAGGAGTAAAGTGTAAATACGCATCCAGTCATCTAGCTTTAACCATAGATCATATATAGAAGTGGTATAGTCAGATCATATGAGCTCCATACCAAGAAGTGGGCAACCCTAGCCCTACTGACATATCCACATAGCTTGTTGACCTACCAATACAGAGACAGTGCTTCATCTAATTTCACATCTGAGCTCCTATGTAGAGAATGGCTGAACGGCAGCTGTAAGAACAAGTTGTGTGTGTTTTTTTTTTTTTTTTTTTTTTTTTTTTTTTTTTTTTTAAAGTTATAAAGTACTTTTAATTTTGTTCCAGCGGCCAATGTGTTATTGTCTGAACATGGGGAGGTAAAATTGGCTGATTTTGGTGTAGCTGGTCAGCTAACTGATACGCAGATTAAGAGGAATACTTTTGTGGGTACTCCATTCTGGATGGCACCAGAGGTCATAAAACAGTCGGCGTATGATTCCAAGGTAAGGAGAAAGGGTTACTGTCCTTGTTTTTCTTGTGTCTAATGTTAATTAAAGATCACATGTAATATAATGAATAATGAATCACTGTCTGCACACAAAGATCTTGTGTTTTCAACTAAGGGCTGAGATACTTGTGTTCTGTGGCAAAGGCTTCATGAATATTGATGATGGGACACACAGGAACATAGCAAACCTGTAAAACAACTTATGTAACGTGCACAGCACCACCTCAGGGCCTGTTTTACTGCAGTCTAAATATTGTAGTATTAGAGAAGCCATTCTGTCCTGCAAGATTTGACATTGTAGTTGCTTAGAACAGAGGAGAGACCACAGCTCCGGGGCATCAGAATCTGTGTATTTATTATATATTTTACTCATACTAAAGTAGTGTTAGATCCCCCCCAACATAAGACTCTTGTGCCAGTTGTTTCAGCCCAGTTATTGAAGATACACAGTGTCTCCAAGGACTAGCTACTGTATGTTACAAGGAATGCTTCCTGCTGAATGTTTGTATTGCTGCTAAATAACAGGAAGTAAATAAATTAGATTTCTATACATGTGGAAAACTTCAATGGACTGTTGTATGTATCAGCTGGCCTGAGCTAAGGTTGAAACTTCATTTTTCCCATATTCACAATTTTCTATGTACACATTTGTGGATGCCATTAGTGGATCTTGTGTGGTAAATGTCATTGAAATGTCATGTTCATGAACTTCTTATAACCCATCAAGTGACTGCTAGGCTACATGCACACGACTGTGAAAAACCGGACATTAAAAACAGATTAAACTGTCAGTTTTTAACATCCGTTTTCTATCATTGTGTCAGATATTTTTCATCAGCTTTCTGTTTGTCCACTTTTAATATCTGTTTTGCATCAGTTTAATATCAGTTTATCAGTTTTGAACTCACTGTTAAAAAAAAAAAAAAAAAAATGGATGAATTTGGTCGGTCTTTTTTTTTTTTTTTTTTTTTTTTTCTTTTGACCTAACCCACTCATCCATTTTCGACAGCCTTCAAAAAGATGCAAATCAATTTTAATGGATGTTAAAAACCATCCCATTCACTTGTATTCGTCCGTCCATCCTTGAAAACCGACAAAAATAGACTTCTAATTTTTAATGATCCATTAAAACAGGCATGTATGAACCCATAGATTCCCATTATTCTTAAAATGGACCCTAAAATGAAAAAAAAAAAAAAAAAAGTCTGTTACGTATTCATGTGTATGCGCACTTGAGCATAGGAGCATAGGCAGACAAGAGTGTGAAGTAGCAGATAAAGCATTATTTACCTGTTGAATTCCCGCTCCTTCGGTCTTCCCTTCTGGTCTTAGTTTTCTAGGCAGCAATGATGTCACATTGTGATTGGGCTGGGGGGCCCAGAGCGCGGTCGAGCTGTTACAGCGAGATACTACAACCCATAAGTAATGCTTTGTTTCTTATTTTATACTCTTGCTTTCCTTTAGAGATTGTAAGCTCTTGCGAGCAGGACCCTTACTCCTATTGTTTGATATGTTAATTTCTTTGTCACATTCTAATGTCTAATACTGTCCATGTACCCTCTGACTTGTAAAGTGCTGCAAATTATGTAGGCGTTATATAAGTAAAGTTATTACCCCAGTTTAGTCTGATCTCAGACAACCTGTTCAACTTTGTTTCTTTCAAAAGTTTAGGAATCTGTGTTGTGCAGTATTTTTACAAGTGTCACTACAGACGATATGCATTGAACATTTTAGCATTTTGTAAAAATAAGATATTGAAGAATTATGGCTTGAGGACTGAATAGCTGACGGTACAGAATCATTGCAGTCTGAAATATTAGTTGAGCACTTTATGCATTTTATAAAGATAAATTCTCATATTGGCTTCCTTTAGTTTGTGGTCACATTATTGTTTGTCTTTTTTCACAAGATATGTATTTTTGTAGGCTGATATCTGGTCGTTGGGAATTACTGCTATAGAACTGGCTAAAGGGGAACCCCCTCATTCTGAATTGCATCCTATGAAAGTTCTTTTCCACATTCCTAAAAGCAACCCACCCACACTTGAAGGAAACTACAGCAAACTCCTGAAAGAATTTGTAGAAGCATGCCTCAACAAAGAGCCAAGCTTTGTAAGTTGCACACGTATCAGATGTATTTCTTGTAGTGTCCTGGTTCTCTTTTGTGTATTGCATATAACTAGCTATAAAAATATTTAGGAACATTTCATTTGCTAATTCCTATTGTTATTTGGAGGTCTCATACTTTTTATTGACCTGTCCTACAAGTTTAAATCTGCTTGAAATTATTATAAACCCTGTGAAATAGCAATTCTGGAGCATTTTTAGACCTCTGCATTGTGCCAATTCTCCATTATTCCTTCTGCATATTTATACATAAAGAGGTTTGCCACTTTAAGACCAATATTGAGAGACAAATGTTATTGTTTGTATAATGAAAAGTTCTACAATTTTCAAATATACTTTCTGTATCAATTCCTCACGGTTTTATAGATCTCTGCTTGCTGTCATTCATTCTGCTTACTTCTAGTGGATGAAATTCTGACCATGACCATGTGATATACAGTCCATGGTCATGTGATGGGCACAAAGGTGCACAGCTCCTTATTGTCATGGCACAGTAATCAGGCATCTGCCTGGTAATGAGCTGTGCTTTTTTTTTTTTTTTTTTTTTTTTTTTTAATTGTCATTCTAAATAATTGATGATCTAAGCTTAGGATAGGTCATCAATTAAAGATTGACAGGGGTCTGACACCCGGGCCCCCAGCCAGTCAGTAATTGCCATTTGCCAAGCACAGTGGTATACATCTAAAAGTCCCAGAAAATTTCTTTAAGATGGACATTACAAACACTGGTTTTAATAGTTTACTCTTATTTAGTAGATTTATGAATGGCTTTCATGATCAGGTCTATCTATGATTGTACATTTCCATAATTTCTTCAGAGCTCAAATGGACTAGTAGTATATATGCCATCGCCTTCAAATGCCTTGTGCGGACATGCTCCAAAGATTGGACTATCACTGATGTAACATTTTACAACCTGTTCAGTGGATAGCTGATAAATGGAATTCTCCTTTCAGGCTCAATTTTTCATAATGGATCACAAGGCTGTCTCATTATGGTGGCTGCCTTGATCTTGTTCTTTTGCAAGTAATAAATTTACTGTAATTCTGATTTTTACTTTTTTTTCTTTTTTTTTTTTTTTTTCTTCAGAGACCGACAGCAAAGGAGCTTCTAAAGCATAAATTTATTGTACGTAATGCCAAAAAAACATCCTATTTAACAGATCTAATTGATAGGTACAAGCGATGGAAGTTGGAGCAAGGTCATGATGCTTCCAGTTCTGATTCAGAGGGGTAGGTATATATAACCTCCCAGTCTACAAGAGGCCGATAACCTTTAATATGAGTGTGATAACTTAAGTCCAGTGCTTAGTGTTTGCAAGTGCTCCTGTATGTTTTCTAGTCTAGATTTAACTGGGTTTACATGCACAGATTTCTCACAGGGATACGCCCACACAATATAAAGCTCTTCCCACAGTATAATGTTACATTAGTACCCCCATATACAGTATAAAGTACCTTAATGCCCCCACATAGTATAATGCAATGTTAGTGCCACCCACACAGTTTAATGCCATATTAGTGCCCCACATACACAGTATACTGCCTCGATAGGGCCCCCACACAGTATAATGACACATTAGTGCCCCAACACACAGTATAAAGCTCCTTAATTCCCCCCACACAGTATAAAGCTCCTTAGTCCCCCCACACACAATATAATGCCACATTAGTGCTTCCACACACTGTATAATGCAATGTCACTGCCCCCACACAGAATGCCACATTAGTGCCCCCCACAGAATGCCACATTAGTGCCCTCACACACAGAATAATGCCACGTTAGTGCCCTCACACACAGAATAATGCCACGTTAGTGCCCCCACACACAATAATGCCATGTTAGTGCCCTCACACAGTATAAAGCTCCTTAATTCCCGCCACACAGTATAAAGCTCCTTAGTGCTTCCACACACTGTATAATGCCACATTAGTGTCCCCACATGCAGTATAATGCCACATTAGTGCCCCCACACACAATATAATGTCACGTTAGTGCTTCCACACACAGTATAATGCCACGTCACTGCCCCCACACAGAATGCCACGTTAGTACCCCCCACAGAATAATGCCATGTTAGTGCTTCCACACACAGAATAATGCCACATTAGTGCCCCCACACACAGAATAATGCCAAGTTAGTGCCCCCACACAGTATAAAGCTCCTTATTGCCCCCTCACTAGTTAGTGACATTGACTCCGTCAATTCCATTTGGCTACCAGGGAAGGTTAAATTAAAATTAAATACATTTTCCTAATCTTTCTTATCTAATCCTGGGGTGCGTCTTGTCGTCTGAAAAATACGTCAGATATATTGTTCAGTTTGGACCTTCACATGATGGAGGACCCCGGTCAGTGGACCTTTGCTAAAAGTTGAGTTCTCCTGTTATAGATGATGAAATTGGTTAAAGTCAGCCATTCACACCTACAGATATTTTCTAGGTTACAACCAGCTCTCCTCTTACTCATGTGTTATAATGGCCCTAAAAAAAAAAAAAAACCCTTCTATTCCCTATAATGGATTTGTCTTTCAGATACTGTTTATAATCTACAGTCATTGTGACTAGCAGATTTTTATGCACAACCGATCAGTTTCCTGACAGATAAGATGGTTTCCACTCAGATGAATTGGACATATTAATATACAAATTTAAATTGATATTGGTTCCAATTGGACAGGAATTGGCATAAGTGATGTCTGTATGTGTAAAGGCACGTACCACATAGTAAATGATAAACTGTTTGGATTTAACAATAGAAAATTTCTAATTTTTCTTTTAAAGGGAAGATGAAGGACAAGCTGCAGGTGGAACTGATAAAGGGCCTTGGTACTTTACAATGGAAGAGGCAGATCTGAAGGAGATGAATAATGGTGCAGCACAGCTTGAGGAGTTAGCGGAAAATGAGGTTTATTATTATTAACTTAAGGTTATATTAGACTGCTGGACTTGTCTGCAGGACAAGTGCTCCTTTGCATTGTCCACACATGCCAGTGCACAGCACATGGGGGATCATCGATTGCTACCGCAGTTGTTCTTCTTCCCTTCAGCTGCACTGGTTATGGCAATAATCTGCATCTTTTATACATCAGTGTGTTTGCATGTTGTTTGACTGAGTGGCAGAACAATTAGGCCAGTTACTAGGAACAAACGTTCCTAGGAAGACTTTTGCTTAAAATTTGGCTTTATAAAAGTGAAGCCACATGTAGCTGGGCTGTCAGTGTTTTCACTCTAACGGTGGGTTCATACGTTCAGGATATTAGATGCGGTTTTTGAAACCAAAATCCAGTGTGGATCATAAAAGTATTGAAAACAGGCGCTACTTCTTTGTTTCTTTTCAATCTACTCTTGGTTTTGGCTTCAGGAGCTGCATCTGAACATGTGAATGCCACCTAATTGATTACAGCCTGCTTCTTGCTACAAGCCCTTAAAGGGGTTGTGCAGGACTTCAAAAACATGGCTGCTTTCTTCTTCTCAGGAAGTGACATCATATCCGTTGATCACATTTTAATGAAACGGAGCTGTGACATTGCCATGTGACCAACAGACATGCTGTCACTTCCTGAGAAGAAGATAGCCATGTTTTTGAAGTCCTGCACAACCCTTTTAAGGCTAAGGCTACACAGCGACTTTGAGCTCCAGTCATGCCTCTAAAGATCACTGGGTCACCCTGCACCTCTCTTACTACTGTTGGTGAATTCATATTCCCATCCTTGGGATGTTGCCATGGCAGATTCTAGTTACAGAGATTCCAGCACCCTATGGGTCACAGTGCAACTCTGTTCACTAACATTAACCGCTTAACAACCAAGGACGTAATAGTACGTCATTGGTTGAATAGACAGGGCTCAAGAGCTGAGCTTTCTCCATACATGGCGGATTCCAGCTGTATAATATAACCAGCACACGCCGCTAATAGCTCCAACCCCCCCCCCCCCCAAAAAAAAAAACGCAATCCTGCGCACACTATTATGTGCCAAAGTGGCTCCTGCACACAGTATTATGCCCCATAGTGGCCCCTGCACACAGTATCATGTCCCATAGTGGCCCCTGCACACAGTATCATGCCCCATAGTGGCCCCTGCACACAGTATCATGCCCCATAGTGGCCCCTGCACACAGTATCATGCCCCATAGTGGCCCCTGCACACAGTATCATGCCCCATAGTGGCCCCTGCACACAGTATCATGCCCCATAGTGGCCCCTGCACACAGTAACATGCCCCATAGTGGCCCCTGCACACAGTAACATGCCCCATAGTGGCCCCTGCACACAGTATCATGCCCCATAGTGGCCTCTGCACACAGTATCCTATCCCATAGTGGCCCCTGAACACAGTATTATATCCCATAGAGGCCCCTGCACACACTATTATTCCCCATAGTGGCCCCTGCACTGAGTATTTTGCCCCATAGTGGCCCCTGCACACACTATTATATGTCCCATTGTGGACCACCCATGAACAATTATTATACTCTGAGGTCTTTTCAGACCCAAGAGTATAATGATCGGAGACCCAGGGGAGGATACAAACAAAAAAAAAACAACGTTGCTTACCTGTTCCTCGCTCCGGTGCATGCCCGTGCGCTACTTCGGCCTTCTTCAATGTTGGACCGGGCCGGCGTCACGTGATGCGGGCCGGCGTCACGTGATGCGGGCCGGCGTCACGTGATGCGGGCCGGCGTCACGTGATGCGGGCCGGCGTCACGTGATGCGGGCCGGGCAACACGTGATGCCGTCCGCTGACGTCTGGAACGTCACCAAACAGGCCCGAAGCCTGGAGAAGCGAAGGAGAGGTAAGTTCATTGTTTTTTATGTTCCCTCACCAACTCTGGGCCTCCGATTATTATACTACGGGGTCTGTTCAAAGATCCCGGAGTATAATGATAGCAGAGATTGTGGTGTTCGGCCTGCGGCCTCACATACCGATCCCCGCTCCTGCTCACAGCCGCCTTCGCAGAATCGGAAGCGCAGGCGGCCGTGAGCTGGACCCCGGGGAACGGTAAGTATATAGGGCCTGTTACCTGCTGGGGTTACTCCAGCAGGTAACGGCCTATTTAAAAAAAAAAAAAAAAAAAAAAAAAAGCATTGGGGGCCCGCAGGGCCCCGTAATGTCCCGGGCCCTGTGGCAGCTGCTACTGCTGCTACCCCAGTAGTTACGCCCCTGGCTTGAAGGCCATAGGCATCATGTTATAGAAGGCAATGGATTTTACTCTTCACTACATTAGTATTGCAGTGAAAAGTATGAGCAATCAGACCCTAGGGAATCTGAACATTTAAAGTAAAAGAAGAAAAAAAAAAAAGTTTGTAAAAGTATAAATCTAACACAAAAAACACAAAAGTTTATATCACTCCCCTTTCCCTGGATCACATATAAAATAAATAAACAAAAGTAGACATAAACACTTTAGGTATCCCTGTGCTCAAAAATGTCCGAACTACTAAAATATTTTATTTATTTATTTATTTATTTATTTATTTTCAACACTGCCTCCTTTAAAAAAAAAAAAAAAAAATAATAATAAAGTCATCAAACCATCAGAATTTCCCCCAAATGGTATCAATAAAAATGTCATCTTGTCCCGCATAAAAAGACGCCATACCCAGCTCCATACTTGTAAATGTGAAAAAGTTATAGGTATCACAATATGGCGACACAATTTATTTTTTTATTTATTTATTTTTTTTCTATTTTGCAAAGTTCTTTAATTTTTTTTGTTAAAAGGTAGCAAAACATTAAAATACTATATAAATTTGGTATCATCGTGATCGTATTGACCCACAGAATACAGGTAACCTATCATTTTTAACACAGTGAACACCGTAAAATAAGATAAACCCATATGAAACCCATATGTTTTTTCCAATTCCACCTCCATTCAGTATTTTTTTCCAGCTTCCCTGTACATTGTAGAAGATGTTGTTGTTGTTGTTGTTGTTGTTGTTGTTGTTGTTGATTATCATCATCTTTATTTATATAGCACCAACATATTCCGTAGCACTTTACAAATCAGAAGACACATGAACAGACAATATGAGACATTACAATGTGACAAAGAAATAAACATATCAAACAACAGGAGTGAGGGCCCTGCTCGCAAGAGCTTACATTCTATGAGGAGATAGGGGGACACAAGAGGTCAGAGGGCTTGTTTGCTACAATGATCCAGCCATCTTTTAATAGAAAAGGTTATTGGTAAAAGATATTGAATGGTGCCATTCAAGTACAAAAGTACAATTTGTCTCACAAACAATAATCCATCATGGAAGGTGGGGGGGAAGGAAAAAACAGATACGCAAAATTGAAAATTGTCCTTTTAATGAAGTTGTTAATGAAGAAGTCACAGGGCAACCCGGTGATCTTTGGTTTTGGGAAGGCAAAAGGCTCAATGTAGCTCTAGCTAATACCAGGTACTGAAATGTATTGTTTCCTTCTCATTTTTTAAAATGATTTGTATATGGTAATGGTTGTCAGCCATCTTCTGTGAGCTGAGTGGATGAATAGCCATATCCTAATATAATGTTACTGTAGCCTGGCAAGTTATAGTCTCATCATATTATAGTATTGAAGAAATTTACACTTCCTTCTTGATAGCTCCAAATAGAGCTTCACAATAGTTAAGAAATAATGTGGAACTCAAAATATATGTTTCTAAAGATTTTTTTTTTTTTCCTTTGTTTTACCCTTTAAGGCTAAAGACATCCAAAAAAGACCTTTATCTCAGTGCTTGTCAACAATAATGTCACCATTATTTGCTGAGGTATGTAAATAGGACAGTGTAATGCTTCATATTTTTCTTTACTTTTTTGTAATCTTTTTGACAGACATAGTAAAACATATGGAATATGTTTTTACTTTTTTTTTTTTTTTTTTTTATAAAGAACTTTTTTCTATCAAGGGATCGGATAGGTACAAAATGTACGCAATTTTTTGCCTAATAGCGAGATACCTTGTGCTCAAAGCATATTTAGTTTTATTATTACTAGGACACTGTTTTCTGAAGAAACCAATTTTTAGTTTGTGCTATGCTATTCTTTGAAGGGCTGTAATTAGCTATAGACACAGTAAGGTTGTGTCTACAGGTGGCCATGTTGGAAGTGTGCCCATATAACGAAAAGAAAACTTAACAGAACTGAGCAGCGTATACTTATATCTACACTGTGTTCCAAATTAATATGCAAATAATATTTTGTCATATTTTCCAAAATTACCTATATGAATTGCAGTCATTGTAATTTTCCAGTCATCAACTATTCGAGTATAATTGAAAGGTTTTTGAACAAACTGCCTATGATAACAGTATATTTAAAAAAAAAAAAAAACAAACACTCAAAATGCATGTTCTAAATTATTATGCACAGCAGAATTTGCAACCTTTTCATTTTTATTAAGAACAAAAACATGGTCATTGTGAAATTATAAGCATTAGCAGGTTATTACAAACTGAAATCAAACAGTTTTCAAGCCAAAACTTTATTCGAGGTGATGTTACATTTGCACATAGGACCCCTTGTTCGAAAGAAGCTTCTGAACTCTCTCGTCCATTGAATTTGTCAGTTTTTGGATGGTTTCTGCTTCAATTGTTTTGCATGAGGACAGAATACCCTCCCAGAGCTGTTGCTTAGATGTGAACTGCCTCCCGCCATCATAGACACTCCTTTTGATGATGCTCCAGAGGTTCTCAATGGAGTTGAGGTCAGGGGAGCATGGGGGCCACACCATAAGTTTGTCCCCTTTTATGCCCATAGCAGCCAGAGATGCAGATGTGTTATTTGCAGCATGAGACGGTGCATTATCATGCATGAAAATGATCTTTCTGCGGAATGCATGGTTCTTCTTCTTGAACCATGGCAGGAAGTGCTGTTTGAGAAACTCCACATACATTATGGAGTTCATCTTTACCCCTTCAGGGATCCTAAAGGGGCCGACAATCTCTCTCCCCATGATTCCAGCCCAAAACATTACTCCACCTCCTCCTTGTTGGCACCGTAGCCGTGTTTGCATGGGGTGTCCATCAACAAGCCATCCTCCACTCCATCCATCTGGACCATTGAGCGTTGCACGGCACTCATAGGTGAACAAAACAGTTTTGAAGTCAGTGTTCATGTATTGTTTGGCCCACTGGAGCCGTTTCTGCTTGTGTGCAGTGGATAGAGGAGGTCGACAGGATGGCTTACGCACAGCTGCAAACCTCTGAAGGACCCTGCATCTTGTTGTTCGGGGGGACGTTGGAGGCACCAGCAGCTTCAAAAACTTGTCTGCTGCTATGACAAGGCATTTTTGAAGCTGCTCTTTTAACCTGACGTAATTGCCTGTTGGAAAGAGTCCTCAATTTTCCCTTATCAGCACACACACGTGTGTGCTGTGAATCAGCTACATACTTCTTGATTGTGCGATGATCATGATGAAGTGTCTTGGCAATGTTGATTGTAGTCATGCCTTGACCTAAACACTCCACAATTTGTTGCTTCTCAGCAGCCGACACATCCTTTTTCTTTCCCATTTTGGCTGAAAATGTAGACTGCTTAATAATGTGGGACAGCCTTCTTAAGTAGTCTTGCCTTTAATTGGACACACCTGCCAAACTAATTAGCACAGGTGTCTGCAATTGCTTTCAGTGATATAAAGAGCCCTGACACACATCACCATCAATGAGTTTAACGGACAAACAAAAAAAATTCTTACCTTATCACTCCTAAACACTTTTTGCATAATAATTTTGAACACAGTGTAAATTATGTGCACTTTATTACTGGGGGATTCACTGTGCTTGTGGAGAGAGGTGGACACCAAGCTGGAGAGCAGGGGTAGCCACCCTTCGGCATGCCAACTGTTGCGGAATTACAAGTCCCAGCATGCTTATTTGCTTTGCTCTACTTGGACCTCCCATGGAAGTGAATTGAGTATGCTGGGACTTGTAGTTTCACAGCAGCTGGAGTTCCAGTGATTGCTGATCCCCCCTCTACAGGCTACTAGATGTTGTAAGTAGATCACCATAATGTTTTGCTTTATCTTGTAAGAGCAAACAAATGGTTTAAAATTCATGACTTAAAGGGGTTGTCCCGTTATGCACCACTTATCCCCTATCCACAGGACAGGAGAGAAGTATCAGATTGCTGGGAGCCAATTGCCGAGTACTCCAGTGATCAGAAGGATGGGGGACCGACAATCCCCCTAAGACCTCCTTGTGAATGGAGCACTAGTGTGCTTACGTGACCGGCGCTTTATCAACTTCTATTGGACACTTATCTGTTATCCACAGAACAAGGGATAAGTGTCCATAACTGGAGAACCCCTTTAAGGCAGACAGTCTTTGTTTTCAGGTGGCTGACATCTAAATTCTTTTCCAAACAATGCCAGTTTTTCTCTTCAGCTGAGGCTTCAAGCTGCGAAAAAGCAGTTTTGTTGTTCTAGAATTTGCAGAAATTTTTTTTTTTTTTATAAGTAAGATAAGATGGTCAAATAATGACTATATTCACACCAGAATATAATAAAATAAAAAGGTTTTTAATAAATGAAAAGAGATAACCCTTAAACTAGGTTCACACTTGCACCTGTGTGCTTGGGGACCCGAAGAACGGAAACCTAACCCGCTTACAAAGTGGTTACCCGTGGCAACCTGCAGACCCCATAGACTTTAATGGGGTCTGCCAGTTTTCCACCCAAAAAATGCGGAGAGAAAAGTCCTGCTTGCAGGACTTTTCTCTCTACAAGTTTTAAGCGGGTTCGGGGGACAGAAACCCCGAACGGAATGCAGGTGCAGGTGCAGGCGCAGCTGCAGTTACAAATGATGAAATAGTTAACCTATTGATGGGGAGCCCAATTATATATACACCCATTGTTTGATGACATCCAAAGGTCCAAAGACCTACATTCCTGGTCCCCAGCTCAAGCTGACTAGCACAATAGAGCACTGAGTGTTATAGTACTTTTGGTGGAGGGTTGAGGAGTTTCCTGGATGTGTATGAGTGGTCAAGTCGTAACATGACCACATGTATAGGAATGTGTTCACAGGAAGAGATAACAGATCAATTACAGAAGTACATCAATAAGATATCCATGGACAGCAAGGGAATCATACAGAAATTATCCATAGATGCATAGCAATAAATACATACATACATACATACACAGACTGATAAGTAAGACATTAACCCTGTCATATCACATCAATAAGACACTATGATTTTGTGGAAAAAAAAATGTCCTATTACAATTTATCAAAAGTATCCCTTTAAGGACTTTTGCTTAGTTTTTGTTCTAATAATATCCATATTCCGCCTTATAAAATTGTTAGCATACTATTTTGGACAAAAAGGAGTGAAATCCAGCGCAAAAAATCCTGTATAAAATGTAACCTTTAATTCTTGTGTTCAAAAAATAATAATAATAATAATAATAATAATAATAACAACTTTATTTATATAGCGCCAACATATTCCGTAGCACTTTACAAATCAGAGGACACATGAACAGACGGTATGAGGCATTACAATGTGACAAAGAAATAAACATAACAAACAATAGGAGTGAGGGCCCTGCTCGTAGGAGCTTACATTCTATGAGTTAAAAAAAATGGCTTCCACAGAAGCTAGCGGTATAGTCCTGCTTAAACCTTTCTAGGCCGACTGCCTTAGTCATAGCGCTATAACTTTTAGAATTAAGTTACATTTTATTGGTGTATTTATTTTGGTGCTGGATTCCACACCTTTGTCCATATTCCACACCTTCAAGGTCCGAGGTTTTTTTTGATCCTGGCATCAACGTGCACGTGCAGACAATGTGGTGAGCTGTTATCAATTTTTGTTAGCATACTATTTTGTTTGAGTCCATAAATTTCTTTTATTCTGCTCAACCAGAACATGTGCATTAGGCCTTAATGTTCCAATCCTCTTCACTCACTCTTTGTTTGACCCTAAATCTAGGTAATAGGTATATAGATTGAACATGGATGCAACGCACAATGGTGGAACTTTGTTGCCCATAGCAACCAATCACAGCAAAGCTTACATGTCATATTCTGATCTTGACAAATGAAAGCTGTGCTGTGATTGGTTGCTATGGGCAGCCATGTTTTTTTGCTTAGACCATTTAATAGCCCCGCATTCATTACTGTATGTTTTTTGTCAGTTGAAAGAGAGAAGCCAAGCCAGCGGTGGCAATGTAGGATCTATAGAGGAGCTACGAGAGGCAATTTACCTAGCCGAGGAGGCTTGTCCAGGCATCTCTGACTCAATGGTATCACAGCTTCTTATGCGACTTCAAAGGTTTGTACAGACAAGATAGAAAATGAAAACTACACAATATTAAGTGGGGAAATGTCATTACCAACTGTATGGATATCTGAAGTGAACTCAAGCTTGGTTATAAATGCATGTGCTCAGAACTTTTGGTCTCAGTTCACATTGGCATCATAGTGTCTGCAAGATGGATATATACATGGCATTAAACATGTAATCATTGGTCCATTGAAGGATCCCAGTGTTGTGTATTTGGTCATAAAGATCAATTATCAAAATTTTGTTTATGTGATTGGCCCGCTGTGGCCAGTGACTTACTGACTGGAAATTCCTGGCCATTTCCTATGGTGTTGGGACAGGTGCAGGAAGTGGAGCACAGCAGGCACTGGACAGTGTCAGGGGAATCACTGAGTATTTAGAAAAGAAAATTTTAAAGCAGCATAGACCATAAAAAATAAAGTTCGGGTGCAAGTCCAACCAGAGGGTGGCAATACCTCCAACTCAATTAGTAAAGAAAAAGTGGCAGCACTCCTTTTAAGTTGCAAAACTAGTTACTTTTAATCCAAGACAAGTGCGACATGTCGGTCCACACAGGAACCTTTCTCAAGCTAGGCGAGTATTAGCTACTTGTTTTTTTTTTTTTTCCTTTTAAGTACTTCTAAATCTGTCAGACTCTCCCTAACCTTCATGCCACGCTGAAGCAGTTTGGCCGTCTTTCTGGCTATTAAATTAACACCTCTAAACTGAGGCCCTGCTGATCCAAATTCCCCTGGCCCAACTGTGTTCCTCTTTCAGGTATAGCTGGCAGGAGTCCTCTTTGAAATATTTAGGTATCCGATTAACCAAGTCTTTCTTTTCTCTTTACCAGGCTAACATCCCTCCACTCTTTAGGCAAATTAGAGCCCTTCTCACTAAATAGTTGATGTTGCCACTGTCCCTTTTTGGCCAGATTTCTGAAGTTAAAGCTGTGAATTTCTGCAGCTCCTCCAGAGTGACCATGGGCCTCTTGGCTGCTTTTCTGACCGGTGCTCTCCTTTCTCAATCTGTTAGTTTAGGTGGACAGCTATGTCTTGGTAGGTTTCAGTTGTAGAATACTTTTTTCCATTTTGGGATGATGGATTGAACAGTGCTCCTTGGGATGCTCAAAGTTTGGGATATGTTTTATAAGCTAACACTTCTTTAAACTTCTCCGCAACTTTATCTCTTTCCTGTCTGGTGAGTTCCTTGGTCTTCATGATGCTGTTTGTTCACTAGTTTTCTAACAAAGCACTGAGGCCTTCACAGAACATGTGTATTTATACTGATACTAAATTACACACAGCTGGACTCTATTAACTCATTAAAAGACTTCTGAAGGCAATTATGCACACTGGATTTTATTTAGGGGTATTAGAGTACAGGGGGCTGAATACTTTTGCACGTCACACTTTTAATCAAATAAAAATCTGAAAACTTTGAAAACCATGTATCATTTTTGTTCCACTTCACAAGTATCTGCTACGTTTGTGTTAGTCTATCACTTAAATGTATTTTATTGAGATTTTAAGTTTGTGGTTGTAAGGTGACAAAATGTGAAAAAGTTCAAGGGGTATGGATACTTTTTGCATGCCACTGTATTTCATCTGTTTTTGTTGTGTCCCTTACTCCTACCCTTCTGGAGACAGGTCTAAACTTTAATTGAGCAAGTGTTGGGGATTTTCTTCTTGCTGCTCCCTAAGACGTATTTTCTTAACTTGCCCTCTGAATGCCTACACAAACACTCCCTGCAGCTTTTACTCTATATTCTCAAATTTGCTAGATGCCTCATAACCAAGCATTGGAGGAGCTATCCTCCCCCTTCTTTAGAGGAGCTATATGCAGAATAAGACAGACTAGGACACTTGAATGTCCACACGGCTCTTCTGAATAATGAGAAGGAGAAGTTTGATGCTGTTTGGAAACCCTTGGATAACTTTTGGGTGCTCTAGGATCTTTAACTTCTGGAGACAGGTCCTCTATTGTGTTTTACTCATTCTGATTCTGTGACTGTGTCCCCCCCCCCTTCCTTACCCCTCTTTTTGGTTCTTGTCCTGCGTCTTTCCCCCTGTACATCCTAGTTTTTTTTTATATTGCCTGGATATCTGACTGTTTCTATAGTTATATATTTTCTCTCAGGGTCTCATGTTTCGGGCCTCCGCACTTTGTGATTTGTTTGTATTTCTTTCTTTTGTTATTTCTCTAAAAAATTATGTCACATGTATGATATAAATATATCACATTTTATGATAATTGGTGAATAGTTTCTTTTCAGATTTAATATGTAAACTGAAATGGGGCAAATTTATTTTAAAGAACATGTGAGTCATCCTATAAAAAAACAGGGCCTTGAACATTTCATAAAAATACATAAAGTTCAATGTGAATAGGAGCTGAGCTGCAATTACCCGGCTCAGGCAGTACACAGAGAATGAAGCCTCTGCCTCAGTTTTCTGCAATAATTTTGGCGCGGGAGGCTGCTGGGAACAGCTAATCCAACTTCAGACCTAATTCTGATCCAGTGCTGATGAGGATAGAAATTCAGTTTTTAGAATCTGAAAAAACACTTTAAGGGTAAGGCCACACACAGAGAAAACTATGCTTATTGTCACTTTGCACTTCAGGTTTTTAACGTAGCATGTTACAACTGTAAATTGCTGTGGTAAAGCCACCGGCATATTCCTGATGACTAACTTACAGCGATTTTGCACAATGTCTCCAGCCTTAAAAGGGTTGCCAGTATATTTAGATTCAGGTACCTAATCTGACTGACTCTTGGTTTTCGACTTGGTTCCGACCCCAGGGTCACGTGATTAGAAGGCAGCACCTCCAACCCCTGGGTATTGCCCTCACTCCTCCCCCCGATCTCAAAGGTAAGAACCTGTGCTAATGGGAGCTGTGCAATTGGGGAGGAAGGAGTGGTAAGAGCGCTGCTTCCAATAACGTGACCTGGGGTTCGGGACCAGGCTGAAACCCCTAGGTCCATCATCGTGAGTCCGCTGGATCAAGCAAATGAATCTAAACTCTCTGGACAACCCCTTTAATGATTTTCATGATATCATAAAAAAATGTGATTGCAGTGGTCATGTATGCAGACATGGATATAATAGTTCAGTCACTAGCCTGGCACACTACTGAGACAAGCAATTCATGCATTGGTCATATGTTACGATTTTTGACAACATCTATAACCCTGGGTCACTGAGAATTTAAAACTGTCAGAAGACATTAGATTTTCTGCTTTATTGCAATATCAGTCTAGCTCATTTATCATGTATTTATATCTAGTCTTATGATGCATTCACCTACTGCAGATTTTTGGTGGGTGAAAGTACAATTTAAAGTACAGTTCTATTCTGCCACCATCAGTACTGCAATGCAAATATGTAGTAGATTTGTGTAAAAATTGCCATATGCCTAAACGTAGAGTAGCATTTCAGTAAATATTTATGTTCCCCTCCCACGCCCCCCACTCCCCCGAATTTGAATTGAATCTTTGAGTAGTGTACTGTTATTTAATAACTTACAACTTTATTGGGAAGTTATGTGTTCCCCTGTGGAGCACTGACCTTCTCTCAGCTTCTCTGATGTCTGTAGTGATTCCTGTATGAACAGGAGGTCAGACATCAGACCTGCATTGATAGTTTAACCTCCTGTACAGTATGTGGGCCCATTGCAGGACAAGTGGATGATGCCTAAATCTACATCTACATGAGCAGTGTTCATATTGGATATGATTAATATGACTTGTTTTCATTCTTTCTTCCAGATACTCCATTAATGGAGCAGACCCTTCAACACACTGAAGTTTTATTTTCTTTATATGGCGGACAAACTTTACAGTCTCTCCTTCCATCAGACTTACTTCTGTAGAGTCACAGAATGTGGATGTAGCTTTAACCATCAGTGACTGCACTGAAGACTCAAAGCTCTAGTTTTTATGATTTTATTTTTTGTAATCATGCAGATATGACAGATGTATAAGTAGTACTGTGATGACGGAAATGAAAATATTTTAAATACTCAGGTATCTCGCTCTTAGCAGGCAGCTCCTCTGGGAGGCGCTATAAAAGCTGCACTGAGGTTTTGTGTACAGAGATGTATGTATATAGCTTCATTTTTACAGAAATTCCTTGAGTATGTCCAGAGCCTCTGGTGGAGAGCACTTGTGTAGATAAGACTTATTTAAAAGATTGTGCTTACATTTTACTCTAATGTTACCTGTATATAGTAAATGCCATGGCAGGTGAAGTTGTTTTCTACTTCTGTTACTGGAGAGGTAATTGCTACATGAAGCCAATGTATTTCTCTACAGATTTTGCATTGTAAAAGATTCAGTATTGCTAATGTTTGCTAAGGCTTTGAATGTATATTTGTTATAAAAAAAAACAAAAAAAAAACACAAACTAAAGATGGGTACTGTGAGAAGGTCTCTTTATGGCTTTTTTATTTATTATGTACTGCTTTCATTCATTATGAGATACTTCAACTATTCTCTACCATTTCTGTGCTTCCTTTTGAATTTATTATTAACAGAAACATCATGGCTTCTGTTAATAATAGAAACCATGAAGCCAGGGGCATACACACGTGGACAAAATTGTTGGTACCCCTCGTTTAATTAAAGAAAAACCCACAATGGTCACAGAAATAACTTGAATCTGACAAAAGTAATAATATATAAATATTCTATGAAAATGAAAAATGACAAATGAAAGTCAGACATTGCTTTTCAACCATGCTTCAACAGAATTTAAAAAAAAAAAAAAGAAAAAACTCATGAAACAGGCCTGGACAGAAATGATGATTCCCCTGAACTTAATGTGACCAAAGGGACATGTTAAATCAAGGTGTGTCCGCTAATTAGCATCACAGGTGTCTACAATCTTGTAATCAGTCAGTGGGCCTGTTATAGGGCTACAGACTCACTGTGCTGTTTGGTGACTGGTGGTACCACACTCAACATGGACCAGAATGCGGGGGTTGTCTCAGGAGCTTAGGAAAATTCTAGACAAGCATGTAAAAGTAAAGGTTATAAGACCATCTCGATGTTCCTGTGACTACGTGCACATATTATTCGAAATTTAAGTCCATGGGACTTTAACCAACCTTCCGGCCGTGCTCGCGGGGAAAATTGAGGACAAATCAAAGAGAAGCATAAAGCAATGTAACAAACGAGCCCTGAATAACTTCTGAAGAGATTCAAGGTGAACCTCAAGCTCAAGGAACATCGGTGTCAGATCGCCCCACTCCGTCATTGTTTGAGCCAAAGTGGACTCCATGGGGACGACCAAGGAGGACACCATTGTTGAAAACAAACATAAAAAAGCACTGGAATTTGCCAAACTACTTGTTGACAGCCACAAAGCTTCTGGGAGAATGTCCTATGGACAGATGAGACAATCCAATTTTTTGGCAAGGCACATCAGCTCTATGTTCACAGAAGGAAAATGAAGCATATCTTGAAAAGAACACTGTCCCTACTGTGAAACATGGGGAGGCTTGGTCTGTGCAGGGTACAATGAAATCTCAAGACTATTAGGGATTCTAGAGAGAGTGTGCTGCCCAATGTCAGAGCTTGGTCTCAGTCGCGGTCATGGGTCTTGCAACAGGATAATGACCCAAAACACACAGCTAAAACACCCAGATGGCTAGGGAACATTGGTCTCGGTTCTGAAGTGTGCCTTCTATGAACCCTGACATAAATCCTATTGAGCATCTTTGGAAGGTGCTGCCAACATGCCGTCTGGATAGGCACCCTTCAAACCTGTGTCAACTGGAGCAGTTTGCTCATGAGGACTGGGGCAAAATCCCTGTTGAGGGTGCAGAAGTCTCATTGACAGTTACGGTGTTTGTTGCGGGACTGCCCCACAAGGTTGTGCACCAAAATATTGTAGGGAACCCCCATTTCCTGGCCAGGCCTTTTTTTTTTTTTTTTTTTTTTTTTTTTTTAATTCTGTTGAAGCACGGTTTAAAACAATGCTTCTTTGTTCCTTTTTACATTTTTACACATTATTACTTTTGTCCGATCAGTTATTTCTGCGGCCCTGTCCGTTCTGTAATAAACAAGTGGTACCAACAATTTTGTCCACATGGTAACTAGCGTGGCTCCATAGCAAACACTACAGTGTTCGGTGCAAATATTGCAAACATTTCTGGTTCAGCAGATCCTGAAATTTTTGGATGTACCACTCACAAACTATTAGTATACTCTGGGGTCTCTTCAGAACCCAGAGTATACAATGATCGGAAGCCCAGGGGAGGCATAAACATAAAAAGTAGTCTTGGTCACCTCTCCTGGGCACAGGTGTGACTCCCTGCTGATTTCAGTGCTTCTGACTGACATCACAGATGTGGGTTATGCTGGCGTCATTATGGGTCATGACGTCATTGAAAAGGCCCAAAGACCTGCGCTACAGTCTAGGAGAGGTAAATAACTGTTTTTTGTGTTTGCTTACCTCCCGTGGGTTCTCGATCATTATACTTTGGGGTCTGACCCCAGAGTATAATAGCAATTTCAGTTCTGACCTGTTTGGTCCCAATGAAACCACCAGGCAAACCTTACGAGGTTTGTCCAACAGATACGATGGCCCTATTTACTTACTGATCCCCACTCCCCAACGTCCAACCTCCGCTTCCCCGTGTGTTCCATATCGTGTCGCTGCTAACAACATCATGTCGCTGTTCAGTAACAGCCTACTTAAAAAAAAAAAAAAAAAAAAAAAAACAGTGGCCACTGGGCACCCTAAGGTGCATCATGCTGTTTTTGCCACGGCTATTGTTGCGGTTTTTTGCTCCAGCACACTGTATGGTCCTGGAAACTTCTCTTTAAAAAAAAAAAAAAAAACGCTTGTGGTTTTTGATGCAGTTTTTGCAAAAACTGTGTCAAAAAAACGCATCAAAAAAAGCGTTGTGTTTTTTCCGCCTCCCTTTGATTTCAATGGGTTTTTCAAGGCGGTATCTGCCTGAAGATAGGTCGTGTTGCTTCTTTTTTACCTCTAGCTGAAAAAAATCAGTTAGAGGAAAAAAACTGCTATTAACTCCCATTGAAATGAATGGGAGGCGTCTTTTGAGGAGGATTCTGCCTCAAAATCAGCCTGCAAAAAACTTCATGTGAACATACCCTAATGGAGATTCTTGATAAGTAGAAAGACACATTGGAGTTGTGTTGTGTGTGTTTTTTTTTTTTTTTTTTTTTTTTTTTTTTTAATTCATATATACAGTGCTGGGCAAAAGTATTGGCACCCCTGCAATTCTGTCAGATAATACTCAATTTCTTCCAGAAAATGATTGCAATCACAAATGCTTTGGTAATAATATCTTCATTTAATTTGTCTTCAATGGAAAACCACAAAAATAATTGTCAAAAAGCCAAATTGGATATAATTTCACACCAAACATAAAAAAGGGGGTGGACAAAAGTATTGGCACCCTTTGAAAAATCATGTGATGCTTCTCTAATTTGTGTAATTAACAGCACCTGTTACTTACCTGTGGCACATAACAGGTGGTGGCAATAACTAAATCACACTTGCAGCCAGTTGAAATGGATTAACCCCTTAATGACCTGGCCATTTTTTGTTTTTGCATTTTCGTTTTTCCCTCCCCACATTCCAAGAGCCATAACTTTTTCATTTCTCAGTTCACAGAGTCACATGATGGCTTATTGTTTGTGAAACAAATTGTACTTTGTAATGTCACTATTCAATATGCTGTGCAATGTACTGGGAAGCTGGAAAAAAATTCAGAATGAGGTGCAATTGGAGAAAAACTGCATTTGCGCCAAATTCATATGGGTTTAATTTTTACACCATTCACTGTGTGGTAAAAATGACATGTTACCTGTATTCTGCGGGTCAGTACGAACACGGCGATACCAAATTTATATAGTATTTGTAATGTTTTGATACCTTTTAAAAAATTTAAAACTTTGCTAAATAGAAAAAAAAATTTTGCGTCGCCATATTGTGTCACCTGTAACTTTTTCATATTTACATGTATGGAGCTGGGTAAGGCGTCTTTTTATGCGGGACAACATGACGTTTTTATTGATACCACTTGGGGAAAGATCTGATGGTTTGATCACTTTTTATTAAATTTTTTATAGGAGACAAAGTGTTGAAAAAAACGCTATTTGGCCATTTTGATTTTTTTTTCCCCGCTATGCCGTTCACCGTATGGGATAAATATTTTAATATTTTAATAGTTCGGGCATTTTGGAGCGCGGGGATACCTAAAGTGTTTATGCTTACTTTTGTTTATTTACTTTTATATCTGATCTAGGGAAAGGGGGGTAATTTGAACTTTTGTGTTGTTTTTAATTTTTTCATACTTTTATAAACATTTTTTTTGTTATACTTTTACTTGTATGATCAGACTCCCTAGGGACCTTGAAACCTAGGGATTCTGATCGATCATACTATTCACTGCGGTACTACTGTATCACAGTGAATAGCAAAATGCCTTCACTGCTATTAGACGATGCCTCTGGCATCGTGTAATAGCTATACTGTAATGACAGGACTGGGAGCCTTCAATAGGCTCCCGGCTGTCATGGCAACCAAGCGCCGCCCTCCGATGACGTTCTGGAGGGCGGCGATGAGGTAAAAATGGCGGCGCCCTTGGCGGCTCCGCAATTTAGATGCCGCGGTAGTGTTTGACTGCGGCATCTAAAGGGTTAACAGCCGCGGTCGGTGCAGGCACCGATCGCTGCTGTTAGCTGCGGGTCCTGGCTGTATTATACAGCCGGCACCCGCGGTGTATGGAGAGCGCTCAGCTCCTGAGCGCTCTCCATACATCGTCATGCGACTCAGGACGTATTATTACGCCCTGGGTCGTTAAGGAGTTAAAGTTGACTCAACCTCTGTCCTGTGTCTTTGTGTCGTACCTCTTTGGCCCATGCACAAAGTGGGACGACACAAAGAACTGTCTGAGGACTTGAGAAGCAAAATTGTGAGGAAGCATGAGCAATCTCAAGGCTACAAGTCCATCTCCAAAGACCTGAATGTTCCTGGGTCTACCGTGCGCAGTGTCATCAAGAAGTTTAAAGCCCATGGCACTGTGGCTAACCTCCCTAGATGTGGACGGAAAAAAAAAATTGACGAGAGATTTCAACGAAAGATTGTGCGGATGGTGGCTAAAGAACCTCGACTAACATCCAAACAAGTTCTAGCTGCCCTGCAGTCCGGGGGTACAACAGTGTCAACCCGTACTATCCGTCAGCGTCTGAATGAAAAGAGACTCTATGGTAGGATACCCAGGAAGACCCCACTTCTGACCCAGAGACATAAAAAAGCCAGGCTGGAGTTTGCCAAAACTTACCTGAGAGAGCCAAAAACTTTTTGGAAGAATTCTCTGGTCAGATGAGACAAAAGTAGAGCTTTTTGGCAAAAGGCATCAACATAGAGTTTACAGGAAAAAAAAAGAGGCCTTCAAAGAAAAGAACACGGTCCCTACAGTCAAACATGGCGGAGGTTCCCTGCTGTTTTGGGGTTGCTTTGCTGCCTCTGGCACTGGACTGCTTGACCGTGTGCATGGCATTATGAAGTCTGAAGACTACCAACAAATTTTGCAGCATAATGTAGGGCCCAGTGTGAGAAAGCTGGGTCTCCCTCAGAGGTCATGGGTCTTCCAGCAGGACAATGACCCAAAACACACTTCAAAAACCACTAGAAAATGGTTTGAGAGAAAGCACTGGAGACTTCTAAAGTGGCCAGCAATGAGTCCAGACCTGAATCCCATAGAACACCTGTGGAGAGATCTCAAAATGGCAGTTTGGAGAAGGCACCCTTCAAATCTCAGGGACCCGGAGAAATTTGCCAAAGAAGAATGGTCTAAAATTCCAGCAGAGCATTGTAAGAAACTCATTGATGGTTACCGGAAGCGGTTGTTCGCAGTTATTTTGTCTAAAGGTTTTGCTACCAAGTATTAGGCTGAGGGTGCCAATACTTTTGTCCGGCCCATTTTTGGAGTTTTGTGTAAAATAATCAATGATTTGACTTTTTTTTTTCATTGTCTTTTGTGTTTTTTCATTGCAAGCAAAATAAATGAAGATATTATTACCAAAGCATTTGTGATTGCAGTCATTTTCTGGAAGAAATTGAGTATCATCTGACAGAATTGCAGGGGTGCCAATACTTTTGGCCAGCACTGTATATATATATATATATAGTACAACAGAGGAGAAAATGACAATAATAGATATGGATAACACTGGCACAGGGTGTGTCGAACAGACACATGGCTCTGCATAAAGCTGGTATAACTAACATAACTTGCAATAAACCATCAAATGGCACAACTATATGGGCGTTTAGAAAGGTAGATAAGAGACTGGGTAAAGGGGTAGTGGGGATAGATATACTGAGGTGGTATAATGCAGATTGGAAGACAGTGTAAAAGGAAAGAAGAAGAGGGGGGATTGGGTGATGGGGAACGGTTGGATGAAGGTCACAGAGGAAAGGGGAAATTCAGTGGGAGAGAATATTCTAGTGCCAGTGTTAGAATGTGAGAGGCACAAAAACCATTATGCTTGCAGGGGGAGGTCTGATCCAAAAGTCTAGTATACTTAACAGAGTTCTGGAATTCCATAGCAAGTCTTAGGAGTCCGTGATGGAAGAGGTGAGATTTTCCATATGCATCACATCCTTGACCTTGGAGATCCAGAGGGATATTGATTGTGGCTTGGTCTGTTTCCATAACAATGGTATACAGGCTCAAGCCTCCATCACTAGAAATTTCAACAAAGAGTGCTTGTAGACTCGTAGAGGTATGTAACTGTCATGTAGGAGAAATAGGGCAGGACCGAGAGGCAGAAAATATGCATCAGCATCCCCTCCGTCTCTCCACACCTCCTACACTGCGGATCAACTTCAGGGAACAGTGCATGTAGTGTGGTGAGAATCCGGTACCAGCGCAAAGAGAGCTTATAGCTTGCTTCTTGGAAGCGAGAACTAGTAGAGGCTATGTGTTAATTCAAATATGAGGGGTTTTTTTTCCGCCGAGAACTCGAGATTTAAGTCCGACTCCCATTTGAGCAGAAATGGGAGAGGAGGTTGGTCAATCAGGTGTGATCAACAGAAGATGTTGCAAAAGACCTGCACCGTTGTGCAGAGATTCAAAGAGTATCAGGGAATTGTGATACATGTTTGGGAGTGGCAGTGTGTGGAGGAAGTTCTGTAGCTGAAGGGTACGCCACATGGACAGTGCAGTTAAGTCCTGATAAACACTGGTCTGGGGATGTTCCCCATTCTGATTCCAAACGCATATGGGTCACTCGGGAGAACCTAGCCTTCAACCTTGAACAAATGAGCATTTCCGTGAACCAGGGCTGGAATGACGGATAGCCAAGGATGGGATCAGAGTAAATGGTTGCGAATTAGCTTGTGGGAACAGACCTGCAACATAACACCAATAGTCAAATGCAGTAAGAGGCCTTTAAGCGAAGGGTGTTCAAGCCATTGGGTTATCTCCAACAGAATAGAGGTGAAACTTTGTTCTATTTGAACCCACAGTTTCTCTGTTGTATGCTTGCACAAGTCGATGACACGACCTACGTGGGGTACATTGTACTACATTTTTAAGTCTAGGAGAGCTAAACTACCCCGGGGTGAAAGTGCACTTGGACCAGGAGGAGAGGAAGAAAGTTCAATTTGAAAATGTTTTTATAGTCAGGAGGTAAATCAGGGCCCAGATAACGCAGGGTTCTGGATGCTCAATGGAAGGAGAATGATTGTGCCAATGTTGGCAGGAGTGTCACATTCATAGCAAAATTAATTTTTAAGTTGGACATTTTGAATAGATCTGCAGAACAAGTATAGCTGGGTTGGAAACAAAAAACCCAAAGTTGCAATGCAAGAGGATAAACGTTACTCCGAGTGCAACCCATAGAATACTGTAGAAGAACTTGGTGCTCCACAGGTTTCAGGTGAAAACAAGTACAAAATTTATTGTTGTAGACTAGCCAAACAAAAAAAAAAGTGACGTTTCGGTTAGCACATTGCAACCTTCATGCATGGATTGTATGGAGAAGAAGGTATGGTATGAGCAAATGCCAGGGCATTGCTCATACCATACCTTCTCCATACAGGAGTTTAAGCAGGCTATGTGGATTAGGTTACATAGTAGATAAGGTTGGATGAAGACATCAGTCCATGAAGTCCAACCTATAACCCTACAATTTTGATCCAGAAGAAAGCAGAAAACCCCATGAGGCTTATGCCAAAAAATTCCCCGACTCCAATCTGGCAATCAGTATAAAACCCTGGATCAACTTGTCTTTAAGATCTAGAACCCATAACCCGTAATGTTGTTCTGTTAGGGCCTGGATGACTTTCTCCATCTAAATTCCTTTTTATTATAAAACAGGCTGTAACATTCTCCTTAGCAACCCTCTAACTGAGCTGTTGCTAGGGAAAGCATAGTTACATTGTAAATATGCACTGCTGTTCGAGAAAGCGGCCTCTTTGTCTTGTTAAATGAATCCACCATCACCACTTCCTGGGGCAGAGAGCTCCATAGCCTCGCTGTTCTTACTGTAAAGAATCCCCTTCTATGTTGCTGGTGAAACTTTCTCTCCTCCAGTCGTAGAGGATGTCCCTTTGTCACTGTCACTGGCCTAGGAGTTAAAAGATTAGAAAGTTCTTTATGCTGTCCCTTCATATATTTGTACATTGTTATTAGATCTCCCCGTAGACATCTTTTTTCTAAACTGAATAACCCCAAGTTTGTTAATCTATCATTGTAATCCAATCCACCCATTTCCCTAATAATTTTGGTTGCCCTTCTCTGCACTCTCCCTAGTTCAGTTATGTCTTTCTTGTATTCTGGGGCCCAGAATTGTGCACAATAGTCTGGCCGTACCAGTGATTTGTATAGAGGCATAACTATGTTCTTGTCATGAGAATCTAGACCTCTTTTGATGCATCCCATAATTTTATTTGCCTTGGCAGCAGCTGCCTGATATTGGTCACTAAAGGTAAGCTTATTGTCCACCACAATCCCCAAGACTTTTTCATTGGCAGTCTTACCCAGTAAATAAACACCCTGCTCTGTACAATTACAATTACCTAGGAGTCTATATTTGGGATTAATAATGTTTATGACCCTATGCTCTGTGTCCTAGGAGATTTTACTAGATGTAAGTAACCATATGATAAATCAATGCTCCAATTACCTTTTGTGGAACAAAAATTAAATTTTATACTGTATATTGGCTTTTTGAACAAACTCCCACTGAAAGGAAATGGATAGGAATGGTTAATAGTTGATAATAGTGTGGAGACCGGGTCTTGCCACAAGATGGCATAAAAGTGCTCCCCTGCTGCTCTATGTAAAGGCTCTCAGAGGCTACTTTCAGTAGTGTACCTCTTGGTGAGAGATTGTTGACTGCTAGACATGTATCTACAATGCACTCAAAGATGTTTTGCCCAGTTGACTTTTGACACTGTGTGTATGACTGGACTGAGAGAAGCAGGATGGTTATTTTGACAATTTATTATGTCACCAGAGAAACCACAGTGCTACCGCTCACTTGCTGAGTATATATCCTAGTTTGCATCAACACTAAGGGCTTATATATTCAGAATGGCTGAACAGATTACAGATTTGGATAAACAAAACCCCAAAATGCTCAGGGTGACAGTGTCTATCAGATGATTGAAGTTATTGAGCCCTTCAGACTTGGTGACATCTCTTCAAGTGCCATTACATCGACTTTTCTGCACCCTTTGTGGTCCATTTTCACCCTGCATCTCTGTGCAGAATCACCTATACTGTGGGCAGTAGAATTAAGAGCAGAAGTGACCAAAGCACTGTACTTGCAAACTACAATGTCCATCATGCCATGTAGTTTTTGAGCTTTCCCCACCTTCTACCTAATAGGCTTCCCCAACCGTCCCACCCACTTTGTGCTACTGAGCATGTCCGACTTGTATAAGACACATCTGAATTGTAGAGAAGGAATCCAATACACCAAGAGCAACAGGGTAGATTCGACACACCAGGTCTTATATTGCATGTGCAGGTAACACGCGTTATCACTGGGTTGATGTCCACCAGCCTATACTGAGGAAACAGCAAGGGAGTTAATAGGAACTTGTAGGTGTGAAAGCTAGTGTCTGTACACTATTTTAAATTGCTTCATGTGTAGAAAATGCTTTACTGCATGTAAGGAGTACTTTTAAGGGTATTTTGAGTCAAGTAACATTACTTAGTTTTCAGTGTCCCCTTAGTGGTAGCTGTAGATAGCCAACACAAAATTTCAACCTATGGCTAGGGCAGAATGTTGGCTTGGTTAGCCATATTGTCTTGTAGCATTGGACTCTAAATCCAATCAAAGGCAATATTTGGAGTTTGTATATTCTCCTGTGGGTTTTGTCCAGGTACTCCATTTTTTCCCCTCAAGTATAAGGGGAAGTAGGTGTTGTGGGTGAGCACCTATACAGCAGCCACTGACTTACCTGCTCCACAACTCTCCCTGCACTTTGGAGTCTCATATTCTCCGCTGAAGATTTGTATTTGAAAAGCAAAAGTTCTGACTACAATAAAGGTATGCTGAGAATTATATTGAATCTGCTTAGAGAAAAAAAAAATTCAAACAGTATTCACAGGCAGAAATATACTAAGGCTGCACTTAAAGAGGACCACTTCGCCAAGTTCAGCTCTTTACATCATTTAATAGGTGCAGCTCCCCTGATTCCAGTACAGCTGGAATTTGTTCTATAGCCCCCACCTTTCCCAAGCAAGAAGTGCATAAGGCACCAAAACTGACAGCACTTATTGCTTGGGAAAGGTGGGGGCTATAGAACAAATTCCAACTGTACCGGAATCAGGGGAGCTGCATCTAAACACAGCTCTACACTTATGAACCTATACTGTATCATAGGAACCCTGCAAGACTGGTAAATGTAGTGGTCAAAGTTACTTATTTATATGTAAATTATATATAAACTAAACTGTTCCAGGGTGAACATAACATTTTGTGAATTTAATTAATGCATTCCTAGTTGGAATAAATACAGACCAGATGTGGCACCAGACAACAGGACCTAGGAGTGTACGGAATTTATTTCCTTTACCTCAGTATAATACAAGAGGTTATATCTTTTCTTGACACAATCTCTTGAAAGGGCAAATGCAAAAGTTACTAGAATAATCAATTCTTAACAGAAAAAGCACAGCGCTGTACATTTTATAGTGGCTGTACTTGTTAATGCAGTTCAGCCCTATTCACTTGAATGAGACTGAACTGTGAACAGGCCATATGACTGATGAATGTGATGTCCCATTGCTGCGAGACAGAAGAGGCGCTCAAGGAGCACTGCTACTGCCTGAAACAGCTGATCTGCTGGGTTCCTGAATGTCAGGCCTAAGGAACTCTGTAGCTGACAAAACATAATTACCGTACATCACACTTTTGTTGCCATGGAAAAAAAAATATATAGGAGCGAAACAGAGCCAAAAGGATTCACTTATGTTATTCGGTTTTCCTCTGTTTTACTATGAAAGTCAATGGATCCGTTGGGATACGACTGAATAGATTTTTTTTCAGGTATTCAGATTGATCCCATAATCACATGCTATTTAGAACCTCACATAAACACTGAGGACGCCGCTAAAAAGATCACTTTAGATCGCCGGTATAAAAGTCTGCACCTCACCATAAATTCACAGGTCAACCTACTTGGTGCATCCTTATACGCTCAGAACCTCCAAGACAGGTAACTGCACAGCACCAAGAAACCACAACAGGTTTTTTTTTTGGCAAAAAGTTTACTACAATGCTTCTCCTTGACAGAAAAGATCTAATCATAGTACAGCAGAGTTTGTAACCAAAAGGCGAGAAAAAAAAAAATGATTAATGCCTGGTGTAAAAAAAATATAGTATAAAGAGACCACAACTAACTGCAGTCTATATCTACTATGCTATATGATAATGTACTATGGTTTCTGCTGCTTGGTATCCACAATGAAGGTGATTAAAGTGCTTGGTATGTATGTAAACGTTTATACAGACAACTACACTGCATGAATGTTGCATTGAAAAAAGGTTTATAACTTAAAAAACACTAGAAAAACATTGACCTCCTTGCGTGTGTGCACACGTGTTTAAATTCAACAGCAACTTTAAAAACTGGGGATACAAATAAAACTTTAATCATTTGCCACTATACTAGAGACAACAGGTTTTAATGTTGGCACACAAAATTCAAACAGAATGTCAAAATGTATTGTACAGAATGAGGCCGACTTCCTGCTGCCAGTATCGGGCTACATTACAGCAGGAACGGCTTCATCATTAAAAAAAAATTGGTTAAAAAGTATCTGTCCAGACAACGGTGGTAAAAAGTCATAGGGAGACAGTCTCTCGTCCTGCACGGAGCAGCTGGCCTTACAAAACGGCAGAAAGGGCTGGTATCAAATTGCTGCGAGAAAGCAGTTGGCATTCTTGAGCTGGGAATGTTCTGACTTTAGTACAAATGGGATTCCTTATGCTTTAAGAGTCCGGAGCGACTGGCACAGTCTGTGGCACTTCGGATGACTTCCATCCACCTGTAATGAGGAAATAAAAGTAAACACATAGTGAACACCGAATATAAGGTTGTAGAGAAACACTCACTACACTACACAGTGGGGTCCTAGGTTTTATAAACTACTCAGTAGGTGAGATCAGGGGGCAAAGCTAGAAAGTGATGTGGGCGTGATTATGGATTTTTCTACAGCTCCTGGCGGATCACGTGACCATCAGGTTAGAGGGGAGTCGGCTCATGGTGGTTCACACAGCTGTGTACACAGAGTTTACAACCGTCCCTGCCTTCGCTAGTGAAGCTCTGGCTGTAACAGCTGGCTCCCTGGTTCTTCAGCCGCACGCACAATATCCTGCAGCTGTACGGGTATGTTCTGGAAGGGTTAATAGTGGACCACCTGGATGTACAGTGGGGAAAAAAAAGTATTTAGTCAGCCACCAATTGTGCAAGTTCTCCCACTTAAAAAGATGAGAGGCCTGTAATTGTCATCATAGGTAGACCTCAACTATGAGAGACAAAATGAGAAAAAAATATCTAGAAAATCACATTGTCTGATTTTTTAAGAATTTATTTGCAAATTATGGTGGAAAATAAGTATTTGGTCAATAACAAAAGTTCATCTCAATACTTTGTTATATACTGTATCCTTTGTTGGCAATGACAGAGATCAAACGTTTTCTGTAAGTCTTCACAAGGTTGGCACACACTGTTGCTGGTATGTTGGCCCATTCCTCCATGCAGATCTCCTCTACAGCAGTGATGTTTTGGGGCTGTTGCTGGGCAACATGGACTTTCTACTCCCTCCAAAGGTTTTCTATGGGGTTGAGATCTGGAGACTGGCTAAGCCACTCCAGGACCTTGAAATGCTTCTTACGAAGCCACTCCTTCGTTGCCCTGGCAGTGTTCTTGGGATCATTGTCATGCTGAAAGACCCAGCCACGTTTCATCTTCAATGCCCTTGCTGATGGAAGGAGGTTTGCAGTCAAAATCTCACGATACATGGCCCCATTCATTCTTTCATGTACACGGATCAGTCATCCTGGTCCCTTTGCAGAGAAACAGCCCCAAAGCATGATGTTGCCACCCCCATGCTTCACAGTAGGTATGGTGTTCTTTGGATACAACTCAGCATTCACTCTGCTCCAAACACGACGAGTTGTGTTTCTACCAAACAGTTCTACTTTGGTTTCATCTGACCATATGACATTCTCCCAATACTCTTCTGGAACATCCAAATGCTCTCTAGCAAACTTCAGACGGGCCCGGATATGTACAGACTTAAGCAGGGGGACACGTCTGGCACTGCAGGATCTGAGTCCCTGGCAGCGTAGTGTGTTACTGACGGTAGCCTTTGTTACGTTAGTCCAAGCTTTCTGCAGGTCATTCACTAGGTCCCCCTGTGTGGTTCTGGGATTTTTGCTCACCGTTCTTGTGATCATTTTGACCCCACGGGGTGAGATCTTGCGTGGAGCCCCTGATCGAGGGAGATTATCAGTGGTCTTCTATGTCTTCCATTTTCTAATTATTGCTCCCACAGTTGATTTCTTCACACCAAGCTGCTTGCCTATTGCAGATTCAGTCTTCCCAGCCTGGTGCAGGTCTACAATTTTGTTTCTGTTGTCCTTCCACAGCTCTTTGGTCTTCACCATAGTGGAGTTTGGAGTGTGACTGTTTGAGGTTGTGGACAGGTGTCTTTTATACTGATAACAATGTCAAACAGGTGCCATTACTACAGGTAATGAGTGGAGGACAGAGGAGCCTCTTAAAGAAGAAGTTACAGGTCTGTGAGAGCCAGAAATCTTGCTTGTTTGTAGGTGACCAAATACTTATTTTCCACCATAATTTGCAAATAAATTCTTAAAAAATCAGACAATGTGATTTTCTAGATATGTTTTCTCATTTTGTCTCTCATAGTTGAGGTCTACCTATGATGTCAATTACAGGCCGGCCTCATCTTTTTAAGTGGGAGAATTTGCACAATTGGTGGCTGTCCAAATACTTTTTTTCCCCACTGTATGGAGTCAGAGTGGTCAAGAACCAATTAAAGGAATTTGTAGTAGAGAGAGTACCACTAGCCAATTACAGAATACACAAGCGTTGTGACAGATCCTCTTCGAGAATTATGCTCCACAAAGCAAAGTTTGCCCAGAAAGAAAAAAGTGCTAAACTCAACCTGATCAAACACCTGTTTTATTGAAAACCTAGAATCAGAGCCTTGATAATGTTCTTGTGACTGAATGGGCTAAATCACATGCTGCCATGTTCAAAACCACCAGGACAAAGCTTTCCCAGAGAAGTAGAATGATAAGTTCAACAAGAAAATCTAAGCCTGAGTTTACAGATCACTTTTTTATTAAAGAACTGCAAGCGGTTTTTAATTACAGTAATTAGGAGCACATGTTACTATCAAGACCACCAACTCTATTTTTCCATAGCCCAACTCCTTCACAAATGGCTGAGAGTCAGTCACAAGCAGTAACAATCTACCGTATTTTTCGGACTATAAGACGCACCTAGGTTTTAGAGGAGGAAAAAAGGAAGAAAAAAAAAAAAAAAATATGGGGGGAGGGGATCTGCTGCTGAAGGGCCATAGGTTGTGCAACACTCTTGTATGGGGACAGCAGTTTTGCACAACCTGTGTGGTTCTGCAGCTGTTGCCAAACTACAGCTCCCATCATCCCAACCTGTCCAAGTATGATGGGAGTTGTAGTTTTGCAACAAGTGCAGTGCCACATTGACAAGTGGAATTTGCCTATGTTAATGTGGGACACACCAGTCACGTGATGTAGGCACATAGGGGAAGAAAGCCTGTGGCGCCCATAACGTGCCTGCACTGCCTGCCCCCCACACAGTATAATATTCTCCACAGTGGCCTGGTGCTAGTATTATAGATTGGGGTCAACTCAGACCCCATGTCCATCTGGCCGCGGGCCCCGTACCACTCTGGGCGGCTCTGCTTCTACCTACTGTGATCCCACTTTGCGGGCCCCCCCCCCACCCACACACACACACTACATTTTGACAATAGGAAACCCCCCATTTTCCTCTTAAATTTTTGGGGAAAAAAAAAGTCCGAAAAATAAGGTAATTAATTAAAAATCTAGTGATTGAATACCTATGAAAGTAAACTATGTATCAGATTAATTATAGAATATTAATAATTGTATAGTATAATTAAGTCATTAATCATTTTATTTTGAAGATGAAGTCCGTAACTTTTCTCTAACTTGTGACTCCACCCAAAATTGCCCCTCTACAGCTCTGGTTACTCTTTGTTTCACTTGTATGCTGATAAGCAGTAAACCAGAGATTGTCATACAGATGTGACATGTATACTAATAAGTGCTACTCATGACTGCAATTAAAAACTGCACGCAGTTCTTCCCGAAGAAGCATTATGTAAACTCGGCCAAAATGTTTTGTTCACATAGTAATTATTACATCCAAACCAGGACTTTCCGCATTATAGGAAGTTGGTTCTCCTTTTCTTGTTGTAGCAGTTTAGAAGGGCAGTTTGTTCAAGAATAGAAAAAATGTGTTATTTCCCCCCCCCCCCACAGAAATAGCACCATTGCTGTTACCTCAATGGAGATTAAGCTGCAATACCAGAAACAACCCATGAACAAGCATAGTGCTGTTTCTGGGGAAAATAAATGCCCACTTTTATTTTTCCCTAATCGTGGACACCAAGATTGGTCTGTTGATTTTTCCATGGATGTTGGGTTTAAATATATATACAAATGAGCAGTTTGTGCCAAAATTCTGAGTAAAAGGAAAGGTTTCTTTGGAAGTAAAATGTACTGCAAACCATCAGAAAGAATGCTTCTTCTGTACTGTTAAAACACTAAGTGAATTCAGCTATGACATGAGACAGTTCTGTACAGTTACCTTTCAAAGGTGTATTCATTTTCAGCCCTGAAGTAGTAGACATGTGACTTGAAGTGCAGCTTAAAGACATAATCCTTGTGAATATTCTCTGATTCAGAGGGAATGGTGAGTGAGTATCCAAGTAAAGGGAGACTGGCTAAAGGGTGGCTGTCCTGTAAAACAAATACATACACATTGCTATGTAGTGTCATCCCTTCAAATACTTAATAGTACAATAGTACTGATTAGTGCTCTCATTTCCCATGCTCTGTCTGATCAACCAAGGTATTTGATAATCTAGTTACAATTTTTCAATTTAATCATCTGTAAACCTAATGAAAAAGATTTATATCCCCCTCTACGACGCTTTTGGTCCACCATACTCAAAATCATACATGAAGTGACAGGAGTGGCTGTTCCAGAGCACCCAGAGGCCAACTTGCTATTCATGTTTAATATGTCCCAGTCCAAGTACAAGGAATCACTTACCAGACCTCCTGTGGGCTGCTAAGACGGTTATCCCGAGGTGGTGGAAGTCCCAACTCCCCCAACTCTTGAAGAGTGGATGAAGGATATTGAGTTGATCCAACACACGAAGGAACTGGTTGTCAAAAAGCCAGAGGAAAAATCCCACCACATTTCTACCTGATTTTACTGGTTCACTTTCTAATCATCCTCTAAACCTGTTTAGTTGTAATCTAAGGTGACTTCACCCTGGTCTGTTTATGTCACCTCTCATGTTTAGTTCCCACCAGCTTGTCTGCTTCTCTCTTCTCTTCCTGTTTACCCTTCCCACCTCCTTGGCCTGCTCTTTTCTATGTGTTCCCCTCCTTTCAGTCTCCCATTTTCAGTCTTCGTCATAGTTTTCTAAATTTGCCATCTTGTTTGTCATTTTGTTGCTATTCATAACTATCATTTCGATTTGTGTGTATTTTGATTTAAATTTGGCACACTAAACCACCCACATGTCCATATGGACCTGGAGTTTAGTGTCCCAAATCACCCTGTTATACCGCAATCCATGGCCGCAATAAAAATAAAAAAGCTTTATACTCACCCTGCCGCTGTACTCCCCACGCCTGCGCAGTTCTTCAATGAAGCCAGAGGAGTACACCTTGGCTTCAGTGTGCATGTCCCGTACCTCGGGTAATTGCGCAGTGAAGCCGGGGTGTCCATCTTCGGCTTCACTGAAGAACAGCGCAGGCGTGCCAACAAAGAAGCACATGAATAAGCCGGACTGTTCTCGCCGAACAGCGTTCATAGGACCCTTCTCTAGGTAAGTATAAAGGTTTTTTATTTTTAATGCGCCTGCAGATTGCATTACAACAGGGCGATTTGGGACACTAAACCCCAGGTCTATAAGGACCTGTGGGTGGTTTAATGTCCCAGATTGACCTGACAGATTCCCTTTAATATTGTTGTTCCTTTCCCTTTTTTTGAAATGTAACCCTTGTAAACCTTGTCTTGAAAATGAAAAACAAAAACATATTTAAAAAAAAAAAAGAAAAAAAAAAAGATGATATTTTAATAGCTTTATTTATATTTTAACAGCTATGGATATATTTGTCATTTAATCCAAGTTAGACATTCTCTATTCACTATGATATTGACAAGCAGTGAAGCAAAGTGGTTGAAAGGCTAAGTTGTGGAGTAAGGAATGCATCCTTGTATCTATCAGAATTTTATAACATATCATGATGTCTAAGGGTGAGTTCACACAGTTTTTGCAAGAGGATTTCGAGACAGAATCCACCACAAAAAACAACCCCCCAATCATTTCAACGGGAGTCAGTAGGAGATTTTTTTCATCTAGCTGATTTTTTCAACTAGAGGAAAAAAAAAAGGCAACATGTCCTCTTCAGGCAGATCCCGCCTTGAAAAACGCATTGAAATCAATAGGAGAAGGAAAAAAAAATGTTTTTTTTAAAGTGTAGTTTTCTGGTACATAAAGTGTTCTGGGAGTACAAAAATGCTACAAAAAAATGCGGGAAAAAAAAAAAAACCTATCAAAGGTGCATGAAAAACAACATCATGTAAAAAGGATGCATTAAAAACGTTTCCTAAAGCAGATTTTTTTCAACCTGCAAAAAACTCTGAACATACCCTAAGGTGGGAATATCATTTTAATACATCATGACAGTGGAGTCCAGCATCTTCATGATACAATTACGCTACCAGTTTTATGAAGCCTTCTATTATTAGCTTGACCTAAAGAATGCTATACTACTACTGGAACATAGATATAGGCATAGATTTACCTGGTGGGATTTGTAGAAAAATAGGCAGAAGTTTGTGAACACCACCCAAAGCTTCTGCCATCCATTGCTATTCTTGAATTTTCTAAGCAAGTTTCCGGATAGCTGATTCTGCAATTGAAGCAAATGGTAAAGAGGCAGTTGAGAGACATTGATGGCATCATTATCCAACACCCATGTCACCCTCTGCATAATAATCCTTTACAGCAACTACTGAAAAAAGGGCTTCTATAATTCAATAATAGTTTTTCATGTTACTGAAATCTTGGCCCATTCATATAGGTAGATACTGGTGGCAGGGGAACATATATGCCATAAATGTCCAGAATGAGGCTGTATTAACCAGTTATTACTGCTATTATAAAGACTATTTGACAAACAAAATTAATACAAGTTATTGTATTTTGGATAATTTTAGCTTGCAGATGACGGACTGTTGTATTGACAAAGCCATTTTGATGATGTTTGATTTTCTCAAAGACCGTAAATTGTCTCATTAGGAAAACAACTTATTTTCACATACAAAGCACAGTCTACAGAAAACAAGGTCATTCTCATAGTAAAGTAGGTGTGAAGAAAGTCAAATATATTTTAAAAAAGGATTTGCTGCCACCTGCTGGAACATTAAACATATATTCCACATAATCTGTGACTTGAAAAGTAGGCACAATATCTACAATACTTCTATTTCTAGGATACAGTACACGTTCGGGTGAATAGCTAATGAGTGTGTGTCCCCCCTTTCTACAACCAGCTTTCTAGCGATCACTAGAAAGCTTGTTGTAAAACAGACTTCTGGTGCTGCCCTATGTCTCTCCGCGTCCTTCACCGAGCTGTCAGCCAGGGAGAGAAGGAGAGGAATTGATACAGCTAATGTGAAGTAAAAACTATATAGAAAAAAGTTACTATTATAGGGGGAAAAAAAAACACCTTATATCCATCAAGAGGTGGATGTACAGTTATACCATAATATACTATGTTAGGTGTACAAAATGCTATATAAAAATAAACTCTCTCCAAAAAGGAAATAAACCCCCCTTTATTCATTAAAGATATCTTTTTAGAGGATAGTTTACCCCATAAGCACTCCATTTACTATCCTGTAGGTGTTAATGTACATAACTATCTCCAAAAGCTGGAACAAAACGGCAAACTATAATATCTGAGAGTCAAGCGGTAAAGCTGGTGTATAAATATATCTATACCTCAACAGCAAAGCTGAAGTCAATGACAGAGACACTTGTGTTCCGGTGCCAGCAGACATGAACTGTCGTGTTTCCTCGGTGAGGCGATTGTCTTTCTAGAGAAGAGCGAGAAGCACTTAAGTCATCTTCAGATTCCTGGTCCACAGGGCCCTCTTCTGGAGACTCTGCAACACACAAAGTACACAGCTAACATGTCACAAAGATGAAGGAAACTCCTCAACCAAATTCCACAACTAAATCCAATAAACAACATTGAACAAATAGGTAAGTACACTGCTCTACTCATCTTGACCATGAGTTACATGTTGTTTTCAACTCCACACATGTTTATAGGTAAATTCCGAATGCTGCTGGACATTGTGGGTGCTGTTACACATAAGCAACTAAGGCTAGCTTCACACCTGTCAGCTTCTGGTTATGGAACAAATAAATGGCAGTAAACAGTGACTGTCCCATACTGTATATATATCCTATGAAGGATGGGAGGAATGGACTATAATGACAGTAGTACGAAAGAAAACAACTTTCCCAAGACAATTATTAAATGTATTCAGGCAATGCCCATGGCTCTTGTTGAGATCAAGAGGTGGATGGGTTGGGACGTGCTAGCACTTACACCATGCTTATTACTACTGAGAAATGACTGCCTGTTCACAGTGTTGGAGCAGTTCAAAGAAGATTCCTACCCAAAAAAGGAACATATTTTCTGTTTTATTTTGGTAGTCAGTTCTGCAAAAGTACAGGAAAGTGCAGCAATACTGTCTTCTTTGAATTCACTTCTTGTGACGTATTTTATGCGGAAGTTCACAAAATATGAAAAAAGACAGTTTTACTATCAGTTTCTAAGACACTTATTCAAAAGTAAAGAATGATATTGCTGCACATCTTGTGGTCATTTTAAGCAAAACTGGAGGCCAAAACTAAACAGGAAAATGCAATGCTGTAAGTGAACAACATAACTATTAGATAGCAACTTTGACAATGTGGCTAGAGCTGCATAGTGACACTGTGTACCAGTGCCTGCACTAAAGCTAATGAAAGTGAATGCTCACAAGTAGCTGCAACCATGACAACTGATGCAATACATACAACAAGTTTGGATTTCTTGCGAACCATCATCTTGTGATAACTTGCATGTTGCAACATGACTGCGTTCACTTTCATTAGCTGCAATGGAGGCAGTGCTACACTGTCAACTTAGTCTATGCGATGTGTCACAGACAAAGTTGCTGTGGAAATTGTCTTCAAAGCTACAGATGGACAGAGGGAAGAAGGATGGACAATCTGCTTGTTGGAGGAGTTTGAGTATGGTCATATAAATGAAAATTATTAATACATTCACATACATTCTAGTGACTGTTTACTCACTTCCATCAGGGGGGCTGCTGGCCATTAGTTCTGGAATAGGACCACCACTTTTTTCTGCAAGACCTATAGCCATCCGAATATCTTCACTCCACTTTTCAATTTCAGCCTGTGAACTGGGAGGGGCAAAGCAAAACTTAACCAGCAAACAAAAAAGGCAGGCAATATTAATAATCATAGACAAAAGGAAATATTAATAATAATCATTATCATCATCATAGAAGAAAGGCAAGCTTATCTAGCCAAGAGTCTTTACATAGAACACAATCTACATTATTATCATACAAAACCGATATACCTTGCTGCAACAACTATAGCTTGGTTCTGACTTCTTAAAGTAAGGCAGTGCGGTACCCCCCACTCATCATCACTTTCTTCTACCTGTAAGAAATGACACACAAGTTGTATTTACATGAATAAAGAAGTGCCCAGAAAAGAGTTAGTGTTACTGTAACTATACAGATTTAAAGAGAAACCTTCAAATTCTAAAGAGTGAATAGTGCTGCCTTTTTAGATATATTCATCTAATGAAAAAAAGCGCCCACCAAATAAGGGCTGTGATCACTACCTGTGGATATGTAATGTAATTGTTAACTGGTGGTCACCTGATTAAGGGGGAATCTACATTTTTTCGAGGTCATCACAGAAAATACAATTTGAAGTGTGTAGGAGCGAAATGTGTACAGCCACACTCACACACGTATCAGTTAAATACCCATTGTAACATTGATTGGCATCCACCCTGACATGAGTTTAGGAGCAAAACTCCTAGACTACGGTCTGTGATTTTAATTTTTTGTGCTAATAAAGTATTCTGTATACTTTTCATACTTTGTGCCAGGATGCACATATTAGCTATAGATGTGGATTAGCGTAATTACTAATCTGCCACCCATTTATATACATAGTGATGTATTCTGTGTATATCAGGTCGTCTGCATTGGTTACACATCCCCATGCAAAGTGGATTCTTACTTCAATATTCAAATATCATAGTGTAAAACTCCATATAGAATTAGTAGTAATATAAACATCAAAAGGGTTCCTTACCGTCATGTTGAACAGGGGTAACTGGCCATGGATTTTGAACTGGTTCGATGACGTCAGACCCCTGCTTGTGTACAATAAAGCATCGTTAAACTGCAAGAAAAAAAAAAACATCAATGTATTTTCACCCATCAGTTAAAGGACTCATTCCATTGGAACACTGAAGTACAGGTGCATGTCAATAAATTAGAATATCTTTGAAACGTTTATTTATTTCAGTAATTAAATTTAAAAAAAAGTGACCTCCTATATTTTCTAGATATTTTACACACAGAGTGTTCTATTTCAAGTGTTTTATTTCTGTAAATGATGATTATGGATTACAGCTAATGAAAACCAAAATCTAAGAAAATTAGAATATTGTAAAAAAGTTCAGTATTGTAAATTCAGTGTGTCACCTGCCAAGGTTTCCTAAGTCTGGTTCAGTAGGACACACAATCATGGAAGACTGCTGAGTATGAATTGAATTACTGAAATGAATGAACGTTTCAAAAATATTCTAATGTATTGAGATGCTCCTGTACATGCTTGAACATAAAAGCAAATCTTTTAGCATGACCTTATAGCATACGTATGCCTATATGCAAGCAATGCAAGCCTATAAACTTCTTTCAAACATAATATATTTGTATCATGCAGAACCAAGATGAATGGCTCTGCACGATTTAGTCCTCCAGCAAGTTTGCAACTTCGCTTTTTTTATGGATCGTAACAAATATTTTACATAATGAAACATTTGCTGAAAGCAACTATAAACTCTGTGGAATATAGAAGAAATTTTCCTACTTTAAGATTAATATCCAGGTAAATTAAAATGAGGATCTCTTTTCTTTTTAATACATAAACTTACCAGAAAGAACATACGTTGCTGTAAGCCTTTCCCAGACAACTTGCTTAAACTTCCAAGTCTGATAAACTCCTATAATTAAATATAAGAGAAGAAAAACACTTCAGCATATAATGCATGCTAGATAGATAGATAGATAGGATAGATAGATAGGATAGATAGATAGGATAGATAGATAATATATATGGATAAATAATATATATACAGTCATATGAAAAAGTTTGGGCACCCCTATTAATCTTAATCATTTTTAGTTCTAAATATTTTGGTGTTTGCAACAGCCATTTCAATTTGATATATCTAATAACTGATGGACACAGTAATATTTCAGGATTGAAATGAGGTTTATTGTACTAACAGAAAATGTGCAATATGCATTAAACCAAAATTTGACCGGTGCAAAAGTATGGGCACCTCAACAGAAAAGTGACATTAATATTTAGTAGATCCTCCTTTTGCAAAAATAACAGCCTCTAGTCGCTTCCTGTAGCTTTTAATCAGTTCCTGGATCCTGGATGAAGGTATTTTTGACCATTCCTCTTTACAAAACAATTCCAGTTCAGTTAAGTTTGATGGTCGCCGAGCATGGACAGCCCGCTTCAAATTATCCCACAGATCTTCAATGATATTCAGGTCTGGGGACTGGGATGGCCATTCCAGAACATTGTAATTGTTCCTCTGCATGAATGCCTGAGTAGATTTGGAGCTGTGTTTTGGATCATTGTCTTGCTGAAATATCCATCCCCGGCGTAACTTCAAATTCGTCACTGATTCTTGTACATTATTCTCAAGAATCTGCTGATACTGAGTTGAATCCATGCGACCCTCAACTTTAACAAGATTCCCGATGCCGGCATTGGCCACACAGCCCCAAAGCATGATGGAACCTCCACCAAATTTTACAGTGGGTAGCAAGTGTTTTTCTTGGAATGCTGTGTTTTTTGACGCCATGCATAACGCCTTTTTGTATGACCAAACAACTCAATCTTTGTTTCATCAGTCCACAGGACCTTCTTCCAAAATGAAGCTGGCTTGTCCAAATGTGCTTTTGCATACCTCAGGCGACTCTGTTTGTGGCGTGCTTTCAGAAACGGCTTCTTTCGCATCACTCTCCCATACAGCTTCTCCTTGTGCAAAGTGTGCTGTATTGTTGACCGATGCACAGTGACACCATCTGCAGCAAGATGATGCTGCAGCTCTTTAGAGGTGGTCTGTGGATTGTCCTTGACTGTTCTCACCATTCTTCTTCTCTGCCTTTCTGATATTTTTCTTGGCCTGCCACTTCTGGGCTTAACAAGAACTGTCCCTGTGGTCTTCCATTTCCTTACTATGTTCCTCACAGTGGAAACTGACAGGTTAAATCTCTGAGACAACTTTTTGTATCCTTCCCCTGAACAACTATGTTGAACAATCTTTGTTTTCAGATCATTTGAGCGTTGTTTTGAGGAGCCCCCATGATGCCACTCTTCAGAGGAGATTCAAATAGGAGAACAACTTGCAATTGGCCACCTTAAATACCTTTTCTCATGATTGGATACACCTGGCTATGAAGTTCAAAGCTCAGTGAGGTTACAAAACCAATTTTGTGCTTCAGTAAGTCAGTAAAAAGTAGTTAGGAGTATTCAAATCAATAAAATGATAAGGGTACCCAAATTTTTGCACCGGTCAAATTTTGGTTTAATGCATATTGCACATTTTCTGTTAGTACAATAAACCTCATTTCAATCCTGAAATATTACTGTGCCCATCAGTTATTAGATATATCAAATTGAAATGGCTGTTGCAAACACCCAAATATTTAGAACTAAAAATGATTAAGATTAATAGGGGTGCCCAAACTTTTTCATATGACTGTATATATATATATATATATATATATATATATATATATATATATATATTTAGTAATGGTGGGCACAGCCACACTAAAGTCGTCCAAAACAATGGTTACAGTGATGTAAGGAAAAAATACACAGCCCTCAACTACCCATAAAACGAACAGAATAATTCCTGTTAGAGAGTAAAATCTAACTACTCCACAATAAAGATACCCACTGGGCTCTGACTGCAGGACATACAGATTAGTGGTTTGTGGATCCCAATAGCAATGAAGTAGACAATTACAACAAAACAATTAATAGAGCGGTATACCTCTCTGTACTATTGTGACATCTGGATTAGTATAGTTGGCTAATGATGGACTGGCAAACTGAAAGCAGCCATATCCAACCTGGATTTATCAATACATCCAGTATTGAATTTGTCAATTCAAGCAAAAATATATCTTAGATTGTGCAATATTGGGCCAACAGTTTAGATTATTGTCTATATTGTGTTATTAAAATAGTTATTTGTGAATCCTCTACTCATTAAAGGAAACCTGTCCCCTAACCAGCACCAGCAGATACTGCATTCAGATTTTAACTTTAGAATCTCATTCCTGAGTCAGCTTTCCGAAGCCAAAACTCAAAGTTGTTACCTTTTAAAAATCATTTTTCTGTATACAAATGTACTTGAACGAGTCACTGGGTGGTTATTTTGGTGCTATATCACGCCTGAAAGGCATGATTGACAAGTTTCCCTATGTCAGCTGGTCCTCTTTCTTCCTCTAACTGTGCCTGAAATCCAGAGCAGGCACAGTTATATCTGCCTCTGCCCAAGGTCCTCCTGGCTTCTTCTGTGCTTCTGCTCATGCGACCCTCCCGTATTCACCAAGAGGACTTTGGCAGAGGAAGCAGTAACTGCACTTGCCCAAGATTTCAAGTGTACTTCGGGAGAGAGCATGGGACCATCTGACATGGGGAAATTTGTCAATCATGCTTGGTGGGTGTGATCAAGCTCTGAAATAATTGCCCATGGATTGGGACTAGGAAACTGAAGTGCCACCCACCCTGACTAGTTCAGGCATCAGAAAGCTGACTCGGGCACAATTCTACAGTACAACACTGGAAGTAGCTGCAGTTAGTCCTGTCCTGGAGTCTGACATATTCCATGCAGGCTTACTCCTCTTCCTGCAAACTACGATGAACAGTTTCTTCACGTAGTCAATGGTTGGGTAATAGGACAGTTAGACCTCACACCTCTTTCCTGTGCCAGCTTACTAATATTTTTGGTGTACTTTAACCAAAAACATGAAAATCAAGATTACAATCAAGAATTGTCCGTAAGCTTGAATAAATTTGAAATAATTAAAAAAAAAAAAAATAATAATTTGGACCGACCTACCTTGCGTTGTATAAAGCAACTGAGGACATACAAACAATGGAGGCATACAACACATTATCTAAAGATTGGAGTCAACCACTTACCCTTCCAGGAATCACCAGATTGTCAATGCCTGTCACATCCTTCCTTAATTCCTGAAGCTTTTGAAAGTTTTCCATCTTTATCATTGTTCCGTGAAGCTGTGCTACCATTTCAGAGATCTCAGCAAGTGCAGCTGTTTTACAGAAATATATTTATACTATAATGTGATGACCTCAGCGTATTCTTAGAGATATTTTGTAACATGCATTAGATGCATAGCAATAGCTACAATATTTCAGCAAGCTTTAGAGATTCAATTGCAGTCTTAAGTATAGTGATACATGTGGTAACCTGCATGCAGTTAAGTAGTCAGTACTGGCCCAACAGTATATTGTAGCATTGTTGATGGACAGTAAAGTACATCATCATTTCCTTTTCATCTAAGTAGCCCCAAAATTATATGTAAATTAATATTCTAATATTTTAGAGGTTTGAGCTTCATTTTGCTATATCACACTATACTATACAAGTAATCCAAACTTAAAGTGAATGTTGGGACTGGAGGAAAACATATGTAATTGGGTTCACAACTGGCTCATTGATAGGAAACAGAGGATGCTTATTAATGGCAAATACTCAGACTGGGTCAGAGTCACCAGTGGGGTGCCACAGGGGTCAGTATTGGAATCATGGGCGGAGACTTGGCAAATGAAGTTTAATGTTGATAAATGTAAGGTTATGCATTTTGGTCAAAGAAATAAAATGTATGATTACGTAATTAATAGTAAATTACTGGGTAAGACTGACACTGAAAAAGACTTGGGGATTGTGGTGGAAAATAAGCTTAGCCAAGGCAAATAAAATTATGGGATGCATCAAAAGAGGAATAAATTCTCCTGACAAGAACACATTTATGCCTCTATACAAATCACTGATATGGCCACACATATACTATCGCGTGCAATTTTGTGCCCCAGTTTACATGGACGACATAATTGAACTAGAGAGTGCAGAGATTGGCGACCAAAATTATTATGGGAATGGGTGGATTGGAGTACAATGATAGACTGATATACAAGGAACCTGGGCAGTGAATCTCACCTCTAGTGTCCCGAAAATCCACATGATTTGGAGAGTAGTGTTTACAAAGCCTTTCCATAATCTGCTTGTAGTGCATGAGTCTGTGCAAAGGCCGGAGTAAAAACATATTCAGAGGCAGATAGCAAACCTTTTCTTGCTCAAAGTCTCTACACAAAACATCTAGCTTCCGTGAGTTTTTAATTGCCTTCTCAAGCTCTAGGAGTGCTTCATAGTGTTTCTGAAGGTTACTCGTGAATTGCTGGGAAGAAACAAAAAAGTACACACATTAAAAGAAGCCTGATGGAAATCTACATACTTTAGACCTGATCCCAAATGAAAAATTGGCTCACAGGAAGCTGTACATTCATTCACAAAGTGACCCAGAAACAAGAACTGATTGTTGTCTCAAAGATCTTAATTCATTCTAAACACTTAAGGTAGTGATTCCCAACAGAGGTGCCACGGTACCCAGGGGTGACTTGGAAACACGCCAGGGAGCCACGACACTCTGGTTGGGAAGATGACTGAATGCCTTCTGACAATATTATCTGCACCCTTTGGATGTTTTTATTTTTGTCTTCTGGCAAAACTGCGTATGTCAGGAAGGGATTAATTACAGGCAGGCGATTTAAAAAAGGGACAAAAAAAAATAAAAATCTGTCTTTTTTGCTGATAACCACCAATCACAGCACAGCTTTCTTTTTGTTTTGTTATGAACCTTCTGAAAAATGAAAGCTGAGCTGTGATTGGTTCCTACACAATTTTCCTTTCAGACAGTTTTGTAAACTTTCCCAAATGTGTACTTATTGGGCTTTTACCAGTACAGCTTTTTGCTATGCTAAGGTAAGGCTTTTTGCTATGATAAATTATACAGTGGGGAAAAAAAGTATTTAGTCAGCCACCAATTGTGCAAGTTCTCCCACTTAAAAAGATGAGAGAGGCCTGTAATTGACATCATGGGTAGACCTCAACTATGAGAGACCAAAATGAGAAAACAAATCCAGAAAATCACATTGTCTGATTTTTAAAGAATTTATTTGCAAATTATGGTGGAAAATAAGTATTTGGTCACCTACAAACAAGCAAGATTTCTGGCTCTCACAGACCTGTAACTTCTTCTTTAAGAGGCTCCTCTGTCCTCCACTCATTACCCATAGTAATGGCTCCTGTTTGACATTGTTATCAGTATAAAAGACACCTGTCCACAATCTCAAACAGTCACACTCCAAACTCCACTATGGTGAAGACCAAAGAGCTGTGGAAGGACACCAGAAACAAAATTGTAGACCTGCACCAGGCTGGGAAGACTGAATCTGCAATAAGCAAGCAGCTTGGTGTGAAGAAATCAACTGTGGGAGCAATAATTAGAAAATGGAAGACATATAAGACCACTGATAATCTCCCTCGATCAGGGGCTCCATGCAAGATCTCACCCCGTGGGATCAAAATGATCACAAGAACGGTGAGCAAAAATCCCAGAACCACATGGGGGTACCTAGTGAATTACCTGCAGAAAGCTGAGACTAACGTAACAAAGGCTACCGTCAGTAACACACTACGCCGCCAGGGACTCAGATCCTGCAGTGTCAGACGTGTCCTCCTGCTTAAGCCAGTACATATCCGGGCCCGTCTGAAGTTTGCTAGAGAGCATTTGGATGTTCCATAAGAGTATTGGGAGAATGTCATATGGTTAGATGGAACCAAAGTAGAACTGTTTGGTAGAAACACAACTCGTCGTGTTTGGAGGAGAATGATTGCTGAGTTGCATCCAAAGAACACCATACCTACTGTGAAGCATGGGGGTGGCAACATCATGCTTTGGGGCTGTTTCTCTGCAAAGGGATCAGGATGACTGATTCGTATACATGAAAGAATGAATGGGGCCATGTATCGTGAGATTTTGAGTGCAAACCTCCTTCCATGAGCAAGGGCATTGAAGATGAAACGTGGCTGGGTCTTTCAGCATGACAATGATCCCAAAGCACACTGCCAGGGCAACGAAGGAGTGGCTTTGTAAGAAGCATTTCAAGGTCCTGGAGTGGCCTAGCCAGTCTCCAGATCTCAACCCCATAGAAAACCTTTGGAGGGAGTTGAAAGTCCATGTTGCCCAGCGACGGCCCCAAAACATCACTGCTCTAGAGAAGATCTGCATGGAATGGGCCAACATACCAGCAACAGTGTGTGCCAACCTTGTGAAGACTTACAGAAAACGTTTGACCTCTGTCATTGCCAACAAAGGATATATAACAAAGTATTGAGATGAACTTTTGTTATTGACCAAATACTTATTTTCCACCATAATTTGCAAATAAATTCTTTAAAAACAATGTGATTTTCTGGATTTGTTTTCTCATTTTGTCTCTCATAGTTGAGGTCTACCTATGATGACAATTACAGGCCTCTCTCATCTTTTTAAGTGGGAGAACTTGCACAATTGGTGGCTGACTAAATACTTTTTTTCCCCACTGTAACTTACCAATCGGTGGTGGTGGTTTTAGGGGCCCCTACTGCTCACAATAACTAACAAAGCACAATGCTAGTAGTACTAGTTGCTCCATCCTCTTTTTTCTCTGCACAGTGCCATTTCTAACCTAAGGCATACTTGCCAACGCTTTCAAAAAGTCTGGAAGGCTCTCGCAAAAAAGGGTGACCTCTCGGAAGAGTAGGCAAATCTCCCATATACCCTGCAGGCCCTCTGTTATGTAATAGTCATGTATATATATATATTTTTTTTTTTAATAGGCAGTTTACCTGCTGGAGTAACCCCAGCAGGTAACAGGCCCTATCTACTTATCAATCCCCATTCCTACCCACGGAAGCCTTTGCTTCCACTTCAGCCCCCCAGGGGGCCCCATGCATCTCATATCACATCACTGACGCTGGACCTCTCCCTGGCTCCAGCACAATTTCCTGCTGTGTTCAGGGCTCTTCATTGACGTTACAGATGTAACATGGGCCAGGCTGGCTTCACGACGCATAATGACACCACCGTAACCCAAGTCTGTCACGTCATTGAAGAGGGCTGAATACAGCAGGGAGTTGCGCCAGAGCCCAGGAAAAGTAAGTAATGTTGTATTTTGCTTGATCACCTTCCCTGGGCCTCTGATCATTATACTCTGGGGTCTGAAAAGGCGACAGAGTATAATAATAGTTCATGGGTGGTGAACACCATAGGTGACACTAAGGGACATAATACTGTGTGAAGGGTTCACTGTAGGATATTACACCGTGTGGAGGCAGCTATGGGACATTATACTGAATGGAGGGGCCTCTATGGGACATCATACTGAGTTTAGGGGCCACTATGGGACATTATACTGCATGGAGGCCACTTTGGGACATTATACTGTATGGGGGTGGTATGGGACACTATACTGTGTGGAGGGGCCACTGTCAGAGGGGGCAGAAAATAAAAAGTTAGCCTCAAATTCCTCTTTACTTTCCGACATCTGAACGGGTTCTATCTACTTGTATGGAATGGATTGTATTACAGTCTACTCTAGTAGGTCTGCCTCAGCAAAAAATACCCAATTTTGTTTTTTTGGCTGTGGTGCACATGAGTTACTCCAAAATATGAGGCTCAGTTGCCCAAGGGCCCACACAAAGCTGGAGCAGGCCCTTGTCCTAAAACAAAAAGTTGGCAAAGTATGACCTACGATGATACTGAATGTAAGTACATTCCAACCTCCAAGATACACATGTAGCATATCATATCAATATTCCTATACTTGCTATAACAAGAAAATTCTGACTTTTAGATCTCCTAGCAGAAAAATGAGATTCAGAGCTAATGGTTTTTTCCAAGTACCTTCATGCCCTGAATGTTCTTCAGCATAACATCCCCGATTTTCTGATTATCACTTTTCATATGCGAGTTGGATCTGCCCTCCCTGGCCAAACGCAAATCAGGAACAGGAAAAGAAGAAGAATGAACATATTGTGAATGAATATCAGAAGTCTGTTCTCAGCCCCAAAACATAACATCTATTGATACCCCTAACCAGTACAACAATTATTTTTTGCATACTTAATTTTATGTTTATTAACTATATAGCCATGAAAAGTAACAAGACTGTAAATTTTATGGTGCATTACAGTAACAGCAAAGTGAGATTTCACTATATTTGCAGCAGTAGTTACCCTGCGTAGCAGACATTAAATCTACAGCATGTCAGTTTATATCGTAGAATTTACTCTTTGCAATGCAAATCCATGGTCCAAAACTAAAAAGTGCCATTTAGTACATTTTTTTCCTTTGCAGATGTCCAGTAGAAATGCAGATTTTCTTCTACATTAAATCTTCATACCCTAACAAGTCACTTTCTGCATAAATACGTCACAATTTTAAGATCTCTGCTTGTAGTCATTCAATAGGAGAAGTAGAGTTAGGAGCTCAGCTTGTACATAGCTCTGTTAAGTGTCCATGAAATCACCAGTAAGCAAAAAAGGGACCTATTGAAAGACTGAAAGCAGAGATCTTGTATACTGCAAGGAATCAATCCTGCATGACACGAAAATAAAACAAACATGCCTTACCAAAGAACCAGTCTCTGATCAACCTCCTTTAAGAAACTGGAATGGAATTTATGCAAGGGATCAAAGTTGGAGAAAATTAGGTTTTTCAATTGCTCCGGCATGGAGTCATCTTTGCTTACTGCATTCTGAAACCACTGAAAGGGAAAATTTCAAGAAGCATGGAAATGTGTTAACTGGTTTCAACATATTTTAAGATATAATTCACTCAGAGTGGGGCCATATTTACCTGATGTTAGATGAAACAATGGTTATGCTGGATAAAACAAAAGTTTGGTACTGGTTCTAGAGGGGTGTATGTATATTGGTGCTGGATAGCCCATCTAATCTAAAAGTATGGGCAACAAGACTAAGAGTTAGCCAGGATTATCATGTGACTGGCACCATGCAGAAGCCTTATCTGCGTGCATTTGGAATACTAGGCATTAACTCCATCAATTTATGGATTGTAGGTGTGCGCGTGGAAGTTTTAGCAGCAATTTGTGCACCTCTTAAGCTTCCAGCATATACCACTGGCCCCTGGCTTTCAACCTTTGCACTGAAAACTGTGAATGCACATGCAGCAATAACTGGCTGCATGCTCAGACCGTGCAGTGCAAGACACTTTGCACTTAGGACTTGGCAGCAGGTTAGCAACTGGCAATTTTTCAGTTGGTAACCCTCTAGCAAGTACGCGACATGGCTTAAAAATGCAGCCTGCATTCTCCTGACTCTGCCATTTGCTGCTCTGTTTATCAGAGCCCTTGTAAATTTAAGAGGGAGGAAGCCCAAGATGCCCTGACCATGTGACTGTATGTGGCCGAAATAATCCATATATCTGGTCATGTTTTCTATGTACCATATATATATATATATATATATATATATATATATATATATATATAATTTAGTCAAAACAAAGAATATAACCAATAGTATCACTACATTATAAATTACAGTTTTCATAAACAACTGTTAACTTCAGTACTTGTTGATTTTAAGGGCCAGTATATGCTAGAAGGCAAAAACAGAACTTACCACTGTAATAACTTCAAGGTCTTTAAGGTAGGTGCACTCTGTAGCCGAAACCTCCTTTGCAATACAATAGGCTTTATCTGTGGGAAATTTCTGCAGAGACAGAGTTAGAGCGCAAAATGTAAGTAAATTAGTAATAAACCTTAGAGCACAAGATTAGTGTATTGGTATTAGTCGCATAGTTAGGGTTCTCTACACATCATTAAAAAATAAAAAAAAAACACACCTTTTTACGGCTATCGTCCTCATCGTCAGTTCTGATGCAGATGGGTTCATTCAACAATGGGCTTATTAGAGGTGAAGAAGGCTTTCCGTCAGGACTTAAGTTCGGTGAGAGTGTGGAATTGAGCACCGTCGTTCCTCCTTGAGAGTTAATAGACAGCTCTGAAAGGTGAGGGCTCCCTGTTAAAGAACCTGCAAGGAGCAAAAACAGAAACATTCAGTGCATCAATGTTTCCAAGCTGAAGAACAGCAATGTTTTACAATGAGACTAAAGTATGAGCACACTGGTAGAAATGTACTGAGCTGTGATATACTGGAGAACTGCCAAGGACAGACCCAGCGATTAGCTTCTAATTCTCTGTTCATGATGAATTAAGACTCAAATAATTAAAAAATTCCAATTATTATAATATTTCTCAAAATACCAACATCAACTATATAATGTAATTTAATGATGGGTAGAAATCTCCACAATATAATCAAAGCATAGTATATCTTTTCCAGTATGCATCTAGGACTATCCAGTATAACATTTACCAGTTTGCAAAATACTGTTGTAGCTACTTATGTGTTTTCATAAATAATCCAATGGCTTTTAGTACCATGCTATTAAGTGGGACATACTATATAATAGTAATGGAGCTACAGAGCAACTACTAAATGCACAATTGCTGCAAAGGATCTAAACAAAAGAGGCTTTCTATCATACAAAACTTCATAGCATTCAACACAAAGTAACAGGGCTGAGTAAACTACATTACCAGTACTACACACAACAGACGTTGTATACCTTTTGCCGTCATTCCATTCATGCTCCATTGAATGCTTGTGACAGAAATCCTAGTACAGCTAGTCTACACTCAGTGAAGAGAAATGGGCAGATGAAAAGCAATGGTAGTAAACAAATGGCACATCATGTATTTGGAGAGACGTAATGGAAACCATGAGTGCACTTAGTAGAAAACCTGAAATACCAGTGCCTGGGAAGACACATTACATAAATGACTGCATCCTTAGCGGTAACAGTTGGGTAAAATATATAATAATATATCGCACAGTAGAAGTGTGTTGTACAGTAAATGTAAACTATAACTAGTTAGTGATACTAAGTTATCAGTGAATATGGAAGAAATTGGATTAAAATCATAAATCCATATGCACTCGTGACTGTATAACGCTCTAGTGATAAGTGATCTGCATCAGAGCTCAGCTATCATGTTTCCAGAGCAGTTTAAGGTTAGTTTTACATTAGTGTTGTAATGTCCATTGTTCTAATCCGTCAGAGGACAAAAAAAACCCAAAAAACTGGCAGATTGATGGATACAAATGTAACACTTGCCGCTTCTATTTGTCATCATAGACCGTAATGTTACAATAAAAATGAAAGGCTTTTTTTTTTTTTTTTTTTAAGAAAACCACAGTATGTACAGGCTCATAAAAGTTCATCGCCTGCTCACTTGGCTCTAGTGGAAGAGCTAAGCATAGCTCTTCAAAACCTAAAACAATAGACTTTTAGCAGTAATCTTGTTCTGTAAGTGCACCAATAAGTTTCAAGGTGGCAAAATGTTAAATTTTCTTCAAAACTGCCTACAGTAAGCTTCTCCAACCTAGCAGTTAATTCTTTATGTACAGTATTCAGTTGTCATGTTGTTCTGGTTATTTTTAGCTTTGTACATCTTTCTTCAGAAGCATTCCGAAAACTGCATAAAAATGCGAAGTGTGAACAGAGCCTAAATATTTGACTATCCAGTCAAAGGCGGCTAAAATATAGGTGAAAGCAAGACTATACAAAAGTAAAAGTTTACACTACTCCCATTACGCAACTAAAGATCATCGTGTTGCCCTGCAACTCCTTCACAAATATAAGTGACTGGAGTCACTTTGCGACTTCGAGGGTGCTACAACTTCTTATCTCTAAAAGATCTCACACTGCTGTATTCTGTTTGAGACTCCATTCACGTACCATTGATGAAGGAGTTGAAGGGTGAAATAGCCATCTTTGGTTGGGTGATGGGAGTCATGGTCAAAGTCGCTGTGTAGCCCTAGCCTAAGCTTTGGCTGGAAATGCTCAATAACTTTCTTAATTCAACATAATACTCACCTGGAGACTACAAGTTTGATAGCTGAGAGGGAAAGTGGGTTGTAAAAGTACATCTAATGGATTTCCCATTACAATATAAGGTTTAAGCAGCAATGTCACAGCAGTGTAACTTGAAAGGACTGGGTAGGGAGTTTAAAGGAACACAAAACCTAAAAGAAGAAGTCAGGGAAAAGCCTACTGTATTTATTTCAGAAAGCTATAGAAAATCTTGTGGACTGACTAACTTGTAGAAATCCTGCAGATAACAGGGATAGAATTCTTGCTGATCTGTCCCATTTTTAGCCAAAAGATAAATTTGGAGGAATTTGGTAAGGGAATGGCTATGTGTCCCTTACTGCAGGCAGGACAGGGAAGAGGACTGGTTTCTGCAAGAATCAGGGCATTAAGGAGAAGTCAGGGGAAAAGGCTAATATGAAAAATATACAGAAAAAAAAATTATTTCCAAACTCAGATTAAAATAAGAGACAAAACAAAATGAATGTACTTCTCTCTGGCTTTGGAGAAGTACTGAAATCTGGCTGCAGAACAGAGGAAATATATACAGACAGGTTTAAGACAGCACTACTGTGGAAAGTTTACCAAAAGGGTTACAGCTGACTGCAAAAATACCTGTGTGCAGGAAAACTAGTCACAAGTGTCCTGTCATAAGATATAATGCTGCAGAAGTTTAACCAATTGAAGAGTTTGGGTTAACACTGCTACATCTGTACCTCATTAATGGCCATGTACTGTATTTACTTCTAAGACTAAGACACAATATTCAGTCACACTTAATAGATGACACAAAAATGTGTCGGTTTTATTAATGCTAGAGAACAGTATTACAGTGAAATGCTTGGAAATGAGAGTACACAAGTACTGTAATGTAAAGAAAACTATCCTATTTAGAAACATAAAAAACATTCACTCCTGATTGCAAGAAAGAAGTTCCATGCAAAGATCTAGAAAATCAGGGAGAAAAAAATGAAGCAGGTGCTACGAAGCCTTACTGAGGGATTACCCTTGAACCAACACTTACACAGACAAGACTGTCAGGCAACAGTGTGTGTATATATAGGTTATCTTTTCACATCTAACAATGCAGAAACAAATAGAAATCATGCGCTACGTGGTACAAACAGTATCTATCCCCGTAAACTACTAAAGTATTGTTGGTAAATAGTAAAATAATCTGTACCTGTATCTTCCTGCTCTTGGTTTGGAAATCTCTGGTTCTTTACCAGACAGAGTCAAGTAAAGGTGCCCATACACATTGGATGATAGTTATCTGAACCTGCCATTTATCTAACCTATTGTCCAGGCTCTCCTCCAATGGCAGATGTCAGGGGAAGAAAGGGTCATGCATATTGGATTTCAATATGACCAATCCTTTGTTCTCATGCAGAGATGAGCTGTTGCCAGCCTCCTTTGGTAGTGGCTTAGTCCTCTATCCCCAGTGAAAATACAGGAACACTAGGCCAAGCATGCATGTGGGAGTGTCAGATGGAAGAGCTTTCAGCTAAAAATATCATACCGCAAAATAAATGGTTATCCAAAACAGAAAGTGCAAATATACACACACAACACTAGGCTCTGTTCACAGGGATGTCATGGTATCCATTTTTACAGGAGCCATAACGGATTCCAAATCTGCCATGTTTCATTCAATAACTAGATAGAATAGTCCAGCGTATCATGTTTTCCTGGCTGTGAAAGTGAAACAACCTGATGAAAAAGAACTAATTAAAGTGTGAACAGAGCCTAAACCAATGGAATATTGTTCAAATATAGCTAGGTTTAGTAGCAAACTCAATATCAAACCATTCACAGTGCACTGTTGGGAGCATTATGGCGAGCACCTCATATCGTTAGATAGTCTAATAGGTGCATCATTTCCTTAATAAGGCCATTTCTGAAATGAGAAAATATGGTTCAAGTGCAATGGGGGCAAGTCAAACTCACCAAGGGCTCCAGCCAGGAAATGACAAATGCATGTGTAGGAATTCAACAAGCAGTGTCACAGCAGTAGGATATGAAGGAGCTCTCAATCAAGTGTACAGGGGCTGAGTCTGAAACCTGGAGACAGAGGTCTTGAAAATGGACATACCCCAATTTCACTTGAGCCTCATTTGCAGAGTTCTAAAAACAACTTTTTGAAGGAAATGATGCACCTAATGGACTATCTAAAGGGATGAAGTTGCTCAGCATATTGTCCCCTACAATGGGCCATGACTGGTGTGATACCAAGTTTCCTGGTGACAGACTTTGGAAAATTACTGTTCACCTCCACTATATTTAAAGATGATCCTTCACCAATTCAAGATCTTAGCATCTGTTAATAGACGCTTCTCCAGCGCAATTGGAATTTTTTCTCTATCCCCCACCACTCCCAAGCAACAAGCACAGTTAGTTTTGGTGCCTGATATACTATTTAAGCTCTCTAACGTCAGGAGGGCAGTGTCAGACAGGGGGGGGGGGGGGTGATTCAGAGATCCGATCAGAGACCGCCAGTGCCACACCTCTTGTCTGCTCCTGCCTGACACCATGTTACTGACAATACAGAGCCTAAGTAGCATATCAGGAACCAAAACTAACAGCATTGATTGCTCGGGAATTGAAGTGAAGAGCTGGACTTGTTGGAGATGATGAAAGGTCCTCTTTAATGGTATTGGGTGCATGGGGCTTAACAGTAAAACAATGGTGCCCATATGCTTTCAAAAGCTGTTGGCTGAACTCCTATTTAGCCATCAGCTATTACCCTCATACAAGTGGCCACTCAGCTAAGCATGCATGTGTTTTTACTAGGGAGAGGAGAGCTGCTGCCAGACATAGCAGCATATCTCCAGGGGAACAAAGGATCAGAAAAGATAAAATTTAACAAGTCGGTTCCTTCCTTCCTACCACCATTTGTCGGCAGAGAGTTGAGAGGTTCCCACACATATAACATAGTATGTCAATTCACTGAAAGTTTAGAGTTTGACAGAATTTTCTCTTAATTGTTTGGGAATTTAAGAAATTAAGACAGCTATGTTCCACAAAGGTAAAGAAAATTGCACCTGCTTGTAGCCTACTCCAATTGGAAGCAAAGAGACATTTATAAGGCCGTAATCACACATGCTGTTTTTTGTAGCAGTTTTAGGAGTCAAAGTCAGGAGTGGAAAAGTATAAAGGATGGATTGATACATCTTATCACTTTTGACTCCTGGTTTTGGCTGTGAAAACGGCATCAAAACCCACTGCAAAATCTTCCACATAAGTGTATGGATAATTTCAGTCTAAAGGGTATGCAGAAGGAGAGAGAAATAGCAAAGTAACCCGAGAAATAACTCCCACTGTGTCTAATAAGTGCAATAGAAAAACGGAGAATGTGTACAGACAAGTGTATAGAAATATAGTACAATAGGCAGTCTTTCAATAGTACATCACACATCTTACCAGTGACTAGGTTGTCACCACAGTTGGTGGGCAGGTTGACAAAAAAAAAACAGATAAGCAAATGACAGTTGTACAGCAGGTTTGGTGTAGGTGATGTTCCTGGCATGGGTGCAGGAAAGTAATGTACAACATGCACAGTAATGCACCAAGCTGAGCAGTATATAGGCAGTCAGTGCACTCTCATGCTTTTATGTCATATTCGTACACATCAATATCTCAAATAGCAGCCTGTGGAATAACACTAGCATCTGTCACTGGTGCAGACTGAAGTGATACCAGTACAGAGACCAGTGCTAAGCCAAAGTCATACATACAGCCCATTGTATAAGACACCTTTACAAGCTAACAGTGATCCAATGAACATGGATTCTTCATACAGAACATACACTGGACATACCAGTGGCTGAATTCTTAATACATGCCATGGACGTGAATGTCCAGCATTGGTCTGGTTTTACACTGCTGTGCCGCCATTGTACTTTACATAACCACATTAGATGAAAGCAGGATATCATGAACACACCTGAGCTCATAAGGCATGTGTTATTAAATTCTTGTAATATTCTCCTATTATAATCCATGTAAGGCTGGATCACAGTTATGAAAAGAAAGGCATCTTTATGCATATATGGATAATCCAAAGAAAAGAAACATCAAAACAAGACCAAGAAAAATGTGAGGTACAGGATAAAACATGCTGGAAAATGAAGACAGAAGCCCCCTTCCACATCTTAGGATACATGCTGACAAAAGCAATACTTACAATGCAACATAAGCACATTTCTTTCTTAATAGTAGTTAACAAATGACAAAAATGAGAATGCCTTCCTTAGGGTAGTGGATTACAAGAAAATTAGTGTAATAGGAGACGGTTTAGCAAGTGCGGGTGGAGTGGGGGAGCAAACAGAGCCCAGAAACATATTCACCCCACCTTGTGTGTTCAGTGTTAGTGGCATCTGCAGTTTTCTCTGCATTAAAGTTAAGAACAACATATTTAGTAGGCAAGCAACCCCAACAAGGTTAAGGAAGAAGAAAGAAAAGGGCCCTTATTATTTGTGTAAGTTGTGTGTGTTATTGTGTAACAAACATGACATCTCACATAACTGCATCACAAACTTCATGAGGTGGCAACTCTGGACAATGGTATAAATGTGTGTGCTAGTGTAACTACAGTGGGCAGTCAGTAAGGAGAAGAACGGCCAAGGTCGGATTCTTTAGGATGCGGAACAAAAATCTAAGAGAGAAGTTTTATCCTGAGCAAAGAGTAAATGTAAAAGTAGGACTTGCATGCAGAGCTGATGCACATCGCACATTATAAAAAAGCCTACAGCTTTACAGCAAAGGCCAATTAACTTTATTAAAGGCACCTGTCACGTAGAAAAATCAAGTCTGATCTGCAGGCAGCATGTTATAGAGCAGGAGGAGCGGAGCAGATTGGTATATATAAATTTCCAGTATAACTTTTCATTAATTCTCTGCTCAGTCTGAGCTTAGGAGTCCAGTGGGTGGTTCTATTTAGTGACTGACAGCGAATTCTATGTTACATTCATACAGGCAATGCAGTCATACAGTGAGCAGCACTGCCCACTTTACTATCATGCACAGATTTAACTGAATAAAATGACAAGTTAGGCTGGAATTTTTCCCACAGATCAGGCTGCTTTTTGCGATGTGACAGGTTTGCTTCAATATGGTTAAAGCATATTTTTCTACTGAAAATGTATGAACTACTAAACCATTTCTATGTTATTTACTTTAAATGACATTTACATTCCCTCTTATATTTCACAAGAAGAGATAATATTGTGAATATATTCATTGATTGTTGACTGAAGACCATTGGTCTAAAAGGCATCCCTAGGCTACCTATAACTGTAAACCATACTTGTTTAAGTGGCTGTGGCAATCTGTGAAGATTAGAGCTAGTAGAAATCCATGTCAGCCAAGGACAGCCATCTGCTGGTATCTGTTTCAGACTGATGGATTTTGTCATTTTATTTATTTTAAGTGCTCTATTTACCAGGTCTGATGGCGTTAGCAATTTTAGCAACCACTGCAAAATCTCCATAAAACAAAGAAATAAAGAAAAACACATCTATAATATTTTGGGGAAAATTTGGACAGTCTTTTGTATAAAGACATACTTGTTTTTGTAGCAAGATTTAGAATAATCTTATATGCTGCTATTAAAATAGCTGGTTTATATTGAATTCAGTTCCCCACATACAGTAGACCCACATAACAAGTCTAGAGGTAAGACATAACTGGGCTAAGCCTTAGCCTATGTTTTCTTAAAAAGACCTTTGTTCTCTAGGAGGTTCTGACCTATCTTATGAGATTGAACAAATGACCTTGTTCACAGGAAAGCATCCCAACTAATATTCCAGTTCCTTTCAGCTATATGCAAGAAAATACACTTAGATTTTGTTCATATCTGCTTTGGAGACTCCATTAGGAGCCACTGTTGCCGATTCCATCAAAAGTACTAGACAAAATAGCACATTGAATGGTAGCTGAACTCCAATAGCACGGCCTGGTCACTACACACTGGAGGTATCTGCTTCTAGCTCTGTACACTGAACAGATATCAGCTGATCGTTGGAATCTTGTATTAATAACCTATGCTAAGCATAAGCCAACAATAGGTAGTTCTGGACAAACAAAAGTAAAGAATTAAATATTGTAGTAAGTGTAAGACATTGGAGCATATATTATATATGTCCTGTAATTTGGCACTACTCATCACACTAATAATCACAAGATCACAAACCTAAAATGGAATAAAAACTTCCATTAGACTACAGTTCATTAGACGATTACTCTGGTATCATATTGTATTTTATATCACAAGTATATAACAGCATGTATATGTGGAGGGACTGATTTTTTAATGTTTCAATATAGGTTTGTTATTGTCCAATATTTGTTACCCTAGCATTTGACAGGGCCAGTGGATGTTCGATTAAAAGACTTTTACTGCATATCGAATTAGAAGTTAACTGACCCTCCTGAAAGCCACTCAAGTATTCCCAACTTGCATTTAATTTAATCATCGTATTTCACAAAATGTGTCCGATGACCATCTAAATGTTGTCAATGAGATACAAGCAACGACTAATAAACCAAATCACCTAGACCTCGTTATGCACAATCAGATCCAACCTCGCAAGAATGTTTTAGTCTTCTGATGCCAACTATGATCTAAAATTGTACTGCAGTTTTATTATGTGGACCCTAAAAATGCTATAACAGGACAGAGACAATACAAGATCTCAGATGCTCCATCTACATCTAAGTTATTTCTGAAAGAAATCTCAAATCATGAGTTTTCCAATAGGCTAAAAGCATGAGTTTTCCAATAGGCCACAATAAAAGAGCTATACCGCACAAAGGTTTTATAGGAGGAAAAAAACAAGTTTCAAAGATTTCTACAGTTCATCATGGCCATGTATATAACTCATAACAGAGTTCAGTAGGCACTGCAAATAGATAAGTATATCCAATACCAAACATACAGAAAACCTGGTAATTTATGGCTTATAATACACTAAGGCATGGTTACCATCAATACACTGGTTCCCTACAAAACCCTATTAATACAAGGTGTGGCGCATCTACAAAAGGCTGCATCATGAATTATTTAGTGCAATTTTAGCTCAACACCTTATGTTACTCCATAGAGTCCAATACAAACACATCTAGTCCACATGGACAACTATAAAAAATCAATTTAAGAACGACCGATCCTCACATAATAAAATCTATAAAAACTATAATATTACTATTATTAAATTATACACTGGCAAATACATTTTGAGAACTACTCCTAGAAACATTTAAACATAAAGTGCAAACTAGGTCTAAAATAGCCTTACCATAGGAAAAACAACTGTTTCACATGCAGGTTTTACTCAGCTACATACTGCCACCAAAATCCCAACTGTCTAGCAACTGAAAACATGGGCTCCATCCTCATCACTAAAACTAAGGACAGTGTCCTCATCATTTACTTCCTCAGCATACTCTTCCAGCTGAAGGCTGCCAAATGAGTAGTTATTTCTAGGCATCGGTGATGAATTTAACACTATTGGGTTCCCATAAACAAGCGGGTGACTAAAAGAATCACCCATATCTGAATCTGTATCACTTGATTCACTACCACTGCTAGTGGAACCATCAGCCATAGGTACACCACCCAGGTGCTCTTCCACTTTAACAGAAGATCGTAATATTGGGCTGTACTTAGATTGCTTACTCTCAAAAAGTCCATTTGACAACATTTTAGCTTCTAAAGCAGCCATTTTGGCCAGATGGTCTAACCTCTGCTCTTCAGCTCTACAGTCTGGTACAGGTGTTGAGGCCATCTGACTTAAGATAAACGGATCAGTATCAGAATGGTTGCGGTAGCCACTCTTAAGTTTCTGAATATGTGGCCTATCTAAAGGCGTGTCATATGGTGCATAATCATAGTTGCAGCTACCAACACCATTATCTGGAAATCTAGCTCCATTATTATTGTATACATTTTCTGAAACATGCCTCGGAGATCCACTTCTGTTAAAACTCATATTTGGACTTGACCCCTTGCTACCAGGCGACATTGGACTTGCAAAAGGACTACGACTATCTGGGCCACTAAACATTTCATCTATCAAAGAGCTGTGTCTGGGCATCTTAGGGCTGTTGCCAGCATAAAAGGACATGCCTGCCGAGTCATCATCAATGTATTCTTCAATAATATTAGAAGATGACCGAACAGAAGACATTTGTTGCTTCAATTTGGAATGTTTAAGATAATCATCTGTTCTATAGATCCCATTACAATGAAAACCACCCTCATCCTTGTCATTTGTTTGGGACTGCGAGCGTATTAAAAGTGCTCTGTGAATATCATATTCGCTATCTACATCACTGCAGTCAATGTAAGGAATTGAGTTACTGCTGCCATGAGCAGCCCGGGATGCTGGACCTGTGCTTGGCTGGTGTGAGTTCTTCATATTCTGCTGTATATGGTCTTTGGCCGCTTCTTCCCCATCAATTGTTAAATGTATTCCTTCTTTTGCTTTCTTCTCCCCAGGTACTTTCTTGGGAGATGGACTTTTATGTTGTATAAGCACCTCAGTCACTAACTTCTCTTCCTTGCATGATGATAAAGTTTGTATCTCGTCTGGTTGAGAAGTCTGTAAAAGGGTTATCTTAGGACTCTGCTGTAAAAACAAGTATAAAATTTCATATTATAAAGGAAAAAAAAAAAAAAAATCAAAAGTCAGTAAGTAGCAGTGACAAAAAGTGCCTGATACAACCATCAACTGCAGAGACAAAACCACCACTGCATCTGTGAGAATAGGATATAATACATACTGTATACAATATGAATGAGTTTAATGTATACTTTTCAATTTCTTACCATTTTCAGGATTGTGCCTTGCTATCCATGAGCAGAAACATTGGAAGATATTACAAAGACTGGGGGGGTGCACCACAGTCTTGTCTTATACAGAAGCCCAATGGAGTAAGATGTGCCAAATTTATTAAGAGATGCATGCCTCTTAAAACATTTGGCACATCTTGAGTAGCCTGTGTGTCTCAAATCTATGCTAACTATGAAAATGATTCACAGAGGGGAATAACTAAAACTAAAACTTAATCTTTATTAGCATATGAATGCCCCAATTACTATCCAGTTAGTGAAAATGTTAACATACGATTCCTGTTAAAGTTCAGACAGGCATTATTAGTGAAGGTGAAGGTCCAGGTCATAAAAATCTTATTTCTGACCTCACCTACTATCAATACAACTGTATAGAGTAGGGACTAATATTGCTGACAGATATAAAGGTGTATCCCTAAACTAATGTGAGTGGCTATTAGGAATAGGGGCAGAAAAGAGTTAAGCCCCCACACCCCTCAGACACCTCTATGTGTTTCCCCTCATAAATAAATACAGAAGTTCATTAGGAGTTAAGTAGGTCTGACAAAAGAAAAATCCTGGAAATCCATTTCCAGGTGCCCTGATGGTGGGTGCCGGTACACAGAAGTGAGCCCACTGGCTAAATCATTTATAAACCACATAACTTTGCTGGGATTTTGCAGACTTTGCAGAATAAATAGCAATTTGATTGAAATGTGTGAACTCACTAACTGGTAAGATTCTGAAAACGGTAAATAAGTGAAAAAAGTATATTGGAAAGCTACATAACATTTTTATTATGCAAGCAGTAATTTTATTAAAAGGGGTTTTCCAGGCAAATAACTGATGTCCTATCCTTAGGATAGATCATCAGTTGAAGACTGTTAGGGGTCCAGAGTGTCTGTGTAGGAGCACTGCAATACTGGAAAATATATTGACAAAAGTTAATTATCTTTATGCAAATTAGATATAAATAAAATATTCAGGGGTAAACATGATATTTTGTGAATTTAATAAGTACAGTACATTCCAATTAGGAATAAACGCTGGTAAGATGTGGCTCCACACAACAGGACCTAAGAGTGTACTGAATTTATTTCTTTCACCTCAGAATACTACAAAAGATCTTGTCTCTATATTATGCAATTTCTTGAATGGATGAGATATTTGAGTAATCAATTTCCATGACACTGATCTTTGGTTGGATTCACATCTGTGTTGGAGTCTCTGTAGGAGACTCTGCTGCAGATTCCGCTTAAAATCGGTGGAGAGGAAAGTCCTGCAAGGAGGACTTTTCTCTATCGGTTTCAGTATAAAACCAGCAGACCCCATTGTAGTCTATGGGGTCCGCTGGTTTCAGCAGAGGTCAGACATCAGGAATCTTGAAGATCAGCTGTTTCAAGAAGCCAGAGCCTTCAGGAGCACTGCAGCCTCTTCACTACTTACCAAACACAGCACCGCACATTTACATAGCAGCTCTGCTTGGTATTGCAGCTCAGCCCATTTTCTTGAATGTAATTGAACTGTGAACAGACATGACCAATGAACCTGATGCCACATAGCCTTTGAAGCAAAAGCAATATTTACTTGAGCCATAAATTCAAAATCTGCAATAAAAAAGTGACATTTCCAGGAAGGTTTTTACAATTTTAATGTGACTGTTAGGGGGTTAATAAGTCCTGGAAAACCCCTTTACCATAACACAAGATCACCTATAAGGGATATCTGAGGTAGGAAGTTGCATTAATTGTGTTTATGAGTCTTATGCAGGATACACACATATTAAGACTGGCATTTTGTACACCAGAAACTCCGGTAATAATAATTCTGGTGCACTGCATTTGCACTGATCCAATTAATGGATCAGTTAAAAAAACGGACACATTAGCATCAGTTAGTGTCCATTTTTTTAACATTGTCCGTTTTTTTTTGTTTGTTTGTTTCTGTTTTCTGAGCATGCTCAGGAAAAAAATGGAAATAAAATAACGGCCAGTAACTGATGGCTATCAGTTACTGTCTGTTGTAAGTCCGTTACCCATAGACTTAAATGTAAAAAAAAATAACGGCCACTTGCTGTCCGTCAAGAATCCGTTTTTACAAACGGACAAAAAAGTCCTGCATGTAGGATTTTTTTGTCTGTGGAAAAAAAAACCCGACTTCTGACGGATTGGGTGTAAGCGGACACAATATAAAAACCCATTGAAATGAATGGAAATTTTAACGGATTTCTGATGGTTCAGCTAGTTTCCAATGCTAAAATCTTGTAACAGACAATAGCTACGGACACTACTGGCGGTCCACCAACGGTAGTGTGAACGCCCCCTTACACTCATGTATTAGAACCCCTTATACTGACCATGGTTGTGATTGCATTAAAATGTATTTCAATGCACATATCCAAGTAATTTCTAAAATAATCTGCATGGAATAACAAAACACTGCTGACATATTAGGACTGCTTTGTAGCTACAATGTTTGTAACATGGAAAAATTCAACAAAGCCTTAAAAAGTCAAACAAACAAGACAAACTGAACAGAAAACCACGTTCTGGAATTACTAACTTGTTTTGGCACCTCTAAAATCTGTTCAGAAGAGGGTGTAGATAAACTTCTTATGGAACAAAGCTTGCTGTGCTTCCTACAAGAAATTACATAAAGTTACAATACAGCAAATATCTACCCTTCATAACTCTTTAAAGGAGTAATATACTTTCTAATATTGATGGCCTATCCTAGGAGAGACAATAAGAGTTCTGTTACCCCATCCACATGTATATCAGTGTGTACAGAAAAAGTTGTCACTGTGCGGGTGGGGAAAGCAGGACTCATTTTCTCTCCAAGGAGTCCTGTTCATCTCTGCCATGCATTTCATTCCTCTTCCAAATCATATAAACCTATACAACACACAGCTCAGCTTACCCCCATCTGTCATATCCTACCCTTGATAGGACATCATCTGAGAAATTCATTATAAATAATATTTTAACAGCAGTTCCAGCAAGGACACAACACTAACAATGACAAGAGCTGAATACAACAGCAATGTACAGTAATATTCAGTATAATCCAATATTGCTGCACTGTATCAATCACTAGATATTCAGCTCTACTTAATGTATACCGTACTATAACATTTTTTGATCTTGAATCCCTTACCTCTCAAACTGTACTTTTTTGTGTCCTCCTTCCTTCACATAATCCAAAACCTGCTTCTGTGTTCGTCCACTAAAGAAGAAAAATTATATAATTTTATGTATGTTAAGTAACTTATGAGAGTATGTATTACATATTACCAGGGCCACTACTCAACCCATAAGCAACTTCATAATCTATTCCAGAAAGCTGCAGTATATACTTTGTTGTGCCCAAACCTGATGTACAAGATTCATTTCTAGGGCCTTATTTAGTGTTCTTTTAACTATTGCACTTGCAGTAAATACAACTTTTAGAATGCCGCTGTTACAGCTTTTATCATGATTTACATGGAAGGTCTTGGAAGACAAAAGTTTGTGCCATTATGTCACAATGAATCAGACCCATTTCAAGTACTTGCAAGTAGTAAAATCTGCCTGGGGCAGAAGATATAAAATAGAACTGTGTGTCATGTTTTCAGAACAACATATCAGGTATATCTGGTGATTTTACAAGTACTAGCTGGAGGCTTGTGACTGCACTGATGTAACACTGACCCTTAGTAATTTATTCTTACAATGAAGATTAAATAACGCAAGACAAGTAGACAATCTACACCACTAATGCCACAATACAATATACAGCATTAATACAAGAACTACAGCCTCACACTTGATTAATATTGGTTGTGTTAACAAATATAACATGTAGTATCTTTTCAGTAGATCACCTTTCTCCCACTTTCCTGTTAATCTGACATTGATGGATCTGGTATTAAGATGGGTATCTATTTTGTACAGGAATTAGTTAATAGACTCCGGCTATGATAATTTATTCAGATGAATATAACACCATGTTAAAGGAATTACTTAGTGCTTACCTGAATCTAAAAGAAGAACCTCGACTGAAAAGAACTGGTTTTGGCTTTGGTTTGGGTTCCTCAAAGAGCCTGAAAAAGGCATGGTACTCAACACATATTTTCCAAAAAGACTTGCAGAAATCCCGACTAGCCATCATGAATTCCAAGGTATCCTGGTAAGAACTCTGAGCACAAAAATATTGAATTATCAGTTTAAAATAAATAAATAAATAAATAAATAAATAAATAAATAAAGACTTTAAATTGAGTAATCTCGAATTTATTAATGAAAAAAGAGATGTGCCATATATTTATTTATTTTGATTACTTCTATATCACCATCATATTCAGCGCTTTACAGACATTGTTATACTTGCACTACTGTTGCAATACCCCAAAAAAGTTTTTCTAATTTGCTTTTGTATTTCCCCCATTTAATAGTGGCAACCTATTTCTGAATCAACCACAACGCATATTCAACCACTCTTACCTTCTTCCCCCCTATAATCATTAGATTGAACAACCTTACTCGCAATGTATTTCTTATACACATTACTGCTGACATGTATGCATCTGCACATAGGGTAATGCAGTATATAGAAAAGTGACAAATGAAAAAAACCCTATAAATATGAAAAACACATATATTAAGATTCATGTAGGTTGAATCATTATGTAGGTACTTTATATTCTAGTTTTTAATACACATAAAATAGAGTACAAAAATAAAGTCCGAGTGGGTCTTAAACGGAAACGCAGTGCGATCTGCAGACATCATGTTATAAGGCAGGAGAAGCTGAGCAAGCTGATAGTAAATAGTCTCCCACAAAGCTATTACTTGACATTTATTGATGTAAAACTCTGCTCATTCTGGATTAGGATCACTTCTAGATTCCTGACAGCCTTCCCTGTATGACAGTACATAGAGACGGCTGTCAAATACTTAACAGAAACGCCCACTGGACTCCCAAGCATAGCTAGTGCTTTATGTAATTTCCTATTACCTCCAGTGCAGTGCATTATGGTCCTAGAAATGTACAAAACATCAAACACTGTTACTTACATTCGCATCTGGGCGCAGCTTTATAAGAAACCTTTTTCTCTTGAAACTAAGCTTTCGTACTTTGGCCCAGTTAAATGCATTAATTTTTGTGTGACCCTGTAGAAAGCAAACATTTAATAGAATTTAAAGAAAAATGATGTTGTAATGATATATTTTTTATTTTTTTTTTTTTACTGAATTTCCCCACTGTGGGACTATTAAAGGACTATTATTATTATTATTATATTTACAGATCCATCTAACGAATCTGCAATTTTGTCTTTAAGAAACCCTTTCAGGCGCAGTATGCTGCCCACAACTATTACAATGTACTCTTAAAAGAGCAGAAATGGCTCAAATCTCAAACAAGCTTTACTCTACTCATATGAAATCAATATGTGATATTTTATTTTTTTCTATTCAGTAGCTGCTGCTCCAGCTTTACAAAGAAGGTACTTGATGGTGGTTGTGGATGCCAACGGTTACGTGAAAGAAAGTGACTGATACCAGACTACACATCTATGCTATTGTAGGTGATCGGATCATGACAGGCCCTTGAACAGTGACCTCATGACATGGCTAAAGAATGTGTCTTGAAGGCTACCTAACATTGTAAATCTAGCAACCATGTTAATAACCTGTGCATCTATAACAATGGCTTGAAAGTAAGGGCAATTTCACACCCTGACGATTTTGCTCTACATTTTTATACCATGTATTATAATATATCATTATTTTCTACATAAGAAAGTTACTGAATGACTGGCTGAATGCATTATTCATACGGCACATTTCAAAGTTTACATAGATGTCAATGTGGAACATTAGCCTTTCATAGAACTCCTTTATTTCAATTTAGAAAAAGGTTTCAATAGAATTGGAAAATGCTACTAAAATAAAAAAAACAAGCACAATTACTATATGTTAAGTTAAAAATCAAGATGTAGGAAACTATGTTATGACTGAACTTCGCTCTACAGTTCTGGGCTGCAGAATGACTATATAAGCACCTGTCCAGGACTAGGAAACTGCATGGCATTCATACTGGCCTGTCTCATTCAATTAGAACTGGTAGCCAAGTTGAGGAAGATAATGTACACGTACAGTCTATGTTTTAGAGGAGACAGACAGGACTACAGAAAGCAGGAAAAAGGCAACCACTAGGGGCACAGTATTAAAAGTAAAAACAAGTTGCAGTTGAAGGGATTTCATGAGACAGAATGGACACTGGCGGCTGCCCCACGGGTTGCTCATATGAAATGACTGTAAAGAATATTGCTATCAAATTAATCAAACCTGAAATACAAGGATTCCTGTGTTGGCAACAGCAAGATTGATTTTAGTTCCTTCTCTATCCTTGGCTGGGTGCAGTCGGATGCCATACATCTCCAAGCGACGAGCAACCTCCAGAAGCTGGAAATCTGATTCAGCTGGTGTCTGTCCACTGTATACAGTAAATTGATAAATACTGCTTAGGCCATGTAGCTGAAATCACTTCGATTATATATATATATATATATATATATATATAAAACATAAAAAAGGCAGCACTCCAAAATAGTGAAAAAGAACTCATGTGAATTTATTCTACGTTACGGTCCTAGTAGTGTAATGAGTGTCCTTGGAATAAATTCATATCAGTTCTTTTTCACTATTTTGAAGTGCTGCCTTTTTTTGATTATTACTGGAGGGATCAACTGCCGGACCCTATGGATTTTAATCCACATTTGAACATTCACATGGTGCTGCTCTAAATACTATGTGTTATATATTTATATATATATATATATATATATATATATATATAACACACACATACACTATATATATACACATACACACACACACATACATAAAGTGGGTACGAATTGCCAAGAATTGCAGTGATTTTATATATATATATACACAGTGGGAAAGTATTCAGACCCCTTTAAATTTTACACTCTTTGTTTCATTGCAGCCATTTGCTAAAAGCAAAAAAGTTCATTTTATTTCTCATTAATATACACTCAGCACCCCATCTTGACAGAAAAAAAAACAGAAATGTAGATATTTTTGCAAATTTATTAAAAAAAGAAAAACTGAAATATCACATGGTCATAAGTATTCAGACCCTTTGCTGTGACACTCATATTTAACTCACATGCTGTCCATTTCCTTCTGATCCTCAAGATGGTTCTACTCCTTCATTGGAGTCCAGCTGTGTTTAATTAAACTGATTGGACTTGATTGGGAAAGGCACACACCTGTCTATATAAGACCTCACAGCTCACAGTTCATATCAAAGCAAATGAGAATCATGAGGTCAAAGGAACTGCCCAAGGAGCTCAGAGACAGAATTGTGGCAAGGCACAGATCTGGCAAAGGTTACAAAAGAATTTCTGCAGCACTCAAGGTTCCTAAGAGCATAGTGGCCTCCATAATCCTTAAATGGAAGAAGTTTTGGATGACCAGAACTTTTCCTAGACCTGGCCATCCAGCTAAACTGAGCAATCGTGGGGGAAGAGCCTTGGTGAGAGAGGTAAAGAAAAACCCAAAGATCACTGTGGCTGAGCTCCAGAGATGCAGTAGGGAGATGGGAGCAAGTTCCACAAAGTCAACTATCACTGCAGCCCTCCACCAGTCGGGGCTTTATGGCAGAGTGGCCCAAAGGAAGCCTCTCCTCAGTGCAAGACATATGAAAGCCTGCATAGAGTTTGCCAAAAAACACATGAAGGATTCCCAGACTATGAGAAATAAGATTCTCTGCTCTGATGAGACGAAGATTGAACTTTTTGGCGTTAATTCTAAGCGGTACAGTGGGGAAAAAAAGTATTTAGTCAGCCACCAATTGTGCAAGTTCTCCCAATTAAAAAGATGAGAGAGGCCTGTAATTGACATCATAGGTAGACCTCAACTATGAGAGACAAAATGAGAAAACAAATCCAGAAAATCACACTGTGATTTTTTTAAGAATTTATTTGCAAATTATGATGGAAAATAAGTATTTGGTCACCTACAAACAAGCAAGATTTCTGGCTCTCACAGACCTGTAACTTCTTCGTTAAGAGGCTCCTCTGTCCTCCACTCATTACCCGTAGTAATGGCACCTGTTTGAAATTTTTATCAGTATAAAAGACACCTGTCCACAACCTCAAACAGTCACACTCCAAACTCCACTATGGTGAAGACCAAAGAGCTGTGAAAGGACACCAGAAACAAAATTGTAGTCCTGCACCAGGCTGGGAAGACTGAATCTGCAATAGGCAAGCAGCTTGGTGTGAAGAAATCAACTGTGGGAGCAATAATTAGAAAATGGAAGTCATGCAAGACCACTGATAATCTCCCTCGATCAGGGGCTCCACGCAAGATCTTACCCCGTGGAGTCAAAATGATCACAAGAACGGTGAGCAAAAATCCCAGAACCACACGGGGGGACCTAGTGAATGACCTGCAGAAAGCTTGGACTAACGTAACAAAGGCTACAGTCAGTAACACACTACGCCACCAGGGACTCATATCCTGCAGTGCCAGACTTGTCCCCCTGTTTAAGCCAGTACATATCCCGTCTGAAGTTTGCTAAAGAGCATTTGGATGTTCCAGAAGAGTATTGGGAGAATGTCATATGGTCAGATGAAACCAAAGTAGAACTGTTTGGTAGAAACAAAACTCGTTGTGTTTGGAGGAGAGTGAATGCTGAGTTGCATCCAAAGAACACCATACCTACTGTGAAGCATGGGGGTGGCAACATTATGCTTTGGAGCTGTTTCTCTACAAAGGGACCAGGACGACTGATCGGTGTACATGAAAGAATGAATGGGGCCGTGTATTGTGAAATTTTGAGTGCAAACCTCCTTCCATCAGCAAGGGCATTGAAGATGAAACGTGGCTGGGTTTTTCAGCATGACAATGATCCCAAGCACACCGCCAGGGCAACGAAGGAGTGGCTTCGTAAGAAGCATTTCAAGGTCCTGGAGTGGCCTAGCAAGTCTCCAGATCTCAACCCCATAGAAAACCTTTGGAGGGAGATGAAAGTCCGTATTGCCCAGCGACAGCCCCAAAACATCACTGCTCTAGAGGAGATTTGCATGGAAGAATGGGCCAACATACCAGCAACAGTGTGTGCCAACCTTGTGAAGACTTACAGAAAACGTTTGACCTCTGTCATTGCCAACAAAGGATATATAACAAAGTATTGAGATGAAGTTTGTTATTGAACAATACTTATTTTCCACCATAATATGCAAATAAATTGTTTAAAAATCAGAAAAATTTGATTTTCTGGATTTGTTTTCTCATTTTGTCTCTCATAGTTGAGGTCTACCTATGATGTCAATTACAGGCCTCTCATCTTTTTAAGTGGGAGAACTTGCACAATTGGTGGCTGACTAAATACTTTTTTTTTCCCACTGTATGTGTGGAGAAAACCAGGCACTGCTCATCACCTGCCCAATACAATCCCAACAGTGAAACATGGTGAAGGCAGCATCATGCTATGGGGGTGTTTTTCAGCTGCAGGGACAGGACGACTGGTTGCAATTGAAGGAAAGATGAATGCGGCCAAGTACAGAGATATCCTGGAAGAAAACCTCTTCCACAGTGCTCTGGACCTCAGACTGGGCCAAAGGTTCACCTTCCAACAAGACAATGACCCTAAGCACACAGCTAAAATAACAAAGGAGTGGCTTCGGAACAACTCTGTGACCATTCTTGACAGGCCCAGCCAGAGTCGTGACCTCAACCCAATTGAGCATCCCTGGAGAGACCTAAAAATGGCTGGCCACCAACATTCACCATCCAACCTGACGGAACTGGAGAGAATCTGCAAGGAAGAATGGCAGAGGATCCCCAAATCCAGATATGAAAAACTTGTTGCATCATTCCCAAGAAGACTCATGGCTGTACTAGCTCAAAAGGTGCTTCTACTCAATACTGAGCAAAGGGTCTGAATACTTATGACCATGTGATATTTCAGTATTTCTTTTTTAATAAATTTGCAAAAATATCTACATTTCTGTTTTTTTTTCTGTCAAGATGGGGTGTTGAGTGTACATTAATGAGAAATAAAATGAACTTTTTTGCTTTTAGCAAATGGCTGCAATGAAACAAAGACTGAAAAATTTAAAGGGGTCTGAATACTTTCCGTACCCACTGTGTATATATATATATATATATATATATATATATATAAAAAATCACTGCAATTCTTGGCCTGTAGTAGAACAATGCAGGAAGACAAATTGTTTGCCTTAGTTTGTAACTAAATTTTATAAGTGAACTGAACTGGTTTTTCAATATATCTTATATCCCTTTACACCACTGACCATATGAAAGTAAAGGGTTATGACCATCATGCGCTCAAAGAAGGTAATGTATAAAGTAGAAAATACTATGGCCTACTATGTATACTATAGAACAGCACTCTGAAAACAAGGTATGAACAAATTTCAGAGATGTCAATCTGAGAGACCTCTTTACAGGGCAATACCTGAGCTGTAGGGAGGGTCAAGGCAGCTAAATAACACATCAAAATAAATTCAGACCAGAACAAAAAAAAAACATAAAAATTCCTGCATCCTCCCTACACTTTACATCAACCCCTGTGTCTCCCTATACATTGTATAAACTTCTGTGTCACTAACTTCCATATTCGCTCTTCTAACTTTACTGTAACCTCTCTGAATATTAACCCTTAAACCCCATACATGGGTTTACTAACAGCACTGCAGTCTTCCTATAAATTGCATTAACCGTAATGCTACACAACTGTACTCTTTCTATATACTGTACTAAACCCCTGAACAGCATGCCAGGGTCCACTAACTTCTATGTAAACCCCGTCTCATCTCTTACTGTTGACATTTGCCCTCACTCCTCCTGTGGCTACAGTCTTTTAGTTGGGGGATCAGGGAGATCAGACATAGCTTCAGCCTTTCATGATACTGGAGGGAAAGGACTGTGTAACCACATGCCACAGGTGTACAGACACAGTGGCAGTGTTACACAGTGTTATAGACCATCCCTACCGTTATCTATGAAATGAACTACCAGGGGCACAGATGAAAAGTGTAACTAACAGGGTAAGGGTATGCTCATGCTACCATTGTCTCAACATAGAATGAGAGCAACAGACATTAATAACAGTAGTGTGAACCTACCCCTAACAGGACTTGAAAACTAGGAGACTCCCTGCAAAATAGGGCGAGTTGACATCTTTAAAAAATACTGAAAATGCAGAATGAAATTAGTACTTCATGCAAAAACTCACAAGTGATTCCGATGGTACTCCATGATCTTTTCTTCAAGAGCTTCTTGTTGTGGCATGTAAGTGTTTTTTGCTAAATGCTCCCGGTCAGCAGCCTCATCAAAATCTCCAATTTCAGCTAAGTTTAGGAAAGGAAATCAGCAAGTCATTACAAAATCATTTCAATAGAAATGCTGTATATAAATATAGTTGCATAATAAAGCATATTTTGTCCTCAAAGATGACAACACATGTTACATTACATTGTGTTTCTAGAAATTAAAGCAAAAATCTAATCTTTTTTTAAATAGCATCTCATCTCTTTAATAGCATATAAATGATTCCAAAGTGTGACCACACTTCGGTACCAAACTTGACCCTGGAAATTTCCTGCTTTACCCAAATATTTAAATGGGTTTGTATATTTTCTTAAATCATCAAAGCAAAAAGCTTAAAGTGTATCTGAACCATGCCTTACCAATAATTTTGTGGCCCCATTTGAACAGTTTCTCTCATTTGACTTTAAGGGGATACTACAACCACATGTAAAAGTTTTTGTATTTTATTGTGATATTGCAATGTGCCTTTCCATAGCTGTAGTTCTAGGAATAATCTCTTAGAACTGATGCTTTTCAAAATCTTCACATTTTAATGAATTATATGAACTTTTAGCTGCAGCTTTCTGCCCACCATTACCATCCTGTGCGGATGCTGGCAAATAGCTCAAATACTTTCATATTCTGAACCGGCAATAAAAGTGATAAATTTCGTCCAGTAATACCTGGAAAAAGGTAAAAGTCCAGCTTTAAGAGAGTCAAGGCCTTTAAATAAGCAATCCAGTAATTTTTTTGGTCCCCTTGTTTGAAAAGGAGCCTGTGTGCAGTACAGTATAATGTTTTTGAATAGCTTACTGACAGCTTTAGTGTAAAGTTATTTGCTCCCTTCTGGATGTACAGAGTTTCCATTACGAACAGGAGATCAAACTCACAATGCAAGTCTATTAGAGCCTGAACCTGACTCCCATAGACCTGCATTGTGAGTCTATCCTCCTGTTTATACAGTAAACATTGTGTGCATGAGAGGATCAAAGAGAAGGTCAGCGCTCAAAAGGAGAGCACATAACTTCATAATAAAGCTGTCAGTAAGTTATATAATAACATTAGACTACACACAAACTCATTTTAAAATGGAAGGGGTAATAATAGCAGCAGGATTTGAAAACCTAAATATTAACGATAATCCGCAATTATTAGAAAAAAATCTAAGTAGGAGGAATCTAAGAAAGAAAAAAAAAAATCATATACTGTATATATAATTTTAATTTCAACATCTTTTATATTTCATTATATATAAAAACTTACACTGTACTATGTGTGAAATGAGGAGGGCAGCACTGCTATCATTACAGGTTAGCTTGCCTTGTGCTAAATCCTGCTTCACTTGAAGAGCAAATAGGTACCTACAAAAAAGACAAGGCACGATTAGAGGTGATGTGAGCATAAAATCAGCCAAGGTACCACAATAGCTATGGCAAAATTTACACACAACCAACTTTTCCGATATGTGGCCCTATGGTCTGTACAATACAGAAGCGTACATAAAGATTACAACTGGGGCTCAGACCCGGAGTATTTTTACAGTTATTTTGAGAGGGAATGCAAGATGTGGAAAGAGAAACAAATGTTTTCCTATAGAAGGGTTTCTTTCATTGTATTGCTTAAAGGAGTTGTCCAGGAATTGGAGCAAGCGGTGGGGTGGCTGGGAGAATTGTAAAATAAAAAAATACTCACCTCTCTCCAGAACTCCACTGTTTGCTATTGAAGTCTGTTCAGTCTTGTGCTGGTGCCACATTGCCAGAAGTCCTGCACCTCAAGTGACAACAGAGACCAATCAGTGGCCACAGCGATTGCAAATAAGGAACCAGTAACTTATGAGATTCAGTGGTCATGTGACGCACGACTTCAGGCAACGCAGTACCAGCATAATACTGAATGGGCAGCGATAGTGGACAATGGAGCATAAGTGACAGGCGTGTATGTTTGTCAGAGTAGCAAAGATTTTCTCCTGTTCCACCATCTGCCTTTGGTAATCAAGGTTTGAGGTATTCAAGCATGCTTTTTGGAATCGATAACATAACACATATTGCTCAACTGTGTGGGATTAAATTCAGACTTTTGTTCTGGTGTGCCTCAAAGATGTACTGCAAACATGGAGAAAAGACCCCAGAATGGTGCTATATGTTTTGACATGGTGCTGCTAAGGAAAAAAACGTATTTAGAGTAAGGATTCAAATTCAGCTTTTTTATACAGCTTTTGAAACCAAAATTAGTCCAAAAAGTGATGTGTCTATAACATAATCTGGGCAAAACTCCATGAAGTAAGTGAAGTGGCAAAAAAATGGCTAAGATTTTCAACAAAGAGCATGCTGAGGATTTACAATAATGCAACAAGTCCTGAAATAATGTATGGGAGAAGTTCCTCACAAATGTCATGTTCCTGAATGGAAAGCTGAACAAATGAGTCTAATGTTTTATAAGAATTTCTGACAGTGAAAATGGTTATTAGTGTCCTGGGGAAATTCTTCTTAAATCAATAATCTAGTGAGTAGCCGGCAGACATGAGCACTATTTATCAGTGCATGAAAAATGCAGCAGTTTAGCTGTCAGCTTCAAGCCCTGCGTGTAGACAAGAGCTCATTGACTTACATGAACTCCCACTTCTGTCTCAGAGCTGAATGATATTGGGATAATAGGACAGCAGAAACTAGAATAAAGCTCCTCGTGTTCTCTTCTTGGAGTTACCAAACCCAATGAACAGCAAGGAAAACCTTGACAAGGTAAGTACTGGGGTTGCATAACCTGTATTAAACAGTCAGCTGCTGGCAGAATAGTCACAAGGACAACTTCATGTGCAGCTTTTTTACCAGTAATTCACTTGTTGCATAGAGATTTGCAATATGTTGAGGTTATCTAAATACCAGTTATACATAGGCTTATCAGTAAGTTTTTTTTTCTTTTTTCAGTCATAAGAAATGTAACTTATGCAAGCAAAGAGAACATAGAAATGTGAGCCATGGGTCAATTCAAAGCCATACCCACTGGGGTACAAAGATCTGCTAAGATAGACACTGAAATAGATGTATTTACAGACTGTATAGACAAGGTGTTAAGAAGAACTTGCTTATATAGCAAAACAAAATAGGCAGAAGAAAAGCAGTACAAGTACAAACTGATCAGGTCGCATTTGCAAATAGAGCAAATAAGACCTTAACGGTCCTTTAAAAGTGTGAAAGCTGAAGAATAGATAAAAACACAAAATACATCAAAATTGAAGCAATGTTGGCAATGATAGGCTAGGCAGGAATTTATAACCTGTTATAGACCTCTTATAAACACAACCCCTAGCCTTTTACATCAAATGTTCCTATACTATTCATCGATGCCTTTCAAAATTCATAACATTTTATTTTTCAACTTAGCCATATGAGGGCTTATCTGCATTATAATGAGTTGTAATTTTAGTTGGCACCATTGTGGCATTTCAGAGTACATAGGTTTAGATTAGAATGCACAATTCTATAATTTTTTTTGCGTTTTGATTTTATGGTGTTCAATCAATGACAAAGACATGGCAACTTTATCCGCGAGTCATTACGATTATAGCGATACCATATATATTTTATTGAAAAATCCATAAACAAAAAACCATAATATACAATTAGAAATCATACGAGAGGCATGCACCACTCAGGATGAACTATAGTAAAGGATCATGCTGCAGTTGTGCTATGGAGTTGATTGTGTAAATAGTGCAGAACCTTGGGGGTGAGTAAGTACTATGTGTTGAGTCTCACCACCGTCCCCACACATGTTTAGTCTAAGGCCTGGTTCACATCTGCGTTCGGGTTTCCGTTCAGGGAGTCCTATTGGGGATCCCCTGAACAGAAACCTATACACATAAAAAAGCAGTTTACCTGGGAAACCCACGGACCTCATAGACTATAATGGGTTCCGTGTGGTTTCCGAAAGAAACATGCAGAGAGAAAAGTTGCTGCTTGCAACCCTGGTGTTTGTATCCCAAATCTTCACAGAGAATAATTTGATTAACTTGAAGTTTCCACATGCTCAAGATGGGGTGGTGGGGCTGTACCATCAAAGAGCAATACATTTGCATGCAAGAAACAGTCTCTGTTAAAAAAAAAAAATTAAAAAAAAAATTATTATATATAGATATATATATATATCTATATATAGATATATATATACACACACACACACACACACACACACACACACACACACGTGTGTGTGTGTGTGTGTGTGTATATAAAGACCAAGATTCCTCCAAGAGAAGGCCCATGTGATGAACCGACCCTCAGTTTTATATCTTTCTTGGAAGTGTGTTTTACTTGTTTATGTCAGTCCTTCCCCCACTTGGAATGCAGTGCTTTAGTTGAGTCCACATTGCTGGACGATAGGCTTCACTGGTTTTATGTGTGTTCATTGGAGATGGCTTGCTATAGCCAGGCACTTTTATTATCCCTGGCCAGATGGGATGGGGGATAGCAAGCCAGTGACCTTAACTTCACCCATCTCTCCGAGGGTTCTGCAAAGGAGGGAGAAGGGGGGCTGCCTGGGTGCAAGGGGTGGGTGGAGCACTAGCCATATGCTGTGGGCAGACCTGGATTCTGGGGTCATTCAGCAAAGAGGCAGTAAGGAGCTCTGATCTGGGAGAAGATGAGAGGGCCTGCCCTACTGAGGAATGCATTGAGGGCCTAGCAGTGAGGCCTGAAGCCTTTCCCTTTGTTCTGGACAACATGTAGAAGGATTGTTTTATGCAACTTGCTTAAGCTTGCGCCCTAGGCCCAAAACTCTGCTGTGGCCTAGAGAAACGGACTACGAGCCTATGCCGGTATTTTCTCTATCTTTTAATTTCCCTGTTTGTTTTTGTGTATTGTGTCATCGCCCTTTTGCTTGTATGTTTATGCTTGATCATATTAATATTGTATATTTCTGTATATGCTATTAATCCATACCGACCCACTTGGGTTATTAAACATATAAAATTTATATCGCTCGTTTCGTTTTTATCCTATGACCCGGTCTACTCACGGTGTGTGAGTGGGAGGTTAAGAAAGAAGTTTGATCGCAGGCGTGCCAGGCGGCTGGGCGAGGCGATATTCTTCACAGCCCAGTAGGCAGGTTTGAGGATCCCTAGGCACTATAATAGAAATGAGTCTGGATAGAAAATCTGTCATTTTAGAATACTACAATAGAAATGAGCTATAGGGGGACAGGTCCAATACATGTGTCAAAAATCAGCCTTTAAGGTGTGCCACCTAGGACATGTCATGTTTCGTGCCTGACCCATTCTATGGAGACGTATTTGGTCAGGTAAGTTTGGTGTTTAACTGAATTCACTACATGAGGCCTTAGCCTAAAGAGCTTTTCCAGGACTTAAATATTGATAAGGTCATTTACATCACTTTGATCTAAATCCATGATGCTGCATGGCCTGTTTGGTTGGGGTAACGGATAAGATACTATGAAGCATCCCAAGAATAACCCATTAATATCCTATGATGTCTGGCGTAGGATAGGCCATCAATATTAAATCTGCAAAGGTCCAACACCCGGGACCCTGCAGATAACTGGTACAGAGGCAGCAGAGGAGAAAGGAGCTGCTCACTCACTGTACAAACTATGTAGTTAACTGCAGTGGTGTCCCATTGAAGTTTATGGGATAGTGCTGCAGACACCTACTCTTGCCACAACATTTTGAACGGTGAGTGAGCAGTGCGGCTCTCCAATGCTGCCTCAGTACCGGTTCTAGGGTAGGCCATCAATCTTAGAAATAGAATAACTCCTTTAAAGAAACAAATCAGAAGGAGATCAGCTCTTATGTTCTCTGCAGGATTTCTGCAAGATCGTGAAGGAACATGCAGAAAATGCTGCAGAGTGACAAACAGGATTATCTGCCATTTACTTCTAACATTTATTTCCAGCTTTGTGGTTGCTTTAAAGTCATGTTTTGTTTTAATACTTCTTAGACATCATCATGAAACATTTAACAACAAGTAACAGAAAAAATGACCTCCTTTAAGTGGGCAGATCTGTGCTGTGGAGTACACATTGCCAAAATTGCTGAAAAACTTCTAAGAGCCATAAAAAAGCTGCCAGCTGGCCATGTTCACATAATTCACAACCTGCCAAACAAACATTCTTGCTAACCAAGCAGTGGTGCTTACAAATGTTAGTTTTCACAAATCTTTCATTTCTGAAATCTGCAGTCCGCTAGCTCTATTATAAGTGTTACAGAAGTAAGCCTTTTACTTTGCTGGCCCATAACTCCTGCAATTTTGTGATTATAAACCAGATAGGTAACATCTGTTTTGCAAGCCATGGGATTTACTACTTAGACCTGAAACACATTACAGTATGCAAAAGTATAAGTGCTGCAAAAAGGTTCATACCTTGTTCTAAATATCTGCTATTATTTCACATTTGCAGCACTTATCACTTAAAGGGATTTTTATCTGCTAGGATCCCCACAGATCATGAGAACTGGGGTGTTTTGCCCATACGCTCTGCTGCTCCGTTCATATCTATGGGTCTACTGGAGATAGCACAAATACAGCATCAGGCTATCTCCAACATTGGACCGCCACACTGTTTGTGATCAGTGGGTATCTAAACAATGTGGATAGGAGAGAAGAGGTTCACATATACAAAACCTTTTAATAAATGGTTGGCAAATTATTGTAGACTTTAATGCTAGTTAAAGCACTTTAGAAGTCAGCTTGATTTTTTTGAACTATGTAGAACTTCAAGGCAAGGCAAATTTAATAATTGACACAAAAAAGCAAAAAAGGAGCAAAGGTGTAAAATACTATGTCATTGGACAAAGCAATATACCAATTGCAGCAGATTATAAATTATAAGTAGAAAGCACTGTTGCAAACAATAATAAAACTTAACATTTAATATTAGATATTAAAATACCAAAGTCCCTAAGGCTGATTCAACCATCAAAGATGTGTCACTCTATAGAGCATAATGTTATAGCAAGTACATATAAAATTACCACCATATAAAGTTGTATATCATGGCAGCCATATAAATAAGTAATGAAACGATCTCACCAATGTCTGAAGACGGGAGTAAATCAGCAGGTGAGGGTGCATCACAGGAGGAAGAAATCACAGTCCCTATTCCTCCCCCTAAAACACTTACCCTTAAACCCAAATTGACTCCCGCCCTAACAAGGGCAGTACCAAACTGTCCCTAAAGGTGACCCTATTTATCCCTAGTCCCAATCAGGACTAGGAATAAACTTTATATGGTGGTAATTTTATATGTACTTGCTATAACATTATGCTCTATAGAGTGACAAATCTTTGATGGTTGAATCAGCCTTAGGGACTTTGGTATTTTAAAATGTAATAATTGGCAATAGAAAACAACACAAAAAGTAAGACACCAATAGTAAATTTTAAGATGTATAAGCTACCTGACTCCTTAGATTTTTTAGACCTACAGACACACTGGAGGACAATGGTGGTCTGAGTACATAAAAAATTAATTGGATGATACAAACCTTGTTAATTCTTCTTGAAGTTGAGTGTGATCCGGTGGGAAAAACTTTACAACAAACTTGAAAACTGTAGTCTTGGGTCCTATAATGTAAACGCAACTGGAATTAATAAGGTTCAATTTTTTTCTTCTACAAACTATACATACAAGTCTATGTTTTCATCTGTGTTGCAGGCTACATTGCAGATTCTGGGAGACTTGGTGGTAAGACTGCTACATGCAGCACATTTCTTCCAGTCAATATGACACTGAACGAGCTTGGAATGGTATCCATTTGGAGCTAAAATGTGGATATAAATGAAAGCACCAATAGCCATAAAGGGAGTGTCCAAGACTACTCTGAGGATAGGTCATCAATATCAGATCTGTAATGGACTCTGGTACACATGGAATCATTTTTAAAAAAATGTTCCTGTTTAGTTATTACTGATACATACTTTTTATAGCGTCCCCTGGTGTACTGCCTCTAAGACTGTACAGCTAATATGCCCATTGTTGGTAAGAAGACACTGTTCGTGCACCAATTCTTATTGGTTACCCTGCACAATAACAGGAATCAATCTGAATTCAGTAGTATCGAACAGCTAGTCGTTGCAGGGACACCTTAAGCCATGCCTCTTTCCCACTAAGTCACACTGCCTTACCACACAAAGAACATTTAAAACAATTCATTAATGGCATGTAAGTCATGTGCACCAGTTATTTGGGGGCAAATCATACCAGAAATAAGGACTAATTTCATTAGAAAAATTCTGCCACATTGGTTGGATGTTCTGAGGATAAAATCAAAAATATCAGAGAAGGACAATGACAAATACGTAGCAAATAAACACAGAACCATTTTCCAAGAAGGAGTAAGGATTTAAATATTCAAATAAAAAAAATGTATTAACTTACTTCTGATTTGCTTAATAATCGGTTTCAGTAGGTCCAGCCATATCTAAAAAAAGACAAAACTGATTTTACTGCAGTACTGTTTTTACTACATTCTAATACAAGTTACTTAAAGCAATGCCACCCTTGTCTTCACATAGTTTAAAGTTGGATCTATATTAATAAAATTGGTTAGCATAGTGGTTTGTTACAAATAGCAGAGGCCTTTGTAAATGTAGAAATACCTGCAAGGTGTAAGAACAGCTCTTTCCTAGCTACTCAGCCAATGAATGCATAGTCTGAGACGTTCTTCCATTCAACAACCCATCCACAGTCAAACAAGTTCTGTACTTCACCTGCACCTGTGCGGGATTTGGATCTCGCAGAAGATACTTTCTGCTGGTGATGCAGCGAAGAGGATGAAGAGGACTTGTATGGAAAGAAGGGGGAGACTTTGAAAGCAGGAGGCGTAATGCTGCCGATGATGGTGCTGTGCACAGCGCACAGGGGTAACGCCCCCTGTGCTCAGTGCACAGAATTTGCATATCAGAAAAAAAAAAGAATTTTATTCAAAAACGGCTTAGAAGACAAGAAGAAGAACTAGGACTAGAATAGCCTTTATAGCCTTTCCGAAGGCTATTCCAACATCAGCTTAGTGAAAAATGCGTTGATCCAATGATAGACTCCCTTTAAAGGAGTTGACCATTTTCAGACCAATAATCAGACACATATGTTTGTATAATAAAAAGTTCTGCAATTTTCCAATACACTTTCTATATCAATTCCTCACAGATTTGTAGATCTAAGCTGAATGAATGACAGCAAGCAGAGATCTAGAAAACCACGAGGAATTGAAACCGAACTCATACTAGAAAGTTGTAGAACTTTTCATTATACAAACAATAACACTTGTTTCTCAATATTGGCCTGAAAGTTAACAACACTCTTAAGTTAATTTTTGGTCTACTACACTCTACATGGTACTTTAGAATAACTGATAACGAAGAAACTAATATGAAATACATTCTGCCATCTCCCGTCTTCTGTAAACAGCGATCTTGTCCATAACATGGCAGCAGGTGGAGGACAATGTGACTGCATACAGTCACTCAGTGAAAGAGGAAACAGACTGTGTGGGGGGCACTATACTTGGTGTGTGGGATGCCGGAACTAAGGAGCATTATACTGTGCGTTGGACATTAAGGGCCATTATATTGTGTGAGAGGCACCAAGGGGCATTATATTGTGTATGGGCAACCTGGAATCTTACTACAAAAAAAAAAAAAAATATATAGTTCAGCATGATTTTTTTTATACCAGCAGTGGAAGCTTCTAATAGAGCATTCAGTGCACATAGAAATACAATATTAGGCCAGGTTCACATAGCTATAATACACATGCAATCTACGCTCTATATTACAACTACAAGTGCTATCATAATGACTCTTATGTTTAGGTCAGCAACCTAAATTATTGCCTGGCACACGAAGTACCTCATTTTTGTTATTTAATCTGGCACGCTGTACCAAAAAGGCTGCTGACCACTGGTGTAAATCAGTAATACTTTGCTTTGCTTGCTGTGACAGATTTTCTCCAACAGAAGACTAAAGTGTTTAACCCCTTCAGGACCGAGCCCAAAAGTGCATTAAGGACCAGGCCTCATTTTTCAAAACTGACATGTGTCACTTTATATGGCAATAACTTTGAGACGACTTAACTTACACAAGTGATTTTGAGACAGTTTTTTCGTGACACATTTTACTTCATGTTAGTGGTAAACACTAATGAATATTTTTGTATTTATTTATAAAATAATAGGAAATTTGATGGAAATTTGGAAAAAAATCGCAATTTTCAAAATGTGAAATGCTCTGCTTTTCAGATAGTCATACCACCCAAATACATTAATACATATTATCTACCATATCTCTGCTATATATCGGCATCATCTTTTAATCGTCCTTTAATTTATTTTGGATGTTAGAAGGCTTACAAGTGTAACAGCGATTTTGCAGATTTACAAGAAAATTTCCCAAACTAATTTTTTAGGGACCACTTCAGTTCTGAAGAGGATTATAATTGCCTATATATTAGAAACCCCCATAAATTACCCCATTTTCAAAACTGCACCCCTCAAATAATTCAAAATAACATTTCGGAAGTTTGTTAACCCTTTAAGCATTTCACCGGAATTAAAACAATATGGAGGTGAAATTTAGACATTTAATTTTTTCCCACTAATTCCTTAATTTAGCCCTAAAATTAACACATTCACAAAGGGTTAAAAGAGAAAATGCATCTCACAGTTTGTTATGCAATTTCTCCCGAGCACGGAAATACCCCACAAGTGGGTGTAAACTGATGTTTGGGCGAATGGCAGCGCACGGAAGGGAAGGAGTGACACTAAGCGTCTGAAAAGCAGATTTTGCTGGAATAGTTTTCAGGTGCCATGTCTCATTTGCAGAGCCCCTAGAGTACCAATACAAAGGAAAACCCCAAAAAGTGACCCCATTTTGGAAACTACACCCCTCACAGAATTCATCAAGGGGTATAGTGAGCATTTTGACCTTACAGCCGTTTCACAGATTTTGCTAACACTGGGATGTATAAATGAAACATTACTAAAATGTCACTTTATCCCCAAAGTTTTCATTTTCACAAGTGGTTAAAGGAGAAAAAGCACCCCACAGTTTGCAAAACAATTGCTCCTGAACACGGCAATACCCCATATGTGGTCGTAATCTGCTGTATGGGTACATGGCAGGGCTCAGAATGGAAAGAACGCTATTTGGCTTTTGGAAGGCAGATTTTGGTGGAATAGTTTTCAGGTGCCATGTCGCATTTGCAGAGCCCCCAAATTACCAATACAGTGGAAGCCCCCTAAGAGTGACCCCATTTTGCAAACTACACCCCTCACAGAAAATATCAATGGGTATAGTGAGCATTTTGACCCTACAGCTGTTTCACAAATTTTATTAACATTGGGACAGTAAAATGAAAAACTACTTTTTTTCCAATAAACCGTCAATTTAGCCCCAAATTTTTCATTTTCACAAGAGGATAAAGGAGAAAAAGCTCCCCAAAGTTCGTTACACAATTTCTCCTGAACACAGAAATGCCCCATATGTGGTTGTAATCTGCTGCATGGGTAAATGGCAGGGCTCAAAATGGAAAGAGCGCTATTTAGCTTTTGGAGAGCAGATTTTGCTGGAATAGTTTTCGGGTGCCATGTCGCATTTGCAGAGCCCCTAAAGTACCAATACAATACAAACCCCCAAAAAGTGACCCCATTTTGAAAACTACACCCCTCAGAATTTATCTAGGGGTATAGTGAGCATTTTGACCTCACAGCTGTTTCACAGATTTTATTGACTTTGGGACGTAAAAATGTAAAATTACTTTTTTCCAATAAACCGTCCATTTAGTGACATATTTTTAATTTTTGCAAGTGGTTAAAGAAGAAAAAACACCCCACAGTTTGTTACACAATTTCTTCTGAACACAGAAATGCCCCATATGTGGTTGTAATCTGCTGTATGGGTACATGGTGGGGCTCAGAATGGAAAGAGAGCTGTTTGGCTTTTGGAGGGCAGATGTGGCTGGAATAGTTTTCAGGTGCCATGTCGCATTTGCAGAGCCCCTAAAATACCAGTACAATGGAAACCCCCTAAAAGTGACCCCATTTTAGAAACTACACCCCTCAAGGAATGTATCAAGGGATATTATGATTTTGAGCCTAAAAATGCTTCCCAAAAATTAATGTACAAAGTGAAAATTAAAGTTTTTAAAGAAATATCCAATTTCAGTGCCTAATACGTTGCGGCCACTTTGTGGTATCAGAGACATGAACTCCTAAAACTATTAAGTGGGCTATCCCGGGGACAAAAAAATTATATATGTGGGTGTAAACTGCTGCTTGGGCACACAGCAGGGCTCAGAAAGGAAGGAGCACTGTGTTTTTTTAGCTTTTGGAGTACTTTCTCGTCGCCAAGTTGTTTTTCCAGAGCCCTGGAGGTGCCAGTAAATTGGAATTCCCCAAGAAGTGACCCCCATTTTGTAGGGGAAATTTTAGGGTCTCTGCAAATGTGACATGGCGTCCAAAAAAACAACAATCTAAATATGTGCTCCAAAAGCACATAGCGCTCCTTCACATTTGTGCCCTGCTGTGTGCCCAAATGACAGTTTATGCCCACATGTACGACACTGGTGTACCCAGGATAACGTACTTAACTATGCCATATGTGGGTATAAACTGCTGTTTGGGCACAGCCGGGCACAGAAGTGAAGGAGCGCTATTTTGGTTTTTGGAGCACAGTTTGCTTTTTGGACACCATGCCACTTTTGCAGAGCCCATGAATTGCCAGTAAAGTGGAATCTGCAGACATGTCACCCCATTTTGGAAACTATACCCTTCAAGGGATTTAATCAAGTGGGGTAGCGAGAATTATTAACCCTTAAGTGTTGCATTCTTTTAATTTCCAGAAATGAATGCGCAGCTGATAATGAAAAGTTAAAAATGAAATTTTTCTATAGATACGCCATTTCAGTGCCCAATATGTTGTGCCCAGTTTATGTCTGCACAGACACACACTCCAAAAACTGTTGAGCGGGGATCCCGGGCACAACAGCTTTTGGAGCGTTCATCTCTGATACAAGCCGGGCACAACATATTACGCACTGAAATGTCGTATTCCTGGATAAATTGTCATTTTCACCTTTCACCATCAGCTGCGTATTCATTTATCGATAATAAATTATAGCAACACTTGGGGGTTAAAAATGCTCACTGTACCCCAGGATAAATTCCTTCAGGGGTATAGTTTCCAAAATGGGGTGACATGTCAGGGGATTCCACTTTACTGGCGTTTCAGCTCTGCAAAAGTGCAATGGCGTCCAAAAACCAAATAGCGCTCCTTCCCTTCTGTGCTCGGCTGTGCCCAAACAGCAGTTTATACCCACATATGACATTAAGTACGTTATTCTGGGTACAACAAGTGTAATACATGTGGGTATAAACTGCAGTTTGGGAACACAGTAGGGCACAGAAGGGAAGGAGCACTATGTGGCTTTTGGAGCGCAGATTCAGATGTTTGGGATCTGGATGCCATGTCATGTTTGCAGAGCCTCTAAAGTACCAGTAAAGTGGAATCCCCTAGGGAATGACCCCATTTTGAAAAGTGCACCCCTCAAAGAATTTATCAAGGGGTGTAGCGAGCATTAGTATCCCAGACGTGACTGCATAGCGGATGGGGAAAAGTGAATGAATATGTAAGCTGTGCGTAGAAAATTGGGTACACTAAATTCCCTACTATTTCCCCAGTAGTTCCTATTATTGGGGAGGTCACTCTGGGGGTCACTTCTGGTTTATTATCCCTCGTAAGCTCTAAATCTGGTTTGTACCCTCATATATGCTCGCACAGTTTATACATTCCCTTCCTGCCGCAGCCAGTTATGTTCTAATGATTTGGCGATTTTTGGGGTTTTTGTCTTCACATTCACATTCTCCACTTATTACCAATAACAAACACATACCATCATTTTTCTATGGTCCTGAAACTCCAGTCCAAAGTAATCACCTTCAACTAGGTTAAGGTGGCTACAAACAGCGTCTAGAAGTGCTTTTCCAGGGGCTCTTAGCTGCAAAAAATATATAAAAAAAAAAATATATAAATTAACAACGTAGAATGGCAAAATCAAAAACTGTAAACTCACATATCCAATTAAATTAAATTGTATTCAAGTTTATGCATATTTAAATTTAAAAGACCATTGAAACAAAAAAGCAAGTGTGTGTCTACTTCTACCCACTGGAGGGTCAAGGGGTTGAACAAGTTTTAAAAGCATTAGGAAAAGTGCAAGGAATGACTGAAAACAAGAAATAATCCAACACTAGGTTCACACTTGCGCCTGGAATCCATCCGCTATCAAACAGTTAAAAACAAAAAACAAACAAAAAAACAAAAAAAACACGGTTTGTTTCAAAATGGATGCCAAACGGTTACACAGCAGATACCCAAATCTGTCTTTTTAGACGAATTAGTCAATGGGTGTCCATAAAAAAAACTGACCATTTGTGCCAGTTTATGACAAATCAGTTTTATTTTTTTTCACCCTTTTTCATTCTGAGTATGTGCAGAGGGAAAAACAGATTGCAAAATAGACACAAACAAATTACTATCCGTTTGTAATCCGCCTTCCATAGAACTCAATGTTATCCACCCGAAAGAGAGGATACCAGAAGGAAATTCTCCAAATGCACACATGTGGTTGGTTTTTATAACCCATTGAAATAAACCGTTCAAAATCAGTTTTTGAGGATTTTAAGACGGTTTCAAAAACGGATTTCACACAGAGGGCAAAACGCTGATGTGAACCCAGCCTTACTCATCCATCCAGCTGGGATTTGTTTACACGCCTGCAGTGAAAAGTCCATATATACATATCACTGCTGCAGCAGTATATGGCAAGAAACCACTGAGGTCAGTGCTTGGCTGTAGCAGTGAATAAAGACACCTCCCTGCTGCAGCCATGTAAAAAAATTCCAAGCATAGAGTGCTGGAGCTCATCACTGGAAGATGCGCCAGGGAGGGCATGCAAGTATAGGCTGCTTTGACATCTATCAATCCTTGAACCTGCTCTAATTGTTTTTAGAACTTTGACAAACCCTTTAAAGATCACTTTACAATTTATATATATATTTATTCTAGAGAAAAAATAAAGTTGAGCAACTTTGGAAATACTTTGACATTACTTATTCTGCACTGATCATGAGTTATTTCCTGTATCACAGACAAAAGATGCAGTGACAGTTTTTCTGCTGTAACTGGAAACATTTGACAACTTTGCTGAGATATTACACACATTTTCACTAAGCTTCAGTAGGTATATTAGTGGATTGATACATCAGATCTAGTATAGTATATACTATTAAAATCATTACAGCAAGACCTGTGCATGAAGCAACTACAATTAAGAGTTCAGTAAAGAAAGCATAACCAGCAAATAGTCATTTCCTAGATGATATTTATTAGGTGACCAAGAAACTTCTAAGCTGTAATGCTTCTCTGACGGACTGATAAAAGAGTTATTTAAAAGGTGAGTCGCATAAAGGAACTTGCTGTGCTGACTGAGGCTTACACAGTTACAGCTGACCTCTAGCTGAGATCTGTACTCCGCAAAGGAGACATTTCCATAGTACAGCTTGTTCTTGTGACTGTCCTTTCCAGGGTTCACTTTAAACCCCAAACTAATTTATGTTAGACAGTTGGGCACCACATAAAAAAAAAAATCTTGGGTATGCTATACACAGTACCACAAAAACAAGGAGAAAAGTTGCATACATATGAATGAGACATTCAAACCAATATTATGAAAAAAGTTTACAAAAAACTTTATTGGATGACGTTGTTATACAAGTTCACCCATGCGTAAATAAAATTTTACCTGAGGCCCCATGTTGCGGAAACGCAGCTTTTTTGTTGCAGATTTTGCTGCGTTTTTTTTTTTTTTTTTAGCCAAATCCAGGAGTAGATTGTGTAGAAGGTAGAAGTATAAGTACTTCCTATATATTTGTCATTCCTTTTGTGACCATTCCTGGCTTTGCCTTAAAAAAACCCAAAAAACAGCAAAATCTGCAACAACAAAAAAAGCTGCGTTTCCACAACGTGGGACCTCAGCCTTAGAAACACAAGTCTTGCAATCTTTGGATACAAAACTCGTCCTTGTGTATATGTAACACAGAGGGCGGCTGATGTTACGCAAGTTGTCGCATGCGCAGATGCAATTTAGAGACGCCGATTGCATTACTTCCTGGACATGCGGTATTCATTAAGTCTGTATATATATATATATATATATATATATATATATATATATACTCACTGGCCCAAGTTGGATAAACTTGCACCCCTAAGGAAGCCTCAGTTTTGGGCTGATACACGTGGGGAACCTGTCCTCCAACTCTTCTGTGACCCTTGTGTCTCAGGGTAATTTGTGTCTATACATTGACATATATGTGGTGGTGGTGAGCTGAAGATTAGTGGTCAGTGTTGCCATGTTTACTGTAAGCATTTACCGACCATGCCATTCATTATATATGCATCTAGGAATTAATTTTGAATATTTACCCTGGACTTTTTTTTTTTATATATCCATCTACTTTTATCTTTCAAGATATACTTATTTGGTACTGAAGATTTGAATTGTATCATAAGGTTCTAATAGAGAGCTGGTTTTTTTTTTTTAATTGTTCAACTCACAAGTTGATGTGCCATTAAAGATTTTTGTAAACTTTTTTTTTTTTTTTTTCCATAATTTGTTCCCTTATTTCTCTATTGAGAGCTGAAATCTGTGCACAGCACTAGGTCTACAGAGGCAGGCTCATTTATAAGGCTGAGGCTGGAGGCTCAGGCATTATAAAGTCTAGAACAGTGATACATAAGAAATTTGACACCAAAACCACTGTTCTAGATGGTGTAAAACTGGTATAAATGATAAAAATACCTGTCCCACCTGTACTAGTGAAAGCAGTGTACAGATTTCAGCTCTCCATTACAAAATTTAGAAATGACACAAATGCTGCCAGAAAATCAAAAGTTGTTTGAAAGTATAGTTATGCTTTAACATCTGAAAGTTAAATTAGTTATTTTTGGTACGGTATTTGAGTTGGAGGAAAAAAAAGGAAATGCAGTTACACAGTTCCCAGGCCTCTTACACACTCTACTCAACATGATTCCCAGATGAGATAACCCCTTGTATAGACTGGTTATATCATCATGTGTGTCACTCAACCTTGTGATCAGGTCACCATTTCATACCACAGCTTTGCTTGCAACACAAAGGGGACTTCCTTGTTTAAGTAAAAGCACACGTTTTCCAAGAAGAGCAACAAGTAAGAAGTGAGGAAATAAAAACAAAACCACAATACTATAGTCTACAATATAGGTAATACAGCTGTAAAATAATGTATATTAAAAAAAAAAAAAAAAAAAAAAAAAAAAGGCCAACCAAAATATATATTTTTTTATACATATTAATGGGAATAAAAGTCAGACCAACACGTTTACTACCAGGCCATGATCAAACTAGATGTCTTATAAACTACTTGTTTCAGATATGTTATAGGTCATTATGACTGAAATAGTCAGAGTAGGTGCCGTAGCTTCCAATTAGATGTGACCACACTTATTTTACACTATTTTTCCTGTTTGCTGGATCATCAAAAAACAGGGCAGCGGTGACATTCGGATGATCAACAGTAATAAAAAGAAAAAGTTAAGACATTGAAGAAAAATGTATTTTCCTGTGCAACAACTTTGATAAATCTCCTCCACAGTATGTTCTGTGTAGAATCATAACAAGTGGGAACAATCCTAGTAATATGTTTACAGCTGCTTGAAATCTCTCTTGAAATTCATCATACCCTCTGAGCACTCCACTGACAGAATACATCCCAGGATATATCATGATTTTAGTCTGCTAATTCAACTAAGAGTTAAAGAAAGCTTCTTATGTCCCAAAGCGAAACTATATGAGAAACACAGTTTTATCTTGAGCACAAGAAATCTTCATGTGCAGCTATATATTTCTCCAGTGCTACATGGCATTGTAAGAGAGCCAACCAAGCTACCAGGAAACTACCATGTAATCACTCACTGCTCATCCGAGGTGGAACCACCCAACAATTTTAAACTAAAATAAGAAAAATCTGGGAAAGAGTGATTTCTATATGGTAGTATACAAATTATAGGCTTAGGCAGCTTGGTGAAATGCTAAATAGCATGCCATGTAAGCACACAAAAGTTAAAATGGGCAGCATGGCACCTTGTTTGAAGCCAATGGCACAGATGTCCTCAGGAAAAACAAAAAAAACATTTTAAATAATATTGTCACATTACATTGTTAAAATGTGTTTTATAGGGACTTTTAAAAGACGGAACCATGGTGGCTGCATGTCCTGTCACACAGGCTCCAGTTTTGTCATGTACAGTGCCTTGCGAAAGTATTCGGCCCCCTTGAACTTTTCAACCTTTTGCCACATTTCAGGCTTCAAACATAAGGATATAAAATTTTAATTTTTTTTTGGTGAAGAATCAACAAGAAGTGGGACACAATCGTGAAGTGGAACGAAATTTATTGGATATTTTAAACTTTTGTAAAAAATAAAAAACTGAAAAGTGGGACGTGCCAAATTATTTGGCCCCCTTAAGTTAATACTTTGTAGCGCCACCTTTTGCTGTGATTACAGCCGCAAGTCGCTTGGGGTATGTCTCTATCAGTTTTGCACATCGAGAGACTGAAATTCTTGTCCATTCTTCCTTGGAAAACAGCTCAAGCTCAGTGAGGTTGGATGGAGAGCGTTTGTGAACAGCAGTTTTCAGCTCTTTCCACAGATTCTCGATTGGATTCAGGTCTGGACTTTGACTTGGCCATTCTAACACCTGGATACGTTTATTTGTGAACCATTCCATTGTAGATTTTGCTTTATGTTTGGGATCATTGTCTTGTTGGAAGATAAATCTCCGTCCCAGTCTCAGGTCTTTTGCAGACTCCAACAGGTTTTCTTCCAGAATGGTCCTGTATTTGGCTCCATCCATCTTCCCATCAATTTTAACCATCTTCCCTGTCCCTGCTGAAGAAAAGCAGGCCCAAACCATGATGCTGCCACCACCATGTTTGACAGTGGGGATGGTGTGTTCAGGGTGATTAGCTGTGTTGCTTTTACGCCAAACATATCGTTTTGCATTGTGGCCAAAAAAGTTCGATTTTGGTTTCATCTGACCAGAGACTTTTTATGGATATCTTTGAGAAATGGCTTTCTTCTTGCCACTCTTCCATAAAGGCCAGATTTGTGCAGTGTACGACTGATTGTTGTCCTATGGACAGACTCTCCCACCTCAGCTGTAGATCTCTGCAGTTCATCCAGAGTGATCATGGGCCTCTTGGTTGCATCTCTGATCAGTCTTCTCCTTGTTTGAGATGAAAGTTTAGAGGGACGGCCGGGTCTTGGCAGATTTGCAGTGGTCTGATACTCCTTCCATTTCAATATGATCGCTTGCACAGTGCTCCTTGGGATGTGTAAAGTTTGGGAAATCTTTTTGTATCCAAATCCGGCTTTAAACTTCTCCACAACAGTATCAAGGACCTGCCTGGTGTGTTCCTTGGTCTTCATGATGCTCTCTGCGCGTTAAACAGAACCCTGAGACTATCACAGAGCAAGTGCATTTATACGGAGACTTGATTACACACAGGTGGATTATATTTATCATCAGTCATTTAGGACAACATTGGATCATTCAGAGATCCTCACTGAACTTCTGGAGTGAGTTTGCTGCACTGAAAGTAAAGGGGCCAAATAATATTGCACGCCCCACTTTTCAGTTTTTTATTATTTTTTTTTACAAAAGTTTAAAATAACCAATAAATTTCGTTCCACTTCACAATTGTGTCCCACTTGTTGATTCTTCACCAAAAAATTTAAATTTTATATCCTTATGTTTGAAGCCTGAAATGTGGCAAAAGGTTGAAAAGTTCAAGGGGGCCGAATACTTTCGCAAGGCACTGTCCATGTAGCCTTTATTTCAAACATAACTTGCAACAATGAAGACCTTTCACTGACTCAACCAACTCCAGTTTTTTGCATTGTTTAATAGGCATCATTCCACTTATTCTAGTACACTGTTCCCGAGCAGTCAGTGCTAGAAAAAAAAAATCCAATTCTTGCAGAGTCTGCGGAGAAGTAACCTATTAATAAAAGCATGGAAAGAACTGGAATTGGTGGAGGTGGTGAAGGTCCTCTTTAAACTGGTGATATGGATGAAAATGTGCCCTGTGTGTAAGTCATCAGGGCCCAACATTACCTGTAGAAAACCAAGCATTTAAATCTGCGATGTGCACCTCTTCTGAATCCTGAAATATTTAAAAATTATTCTAATTCATTTAAAAGCATATGAGATCTTTATTTTAACTAGAATGTTTTCATCACAAAGGTTTTAAGTTTTTGGGTTTTTTTATTCCCAAAGAATCCCCAACAAACCCCATGTGAAATAATTTCTATATGGTACTTGAGAATTAATACCAGATTTCTGGGGGCAGTTTAGAATGTGCCCAAGTTCAGCTGCCTTAATTCACGCATAAACACACCAGGCATTTTAAGGATTTTGCATTTATTATCTAGTATGCCAGTAAGGGACATAGCAGTACTGTTTGGAGAACGTCACTGTACAGATTTCGTGGTTCTTTATTGAATGTGCCTAACATACAGGCTTCACACTACACCTCTTGTTTCTGCAGTAGAGTAAAAGATTATAGTTAAAAAAAAAAAAAAAAAGTTTAATAGCGAGGCTTCATATTAAATTTCACAACCTTACAGGCTGAAAAGCAACCATAATAGCAGCATTCAGCCTTCTTCTATTACAACCATGATGCAATTTGTAGACCAGCAAGTAAACGGGTTTCCCGCTCAGTGTGAGCATGGGCACTGTGTAAGTTTTCTATGCAGATACGTATTGGCCTCATCACTCTTTTGCTTTTGTCTGGCTATTGCTTCAGTAATGAAACAAGATAACCATGAGAGAAAGAACTGGTTTGACTGGTTCAGAGGGTTTGATGGTTCACTGAGTCCTATATGAACACTTACCACATAACTACGCCTTGTGAGACAGACATAGCACACTTCACACTACAAGGCTACCTTTAACAGACCGGACAGTTTGAGGAAAAAAAAGCAAAAAAACAGAAGCCAGTTTGGTATAAGACAACATCTTTACAGATGGATGGGATGATATTATGCTTTCAGTGTTTGGAATCAGATTCTTTCGCTGCTCCATAAATCTGTACACGTTACTTCTTCTGCCTCACTGTGAATGTGCTCTTACAGCATACTCCATGTAAGCGTACTATGTGATTAAAAAGAAGAAGCATTTTAAATCTTTAACTTGAGGTACACATGGAAGTCTGAACAGAGCCTTGAGGATAAACATGCTCAGTTGTTTTAAGCATTTATGTCTGTTCTGTACAGTGAGAACCCTTATTTGCCAACGGTAACAAGTCCATGCAGTATTTCACATTGCCCTGTCTAAAATGAAAGATACATACAATACCATACAAGTAACACAGGAAAAAAGAAAAAAGCCCATCTACGTACTGTACTTAGATCATAGAAATGTGCTATACCATTATTATTTTATCGTAACACATGTACACACACTGTAACCAACAAAGAATATGGTAAATTAACAACCATTAAACAGAAGGCTTGTATTTGTGGTGTCACAATGGTTCACAGCCTAGTTGTTACATATTATATTGTTTAGTAATAATGTTCTAGAGCCTGGCAATACACCACAAAACACAGTCCCAGTTTGTTTGTAGCTCAGAGTATTCAGATAATACAGCAAAAAGTGCCCCTAAAAACAACTACGCTGTCCATAAGGAAGCAGTTACACTAGTTGCAGAGTATAAGCACACATACTTGTAACTACAATGTACATGATCATGTGCAGTCTATGGTTCAGTAAAAACAGCAAGGATGACACACGGATTGGTATCTGCCTGTCATTCGTGGTTTTCACTGACCCATACATTAAAAGAATTGACAGAGTTGCAAGTACAGACAGTTATAGGACCTGCTCCATATTTGGTGTCTCATTAATTCGGCCCAGGGACAGAGCCACAAAAACTACAGCTGTGTGTATGGGCTCTTTGAAAAGAATGGGTCTGTACTTTTATCTGCAATTGTGGATGAGACCTTACTCTGTATATTAATGCAAAACCCCTTAACCCTGCAGCATAGTTGCAATACTCTGCACATCCACAACTACAATACTTAGCATGCAGTGTAAACAATGAAGAGGATATAGCACTCACATGACTGCCACAGTCCCTTTGCTTCCCTGTTGATGCTCTTTTCAAAGTTTCAGCTCCCCACTAATCTGATATTGTTGACACATTATAAGGCTAGGCCAGCAATACTGTGAGACCAGAAACCTACTTTTATTTATTTTGGGCATCTATTTTATTTCAGGATGAAAGCCTTTGTGTTGCTCCTTATTACCTGAAACACCAATGGCATAGTGCCTTCACAATATTACTTTACTACATCTATATAATCATAGGTTGCCATTTGGATTAGACAAACGTCTGTGCAAAACCAATTCAGATGTTCACATTCGGCAGTGTGATGATTCTGCTTAAATATGGCTATAACTCAGAGATGTATTTTGATCTCTGGGTATAGTATCTCCCTTCTTACCTGCATTTGTTCATAATGTGCGCAGCTATAAGCCTAGGTGTATATTGGCAGTAGTAGCAACATTGTAACAATGGGGCTTTGTATCCATCCCAGCAGGGCTCCATTGTATTCCTACACAGCCCTGAGTGATCAAACAAAAGCATGCATTGTCCAGTCGGCACTGGTAGATCAGATATGGCTGATAACATTGTATCATTTCACTTGGTCTCCGCTCAATACAAAGAATCTGGACTTGAGTGCATTATTCAATCAGACTTGCTGCCGCCGGTGACCTCATTCTGGGAGGTGGCATAAAGGGTATAAAAGATGAGGTAAGAGGCAATGGGAGGAGATGGGGCTGAGACTACAAGAGTTTACTGAGAGACTGTGATGAGAGCATGCAGGCTGGAATATACTGTGATGCCACATGCTAGGAGTTAATGCCACATGCCAAGAAGCCTCCACTGGGTTATTCACACATGACAGAGCATGTGTGAGTGTTGGATTATAGAGCCACATCAAGGAGATGCGTGGTAAAGTAATTATTTCAATTTTAGTCCCTTTTATTTCATTGCACTGTATCTTGTAACTAGTAACTGTTAATGTTTGTATATATCTGCATATCTGTTCTGAACTGCATGTGTTAGATGTTAATACCGACCCATTTAGGGGTTAATAAATATATAAAATTTAGAAAGCTTGTCTTGTATTTATCTTGTGAACCCAACACTCACTGGAAGTGAGTGTGGTTTTATATGAAAGAAGACTCAGGTGTGAGCCAAAGCGGTGTTGGCGCACTGAGGATCTTTCACAGGCAGGTACAAAAAGATTGTATATGTTGAATTTTAATATGCTCTACTCTTTATTTTCAAGAGAGGTAAGCTGCTGCTATAAGTGTCTGGCAATGGCACATTCTCCTCTCCCCACTGAGAACATGTACTTGGAGGGGTGGGGAAGAATAGCCGACAGCTATTTTAGGTGCATGGCCACCTTAAAGACTTTTTTATAATGTCAGTCATCAAATACTAGTAACTTAATCAGTTTCTTGTTAATCAGAAGCTTTGTGACTTCCAGGACCTTTCAAAAAGTCACCTTCTAGGAAAGTTGGTACTGAGAAAAGGAGTAAATAATTTACATTTCACCAAAGCTACTTATTCTTCAAGTGATCGACCGCACTATTAGAGCTATTATCAAGAATATGTGTTCCTAGGATAGCCCTGAATCTCGAGGCTGTCTAATAGGGGTCTTAGGAAAGCTGATCTGTGTGGGGCCTGTGTGTTGGACCCAACGGATTACATACTGGTGACTTATCCTAGGCATAGATCATAAATATCAAAACCCCTTTTGGGGCAGGAAAAACCCTTTAGGACTACATAACAAATGAACAGAGTGTAGAGGTTGTTAGCTCTCTTAACATTTTAGTAAATACTTATTAAATATTCCTCATAAAACAACAATTGTGGAGCACCTATGTTCATAACTCTGTGTTGTTCCTCTGTTATTCCGCCTAGAAATGTATGAATTAATTGACAACTGGGTGTTGCTTATTGGAGGTGTCTACACAATGACACTGTCCAATCAGAGCTGACAGTACACCTATTTGTTAATTTATAAATTTCTAAGGGCAATTTTTTTTTCACTGGAAATACAATATATTCTTCACGTCTTCGGCAGCTCATCATTTCTATAATAAAAGTGGGGTATGCCCATTTAAACTGTGAATTGATTTCTTTATGTGAACATTTTAGTTTCCATTTCAGTCTACAGGGACACAGCATAGTGCCTGAGAAATAAAGGATCCTAAAAGCATGTGAAATATGTTTTCACTCCATGAGGTCACTTGTTTGGAGGAAATCATATAGCTACATCATAAAACCAGCTTTGTTTCCTCTGCAGTTAGCCCGTGGCTGTTCCCGCCTAACAAAAGCACAGTCATTTGTTCTGAAGCCGGCAGTCTAAATGCATTGCACACAAAGAGAAATGTAGAGCAAAATGCAGAGTTTATCCCCTGCATAGCCACCCAGTACATTCTGCTGTTCTTTATACAAGATGTTTACTTTATGATTATCCTTTAGAAACTAAATGGTGCTCTGCTAATACAAAGGAATGGCATAACACTTTCCCATGCTGGAGCATGCAATGTACATCATGAATTTCTAAATGTCAGTTCAGCTAGATTCACATGGCTAGAATATGTCTAATGACCCAAACTAGAACAACTATAATATGGTCAGTATAACAGAGACATCTTATAGCCTAATAGGTTTAATTCCAGTGAGGGCACCACATACAGCTGGTTTTACAAATCCATGCAGTCACCGTAAATTAACAGAACTCACAGCACTTTATTCACACATCAAGATCATGTTGTGGTTTTTGTTGCAACTCTGAAATTAAGTACCGTATAAGAAAGAAAAAAAAGTCGCAGCGCTGTCATCATTTTGAAAAATCCCGTAAAACTGCTACATGACTGTAATGTGTAAATAAGCCCTTAAAAGCAAAAGCCTAATTTGTTTATTATAAATGGGTAAAAAAAAATATATAATAGGGTAGATTTAATAAAATTATGCAAAAGAAATGTTGAGCATGCTCATAGCATGTGCATAGCAACCAATAAGGTCCCTGGTTCCTTGCATTACTTTTCACAAATCTTTCTTAATATTTATGGGTTAGTTGGTGATTTATACTTTGTGCAGTAAGTACTCAACCCCCATGAACAAAGACAAACTGTCATCTGAACACGACATTATTGGCCATGAAATAATGCAAAGGTAGTCACGTTTTCATACAACAAAAAAAACTGCTAGCAAATCGGGGGTCTATAAAAATCGCATGCAATATTATGTGATCAAGGCTCCAATACTAAAGAAAAAAATCTCCAAGTGTTTCTTCTTTTATTTGAATTTCAGAAAGTTGCAAACATTTTTTTCAGAGTCAATTTTAAAGTGCACCACATGAATGTACCCTCGAAGCTACCTTATCCTATGCTTCCCAACCAACCACCACCACATATAAAAAGAATCTTTTATTACCATGATGCTCCCTGACACCCACATAGTATCAGGGAGCATCATAGTATGACACCCAAGTGGGCCAAAAGTATATGGGCACAAAGTATATGGCTCCCTATTGGCCTCCAGACATGTAATAATGTCCATGGTGGCCCCCCAGCAAGTAATAATGCTACACAGGGGCCCCTAGGCAAATAATGCTCCCCAGTGAACCCCAGGCAAGAAATAATGCTCCCAGTGGCCAGTTGTGCCATATAAATGACAAACAGTAAAACTTACCCATCCTAGCTCCTCTGCAGCAGGTCTGCACTGAATCCCAGACATCAATAGCAGATGCATGCATGGTGAAGTATTATAACGTCTTAAGGACGCCGATATGGTTGAATGATAACACGCAGCCATTTTCCTACCAGAGTTTCACTCCGGGTGGGGATGGCTGCTCTAAGAATTGGTGTACACTATGTCTTTGTGAGGCTTGTATTAGACATTGGTTGTATACTGAGAAGTGCCACAAACAATAGTAGAGAAATCAGTCTCTAATAACTACGTCACCTCCAGTGCAATTTTAGACCCCAAGCACATAACCACATTTTTTTTTTTGTCTGTGTGCTGTTTTTCAAAGGACAGAACACAGACTCATTAATTTCTATTGACATGTAGTAGAAAATCATGGCACACACTTTCTGTAGAGGCTTAAATCACACAAGATTTATTCCAATAAAATTTTCATATACATTGATGAGTGAAGATCATAGAAGAGCCCATATTAATCCATCCATCCAGAGCAGTAATAGCAAAAATCCATATAACAGATCAGTGAGAAAACGACATCTTGGGCAATATTGACCTTTATCAAGTAAGACAAGCAGTCACGTAAAGAGGGCTCAGCACTGCTGGATGATGTTATTAATTTCTATTCTCCCATGCATATGACTATATTTTTCACAGGTTTATGTGGGGGCTGTGTGACTTGGCTGAAAAACTCAGTCCAGACTCATTTATTGAAGTTTATGGGTCTGTGGAACACAAAGATCACATTAATGCCATCCATGATCCAGCTGTTTAATTTTTTTTTCACGGACCAGTACATGCACACAGTTGTGTGCATGTAGCCTGAGCGGATTATTTCATATTCTGACCCATTCCCATATGGAAGACCAGACATTTCTCTAGCCTCGATTATCTAGTTATGAATAGATATGAAAGGAATCCAAAGTGGTTTTCTTCTGCTGTAGCCCATTCTCCTCTCGTTTGTTGTGCATTTAGAGATGGTCTTCTACAAATCTATATTTAATACTTTACCCTCCTTGACTTCTCGAGGCACAATATTGTTGCCCACAAAACTGGCACTCACGGGATGATTTTGGTTGTGCACAATGCTCTGCAGCTTGGATAGGACACTAAGTCTCTATAAAGTTGATATCCAACTTTCAGGATCCCCATGGAAATAAAAACATTCAAGCTAGTTTATGGAAAGTGTGATGAGCCAGAATTCCTAGCAGGTGACAGATGAAATGGTGTGAAACAAATCTAACATCCTGTCTACACAAAAGTTTGCTGGGTATTATATTGGTTAGATTTCCTTTTTAATGCTTTTTGTTTACAGATACTATCCAAGCATTCTTTCTGTATTTGGGTACATGATGTTTCAGGACATATCAAGAAGTAACCTGGTCTGAAAGTTCAGGAAGAAGTGTTTTGGTTAGATCTGAGGGAGGAAGGGAAAGAAGTCTAGGGCAAGTCAGCTACTAAAATAACAGTGGACTGGTAATCTGATCTGTGTGATACATGATCACAGCAACGTAAATAAATGAAATAATAATCCTACCAAGTACAGCTGTTTAAGCTCTACATGAACCATTCTGAAAAGATTGCAGTATTTGTCTCTACAAGATGGCTAAAAAGTACAAACTGTTTTGAGGCAAATCCAGGATGATTAATATAAGTAAAAAAATTAGATATAGCATTATATTACAGAATTTGTAACATATTCTCAATACACTTGTTTTATTGCTGGGGCAGCAAATATAACACTATATACTGCAATTCTGAGGGTGCTCCACAAGTCTGCAAAAAATAGTTGCAAACAGAGAAAGTATGAGACCAGTATAGCTACGGTAGATGTTTGTTGTCATTGGAAAAACATCAATACTCATGGAAGCAAAACAAACAAAATCACCAAACTGGTAACCTCCCCAACTTCAGATTTTCTAAAATATCCCAATTTTTACATTTTAGGTAATAAGGCTTCTGTTTTGTACACCAAATGTATCAAAGGGACTTTATTTACTCAACAGAGGACAAAAGTGTCTTCCAAGAGAGAAAGTAAAAGCGCAAACAGCGCCAAGCGCTAATAGCATAATACTGTGGGATACAGTAAATGTAAAACAGTAGGTTGAGTATATACTCACCTTGGTGAGTTGTGATGAGCTCACAACTACTTAAATGGCATGAAGGAATAATTCCAATGTGTTGGTGGACCTCAGGCAGCAGATCCAAGCCTCAGCAACATGGTAACGGTGATAACACGTCAGGAAGATCCAATAGAGCGGTGTAGGGTATAGATGGATACCTCAAAAAAGAGGCATACAAGCGCTGGTCCAGGTGCAAAGAGTTTTATTCCAAGTGGTGACACACAACACGTTTCAGGACTTGATAAAGGGCAAGTCCTGAAACGCGTTGTGTGTCACCACTTGGAATAAAACTCTTTGCACCTGGACCAGCGCTGTATGCCTCTTTTTTGGGGTATCCATCTATACCTTACACTGCTCCATTGAAAAGTGTCTTCCTTGCTGATTGGTGGGGACTGGCCACTGAGACCCTACCGATCCTGAGAACAGGGGTGTTTTGGTAGCTAAACCTCAGGTAGATGCAGAAGCACACCCATTCCCATTCACTTCAATGGGAGTTCTGGAGAAAGGAGAGTGCTGCACTTCAGCTCAGACCCCCCAACCAATGTGCAATCTATCCTCTATCCTATGGATAGAAAATAAATATTTTCGGTAGCATAACTTCTTTAAGTGCTTTGATAAAATAGCACTATGCACAGTGCTGTTGCCAGTGTTATTCAATGGAGAGCTATGATGAACCACACAACAGTACCACACTACCAGAGAAGCAAATTCATGTTAAAAAGCGGATACTGGTATTAAAGGCATGGTACTGACACAGAAATATCCAATACATTAAACAAGTAATTTATTTGATGTGCCATTTGCACCAAACTCTAATGAGATTTAAATAAAAAACCCACATCCAGCATTTTACATGGACATCTTTTAGGATTTGCTCTGCTTTATATCTTATTGACATCAACAAATATCTAACTATGGGATTGATTGGAGTCTTCTATGGACCATGACAATTATATTCTTTGTGAAACCATACAAGAATAAACACCCCGTCAGCTGCTGTTTTGTAACTTCTAAAGCTCCCTCCTACAAGAGAAAAACTGTCTATTAAGAGCCTGCTGAGGAACACAAGCCATTGTCATTGGCCCTTAGGTTTATCATTAACAGCCTGTACTCTGATCACAGATGATTAACATTCTTTGATAAGATGAGCTATAAAACTACTTTCACAAGGCCGCATTTACACAGGGCTCTTCTGTTGCATGAAGGACTTTTAACTTCCATCTGAAAAGTACACAAACATGACAGAAGAAAGCTTCCACCATGGTTTTTACACTGGAGTGAATGCAGGCAGACGAGGCTACCTCAAGGGCTGTCTACATCAGTCATTCCAGCGCAGTCTGCTGCTCTCATCCTATGACGGATAAGTACAACATGCTGTATTAACAGTAATGTGAAACTGTCCAACTTGGGGAGCTAGAGGATTCTCTTACACACAGCAACAATGTTTATCCATTGCAGCAAATGCAATGTGAAAAGTTCTCTCTCTCCACATAACCCCTTTTCCTGTGTAGACATCCAGCACGACTATAGACCATTCAGATATTGGACAATCCTGACACTCAGTAGAATGGTCAGTCCACTTTGGCTCTACAGGTAAATGACCTGATATGATGTAATATATATTTCATCAGGTAGATCAGCTGGAATATTAAAATAATCTACTGTACATAATGGCAGAGACCATGAAGTGACATCTTTGCTCTAAGGGCAGTTAATATATATGCAGCAACTGTTTTCACAGCTAACCCACATATTCACCAAAATAGCAAAAATAATTCTTAGAATAGCAGTAAAACAGGATGATCCTGAGAGGTGTTATTGGTTGCATAACATTATCTGTGTAGACACTATGCAAATGTCCTGCATTTTACAACTTGGAGAGGACCATTTGGTGAAGGGTCATACACAATCATTCATAATTAGGAAAGATCATTAATTTTCAGTCTTAGACAACCCCTTTAAAGCTCTGTTTTATCAGTAATCAATTATGTAACATCCTGACTCTTAAAGTGAATCTCCCTCTATTATTTGCTTTTACTTATAAAAAATAGATTGCAAAAATCTTTTTTTCTAATCTGCTCTTTTTCTGATTGTAAGTTTTTATTTTTTTTTAAAAAATTTTTGTGTATAAGATTCTGGGAGCGGACATCTTGCTTGAACTGCTGTTCAGAGATTTGCTTAATGGCAGCCATGTTGCCCATATACACTGCTGCTGTACATTGCCTTCTGTTGAAGAGACATGCTCTGTATGAAGGTCATTGTTTAGGGAGGGGGAGAAGGTTAGCTGTGACCTCGCCTATTGTGAATGGTGGATCCTATAATAGAGTTATCTGTCATTGTAATCCTGTATGTGATGATAATGAAATGACTGCTAAGGGTGGGTTCACACTTGCGGCGGCACTCCATCTACCGCGAATCCAACCTGTCGGAAAACTGGATAGGCACATGTTTGCGACGTATTGCTTAAAACCCCCATCACTTGAATGGGGTTTTAAAGCAATGCGCTGGTGTGCGCTTACACCCTCTGCGCCGCGGATTCGCAGCGGACAGAGTGCCACCGCAAGTGTGAACCCACCCTCAAAAGGGAACAGAATAGTGTACAAAAAAAAGAAGCGTTAACCTAATTTTAGGTTCGGTCAGTGGGAAAACTGTAGGATTTTAAGGATTTTTTAAACACAGATAATGACAGGAAATATTAAGACTATCACCAAATTTAAAAATATGTCTAAATAAAAACTTGATTTAAATAAGCATTTTCCAATGACACATTCCCTTTAAGATGTAGCTGTGTTTGAATGAAACCAATATTAGTAAGCAATTTGAAAAAAGGGGGAAAAAGCCTCTTTCATTCAGAACTGTGCCTCTCAGTGTAAGAGGAGATTGTTGCCTATGCAGGATAGCCAGACATTCTTAGAAGGCTTACCCATAAAACTTATGGGAACATTTTTTACGAAGTGCTGCTTTTATATATCCGGTGGGAAAAAATATTAGGAGAACTGGTATAATTTTTTGTGAAACTACTAAACAGACCATTCACTGACAAGCCAAGGGAGTTCCAGGTAGACAAATGAAATATAGTACTGCTCGACATGGAAATAAACCTGACGTAGGCAGCTTCAAAACTAGCTAACAAATTAACCTCTGTAATGGAACCCCTAACTGGTAAAAGTGGTAATATAATGTGCCTCGGTCTGCAGCTTTCTGAAAAGATGAAGAATGACTCTTGTGACTTCTTTCATTTAAAAAGCTCATAAGACATGCTTTATCCTATGTGGTGTACACAGATCCCATTTTGGGGTATTTTAAACCCAGATGGTTCATCCACTTACAAGTACAACCAAATCTGTGAATTTCCGGTTCATGGTCACATGTCCATGGTGGTCACTAGTCCTTTTAGTGAGTGAAGATTCTGTGGTGTTGCTGTTCTGCTGCTTAGTAACAGTTGTGATATATTCTGGCCTACAGCTAGCGAGCAGCATACCTAACTAAGGCTGCAATAACAATTGCAGGTTTTTACAGCCATAATCAGGACTCGATGCTGGAGGATAGAAAAACATAAAAGGAAAGACTTGGATGGTTACACACACTGCATTTTTTGGAAAGGCTGTAGTTTGTGTAGCATATTTTCTGAAGTTTTTTTTTGAGAGAATGCCAAAAGTGGATTTAATAGGAATTGGAAATATCAAGGAAGGAATTACACCACTTTCCGCCCTGCTGGATCCACTTCTACCTTTGGCACAATTTTCCAGCTTGTAGGGGTTATCAAAGACTAAAAATTGACAACCTATCCTTTGGAAAGGTTATTAAAGGGTTTTCTTGGGACTTTTTAAATTGATAACTTATCATTAGCATAGGTCATCAATTACAGATCCTTGGAGATCCAACACCTGGGTGCCCCACGAATCAGTTGTTTGAAGCAGCTCCATCACGGCGGCTTCAAACATCATGTTCATTGGTCACATGGCCTGATCGCAGCTCAGTCCTAGTTAAGTGAATAGGCTGAGCTGTGATACAAAGCACAGCTGCTATGGAAATGTATGGCACGGTGCTTAAGTACTGAATAGGCTGCAGAGCTCAGAGAATGCCGCAGCCTCAACAACTCATCCCCAGGGGCCTGGGTATTGGATTTCTGCCAATCTTTAACTGATAACCTAATCTAAGGATAGGTCATGAGTTATAAAGCCTGGAAAGATCGTGGGGGTCCAATACCTGGCTTTGGTCCAATCAGCTTTACTCCATACACAGTCAGCTGCAGACTATTCAGTATACTGTGCAGTGGCAGAGCTGTCCTATTACAGTTCAGCTCTGGCCACTACACACTGTACAAAGTTCTCTGCTTATGGCTTTTTACACTGAGCGAAGAACAATCTGAACAACTGCAGATAGTTAATTGATTTTTACTCTTGGATAACCCCTTTAAAAGAATAAACCACAAAGAACCAGTGTCAGTATGCCTTAAAAGGTGGATCACCACTTTAATTTTGCTAGTGACTACATTTTACAAGGTAGCGCACATTGGATGAAAACAATACAATAACGTATCCGTATACCTTAAGATAACAAACACATTTCTGTGGGTGACCAGCTATGAATAAATTAAACAAATTCATTTACATAACAAATATGTGCCAATATCAGTGATAAGAACACTGCGATTTCATCATTAAACATAGAAATGAACAGAATCCATCAGATTAAGGATAGAGTTCAATTGACTAATGTATTCCTTTACCCAGCCAGCCATAAATGTTTCCAGTCACTATAATAAAGCTCACTGGGCCTGGAGCCAAAACACTGACCACATCTGCAAATCATTAACAAAAGGTAATGCAGCTCAGAATTAACTTGTACACTTTTCATTAATTTTTAGTGGTGTATCCTTGTTGTGTGTGCTTCATGTGCCCATAAACATATTTTACAATATACACATCATTGCCTAATGCCTGCAGACTCTAGAATAAAACAACAGATCCTACTGTACCAACACTGAGCAGGAGTGCAAACGAGTAACTGAGTTGTTGCACTAGACATCTTGGTTCATGGGCAACTGGACTAGGCTGCAGGTATGGGGATTCTATGGAAAAGTTAAGCTACGTTCAGACTTGAGTTACTATGTCTGTACATTAAAAACACTAGATAGGAAAGCCTGACCAGACAGTACAGGTAATATATACAGTGTGTCAGGCTATTATTAGGCTTCATGGCTTTTTTTTTTTTTTTCAAATAGAGATAGTGACATGAAAAACAAAATAAAATCATTCAAAAAATTCTTTAAAAAATGTTTAATATAAAAACTTGGATTATAAATGTGTCTTTTTCTGGCTACACACTCTCTAAGTGTGTGGATTAATTTCTGGAAAGCTGACCCAGCATTCAGAAGATTGAGCATTCACTCTTCTACCATAACAGATTAGACCTGAGGAAAGCAAAAGTCTGCTCTAGAAACGCGTTGTCCGAGTAATTAACAAACATTGCAATTCCCTGTTGAATATTTTCATTCTGGTCTACTTGAGGTAACAGGGCAACCCGGCATTTTGATTACAGTATAGTGTACTATATATCCATTGGTGAACTTCTCAGGTGCTGTTGCTAGATTAAATAACTTTGAGGGCGGGGAGTTAATGATTAATAGACTTTATTTGACGTGTAGCTAGCCAATGTACTGCAAAACGAATAGGTCTCCATCATGGAAAAATTAGACTGAAGGTTTCACAAACTGACCCAAGGGCCTGGAGAAGGTAGACACCAGTACGTTACTATAGGGAGGGGATACAGGTATGGTGTTTTAGCATTAAATGTAGCCCTAGTAACAGCTTTTTTTTGTTTGTTTGTTTGTTTGTTATAGGAGTCTACCAAATAAAGTGACCTTTTTGTTTCACATATAGCATCCACTTCAGAAGGCCACATGTGATCTATAACTAAGGGTGGGCTCACACTTGCGCCGGAGTCCGTCCGGCGCGAATGCCCCCTGAAACTCTCGGGAAACTGTATAGGCACTGGATAGCGAAAGGTTAGCGACGCATTGCTTAAAAACCCAGTCATTTGAATGGGTTTTTAAAGCAATGAGCGGGTGTGCGCTTACACCCTCTGCGCCGCGAATCCAGTTTTTTTCGCTGGAAAAAAAGTCGGACACGCAGGACTTTGTTTCCAGCGAAAAAAACTGGATTCGCGGCACAAAGGGTGTAAGCGCACACCCGCGCATTGCTTTAAAACCCCATTCAAATGACTGGGTTTTTAAGCAATGTGTCGCTAACCTTTCGCTATCCAGTGCCTATACAGTTTCCCGAGAGTTTCAGGCGCATTCGCGGCAGACGAACTCCGGCGCAAGTGTGAACCCACCCTAACCAGCAAAAGAGCAAACTGTGAAATAAAGCTTAAATAACTGCTTATGATTTACATGTTGTCACAGGACTCAAGGCGCTAGTAAATATTTGCACAAAGTGCGTTCTTTTCCTCTTCCACTGCACATTACAGAATAAAACTGTAAAATCTGGTTGAGACAAGTCAAGCTGTCTGCTTGTCCTGGGTACATATCCAGGTTAACACAAAACAGGTAATGACAGTTAAGTTTAGAATTAAGCCAAGTAGATAATAGACATAATAATATATGGGGCATAACGGATTCCTTCCGTAGTCAAACAGCGAGCAAGACAAAAATACAGCAAAAAACGAGGTATGAACAGGTGCTCTAAAAGATGACAACAAGAGCACCATTCATGTTTCCTACAGTCACCTTGTATCACCACTACTCGAAGTGACCCCTACCTTGTTTTCTCAAAGGTCATAAGCGAGTTTTAGAAATCTAGAAGGAAACATTTCAAGCACATATGAATCCTAGATCTCCATGCTGATCTTTAATACCCTCACTCATAGGCATTTCACATAGGAATTTACAGATGTCCATTTCTCGGTTAAAGAATCTTAAAAATGCTACACCATTTCACCATACCACTGGAAGGAATGTTATCAGTCCCAGAACATGACCCAGATCACAGTGAGGATGTCTGAATGATACGTTGTGTTTTCACCTACTTTACACCTCTCCATTTTCTTAAGCAGCAGCCTCAATAGCACAGTCAACATTACAAGTACCGAACTCCTTATATTGTCATTTTATAATGCTCCACTCACTGTTCTGTAAACTGATGACGCTCCACTTGGCAGTGTTGAGTCTTCACATACTCTAAGACTCCAGTCAGACATACAAGGCAATTGCATAAATGATTACAGTACATCTCCTTTGACACAAGTACACACAGCGATACATACAGTATATCTGCTGTAAAACAGTGTCAACTTGTAAAAATCTGTCCTTAAATTAGCTGGTTATTACCAGGTTCACGTTCCGTGACTGTGTCTGCTCTCTTGTGAGAACAGCCGAGATTAGCTGCAGCGTAATTTAATTATCTATTCATATCCTTTCATCAAACCCAGGGAGAAAATAGAGTGTCAAATCATTGCCTTCTTAATAGAATGGCTTTCACATTAGAACACCGCTCAATGCTTCTTTTCCCAAGATATTCTGATTTAGGCACCCATTTATCACTCAGAATACTGTTGCGGGATCAAGGGGTAGAAGTGTACTTCTTGGATGTCCCATATGGTTTAGAACTTCAAATGTTTGCTCAGAGCTATAGGGGCTCCCTTAATGTAGCTATACAGCCCTTTCTATCTGACCCTGCACTTCTCTCTATGATCAGTACAGGATGAAGAGGTGGAGTTAGAGTATCCAGCTTTCTGCAACAGCCTGGCCAGAAGCAAGGGTGAGAGTAGTCTGCTATTTATGACCCCTTCACAGTTGGTGAGTGGTGGTGGGGGGAAATGATGTACAGTCTGTGTGAGAGGGGGGTCATCAGGTGCGATCTGAGAAGGGGGGCCTAGAAGGGTAGTCTGCGAGAGCCAGGAACCTGCAGAAAAGTCTGTTTAACAGTGGTGGGTATGGGGAGAAGCATGTGAGTGAGACAAGGGCATGACTGCAATCTGTGAAAATGATGGAGGCATGAATGCAGTCTGTGTGAGATGAGAGATGTGGAAGAGTGAAGAAATCAGGCGATACCTTTTAGAGGCTGAGTATATTTATAAGTAAGCTTTCAGGAGTACTAGCTAGCTCCCTTCATCAGACATGGTGTGATACAAGAACTGAAAATTCACAGATTTTTATACACATCAGGTATCGCCTGATTTCTTCACTCTTCCACTACTTTCAATGGCTAACACGGTACAACATTATACTACTATTGAGATGAGAGATGTCTGTCTAATCTAGTCTCTGTTTTTCTGATACATGGACATAGAAGTCTGGAAATGTGATTAATCCACTGGAAACCAGGGATGCAATATTAAGCCTTTTGCTGAGTGTACAACTGCTGGGACCCTAGTGGTCTGCAGAAAAGGGAACGAAAGACCCCTGAATCTCTGTGAATGAAGTACCAGTGAGGTTGTGTAACTAGCATTTTCTTCATTAACTTCCATAGGGTTTACAGGACTGCAATTTCTGGCAGCCCGATAGAAGCGAATGGAGCGCCAGCCATACAACTGAACCAGCACTTCATTCGAAGGGATAATTTTGGGACGCTTTCGTTCCCCTGATCACTGGAGTCCCAGTGGTTGGACCCCCCAATGATCTGACATTTATCCTCTATCATTTAATGACCATAGCTAGGTATGGTAAATTGGGTGCTCTAGGATCTGGACTTAGAGAGAATATGGGGTGTAATGCAATCAGGATTTTTTTGGTTTCCCCCGTTAATTGAATTGGTACCATGTATTACCACATTTCTGATACAGTGGGGAAAAAAGTATTTAGTCAGCCACCAATTGTGCAAGTTCTCCCACTTAAAAAGATGAGAGAGGCCTGTAATTGACATCATAGGTAGACCTCAACTATGAGAGACAAAATGAGAAAACAAATCCAGAAAATCACATTGTCTGATTTTTAAAGAATTTATTTGCAAATTATGGTGGAAAATAAGTATTTGGTCAATAACAAAAGTTCATCTCAATACTTTGTTATATATCCTTTGTTGGCAATGACAGAGGTCAAACGTTTTCTGTAAGTCTTCACAAGGTTGGCACACACAGTTGCTGGTATGTTGGCCCATTCCTCCATGCAGATCTCCTCTAGAGCAGTGATGTTTTGGGGCTGTCGCTGGGCAACACGGACTTTCAACTCCCTCCAAAGGTTTTCTATGGGGTTGAGATCTGGAGACTGGCTAGGCCACTCCAGGACCTTGAAATGCTTCTTACGAAACCACTCCTTTGTTGCCCTGGTGGTGTGCTTGGGATCATTGTCATGCTGAAAGACCCAGCCACGTTTCATCTTCAATGCCCTTGCTGATGGAAGGAGGTTAGCACTCAAAATCTCATGATACACGGCCCCATTCATTCTTTCATGTACACAGATCAGTTGTCCTGGTCCCTTTGCAGAGAAACAGCCCCAAAGCATGATGTTGCCACCCCCATGCTTCACAGTAGGTATGGTGTTCTTTGGATGCAACTCAGCATTCACTCTCCTCCAAACACAACGAGTTGTGTTTCTACCAAACAGTTCTACTTTGGTTTCATCTGACCATATGACATTCTCCCAATACTCTTCTGGAACATCCAAATGCTCTCTAGCAAACTTCAGATGGGCCCGGATATGTACTGGCTTAAGCAGGGGGGACACGTCAGGCACTGCAGGATCTGAGTCCCTGGCAGCGTAGTGTGTTACTGACGGTAGCCTTTGTTACGTTAGTCCCAGCTTTCTGCAGGTCATTTCAAACAGGAGCCATTACTACAGGTAATGAGTGGAGGACAGAAGAGCCTCTTAAAGAAGAAGTTACAGGTCTGTGAGAGCCAGAAATCTTGCTTGTTTGTAGGTGACCAAATACTTATTTTCCACCATAATTTGCAAATAAATTCTTTAAAAATCAGACAATGTGATTTTCTGAATTTGTTTTCTCATTTTGTCTCTCATAGTTGAGGTCTACCTATGATGACAATTACAGGCCTCTCTCATCTTTTTAAGTGGGAGAACTTGCACAATTGGTGGCTGACTAAATACTTTTTTTCCCCACTGTATAGCGGCTGAAATATGCAGTCTTGACAGTTCCTCCCAGTTACAACAGTCAATCACCAGACCTGCAGCAATCAGCTGATTACCAGTAAGTTCTCATTCCCAGAAGGGACAACCAATTCAGGCCTGCAGAAAAGCTGCTTTTCTTTTCAGATTTTGATATTGGTAGAAGAGCTTCCTTTGTACTTCATATTCCTTTTCAAACCAGTCTTGACTTTGGCTCAAAAAATTGCAGCAAAATCTGAAACAAAAAAAAAGCAGCTTTTCTGCAACATGGTGTATAAACCTTAAGGTCCCACATAGCGTCCCGAAGCAAAAAAAGAGATGCAGGAAAAACTGTGGAGCAAACACATTGTGGTTTTCCCCGCAGTGCTTTTCACAGAAAAAAGGCTTTCTGCTTCCATTATAGCTATAGGGAAACCGCCGGCGTTTCTGTAGGTACAACTGACATGCTGTGATTTTCAAAACCGCAACGGTTTTGGACATCACAGCATGTCCGCTGCGCGGATTTTCCCGCAAAGTGGGGATGGAATTTGCTAGAATCCCATCCACTTTGCTGTGACTGTAGAACTATTAGTAAATTCAGGCCATTATATCTACCCCAATATGGTTCAAACTAAAAATACAACTTGTTGTGCAAAGAACAAGCCCTAATATGGTTAGGGTGACAGAAACAAAAAAGGTACAAATTTTGCTAGGTGGAGGGGGAAATTCTGAAAAAAGTTGATGAGCTTTAAACACCCAAACTAGGCTGTATCTTTAAGGGGTTAACCCATTAAAGTGCTAAATGCTAGAGCATGTCAAGGATTAGTCTGGAAGCCTTGAGAAATGCAGCAAGCAGTCAGCTCAATGTCTGTATAGAAGTGAATTAATTTGTTGGTCTCCCAACAGTCCTTGACCTAGCAGTACAAGTTAGTATTGTGCCTGGTATAATCTGTATTAATCAGTAACTTTATTCACTCATCTCCAGGCAGAACTAATGTCAATGATTAGGATAACAACAAAATGGGGGTCAGGTTCCCCACTTTGGTCAAATACTTTTATCACACTCATTCACCTGGCCCAATTTATACTGTCAGTATAGCTTCAAACACTTCAAGGATAAATAGATAACCAAGGCTCATCATTGTATGGGTGTCTGATGAAATGTCAACACTTCATACCTAGCAGGGCTTTTCTGCTCTTGATGTGGGTGTATTCTGGCAAACAAAAGTAATTTAGGTGCCATAAATATTTTTTTCTAGTTTTCAACAGTCCTCATTGTTTCAAACCCACACAAAAATGCAGCGTACTGTCCACCATAAACAGTACACAAAAGGATTTTATATTTAAAGACATACCTGTAGAGCTACAAAATAAAACCGTACTGGCATGGAAAGATCAATTACAAAATGTTTTATATGCACATATCTCCATTCTCAACTAATGGAAATTTTATGAAAGTCACTATAAGCACTCAAGAATATTGAGGACCTCTAAAACATAGGAGTTGTTTGAAGATACCCCAAGGCCTGAATCGGTCCTTCCTTTACTCTCTGTATACTGTAACATAGTAACATCCAATAGTGCTCTGAGTGTCTATGGCTTCAGTACAGAGTCACAATATTAAGGATTATACTAACTTACATTAGACAAGATTAGAGTTTTTGGAAAGACAGGTAAAAGTGCAGAGATATTGTGGTGATACATACAATACAGCAGATAAGGGTGATCTAATTTCTTCAAGACAGGCCACAATTACAGAACATGTAACGTGTTTTTTGTTGTAATCCGTGCAGATTGCAAGGCCATAATAAAAAGTGACAGCTCCAGATGCTGGATCCAATGCAAGAGCATCTATTAGTTTTACGGGGGATTATCCTAAACTACTTAACCTTCAGTATTGTAAATCCACATCTCACAATGGAGCACTACAGTAAAAAGAATTCTCTTTATTGGAATAACAGCAACCTGGAGGAGTTCATACAACAATGTAATGAAACACAACCGTGTCACTAGACGTGCACTACAAACACGCACAAGGCTCCAATTTACTAGGGACAATAGGCATGATACTGCAATGCTATAAGCTTTCTAGACTAGCCCTAAAGAGGCAAAAATTGAATTCACAATAATAAGTTTACGTGTTCATTGACTTAAGAAGTGAAAGTGTAAATATGAAATGGCTTAGCATCTTCCTTTGATCTCAAGACACTGAGCATGAAATTGCCTGACTGGAATGTATGTCGGCTTTGGAAAGGGCGATGTTCAGTCATCAGCAGTCTCAGCAAATCTTTACAAAGGAAAAATTCTAGAAGACTCAAAGAGCCCTTACACGAGAAGGTATGTCAGATTTTACCCAATCTGCTCTACAGTCATCTGTTCATATGTATGAGTAGGCAGTGGTGCTCAGTAGTATGCCTATACAGTTGAGGACATCTGCCACTAAAAAAAAAAAAATGCTAGGATTTGCAGCACAAATTGGCATACTTGCCTTACATAACATTTATTAACCGTTTTAAACAGCTTCTGCACCTTCTCTGACAAGGGGGCAGGCATAATGCATAAGGGGACAAGGCTCAAATCCTATATTAAAGTGAATCTGTCTGCACAGTATTCTCCCATAAAACCAACTCTTCCAGAGGAGGATACTGTATGCGGTATGGCATTTTTGCAGAATGCCACAATTTTCTTCTATGAAAATCCAAGGAGGATGACCATACAAGTTCTGCAGGGATCAGTTGAATGAAAAACGTTTTCAAGATGTTTACAAGAATAAAAAAATGGTGATGCAAAATCACCAAGGCATTAGACAAAGTGGTGGGCAGGCATGTAGAGTAACTGTTCTTAGTATATTGCCACATTGTTCAATTGAGAGTCAATACAAATTGTATCAGACAAAAAAGGTGTGCAAAATAAGCCACCATGTCAGAAATAATAGCCATTGCAATATATTTTAACAAGAATGGCATACTCCCAAAATATAGGCATCAGAAGGAATTCTTTAAGGAACATACAAACTACATGCAGATGTTACCCTACATCAAATATGAATCCAATACCCTAGTGCTGCAAGGTAACAGCATTAACCATCAAAGGGGTTGTTCAGGACATGGTGAAAATGGACAATGATGACCTTTCCACAGGATAAGTCATCAGTATCAGATTGACTGGGGTCCAACACCTTTACCCCGTCCCAACTGATTGTTTTGGCCGCAGGAAGCCATATACTAGATAAATCGCCTGAAACAGCTCTACCCTTATTGAAGTGAATGGGAACAGAGCTGCAGATCAAAACTGTACAGTGTATGGACTGGAAGCGAATATATTGTATGGAGGTCCGTACACTGTAGCTGCAGCGCTAAGAATTCACTTCAATAGGAGCATAGCTGCTTCTGGCCGTATACCTAGTACATGGCATTAGGTGGCCAAAACAGCTGATTGGTGTGGGGTCTGGGTGTCGGTCCACAAGTCTGATACTGTGGAGAGGTCATTAGTATCCATTTTGACTAAGTCTTGGACTACCCCTTTAATGGTTAGTACTGGTGCCTTACAGCACTTGAGTCTTGGATTCAAATCTGGCCTAACATAGGTCATCAATACCCATTTTATGGTGTCTTGGACAATCCCTTTAAGTAGTTTCCAATGACTTGCCCCCTATCAATTGTTTTTTTACAGGCTCTAAGGACACTGAACTGAATAAACATTTCCATAGACACAAGATTACTATTTAGTCTGTGTTAATTACACGTTCTATTATATGACTATTATTTAGATGCAAGGCTTTCATTTGGTTGACATTACGAATTACAGTTCTTCTATAGCCTGGCACATAAATAGAAGGCCACTGTAAAGTCTGGTTAACCCAGCAAAAAGTCCTTTAATTACAGACACCAATTTAAGACAGATTTAGTATTCATTAACGTGTACATTTCTGGCAGCCATTATGTAGCATTTTGACATGACCATTATGATACAAAAATGTTTTCACCGAGCGACATAATTTATTGTAAAACACAATTACATAAGTGACACACTAGACAAAATGAAGAAAACGCATTTGTACACTAGTAAAGCAGAATGTAACATTTAGTTTAGTAGCTGTCAACTACAGGTCCCAAAATGAGCCGCGCTGATGTAGGTTTGAGCACCTTAGGAACATAAAATCCAACAGTGGAAACAACCTGAATATAATAGTGTGTAGGCCTGATTTACAGAAGCAAACAGGACGCCTATAGTTCTGATATTGTGCTACACACATAAAAGAGCCCATAACATAATACTAACACAAAGAAGCAGATATAAATCAAAATGCACAATAGCTCAATCTGCAGCGAGAAAAAAAAAACAAAAACAAAAAACAAAAAAGGAAGAGTGGCTTAAGGTGTGACATGCAATGTGATAACAGGCACACGTTTACACTGTCTGGTCTAAGTTTATACTATTTTAATATAAGAAAGCACTATTAAATCTAACATAATATTTTTTCTCTAAAAGGAGCATATATGTGAACCAACGAGCTTCAGTTTCTGCTGCCAATGATCATTTTTGGATAACATAAATTGGGAAGAAAAGGAAGACAGTTGTTGAGATCCAGAAATCCAGGTCAGTTTTCACTGGATACTAGGCACATGTTGGCTGATCAATAGCAGCATTAGACCTACAAGCCACATAGTTGCCACCCTGGAAATATAAATGAAAGAACCGCTTTATATATGTTTTACTCTATCAGGAGCGACAAAGCCCACAAGGTGGTCAGGGATCTGATGTGCAAATCAGATGCAGCCATGAAGGGACTGAGAGGTTTCTTTGGCCATTTGACATCACTCTTCACACTTATCATAACAGTCATGTGTACAAATTAATGAAAAACATCAAATGTATGAATGGCTATGAATGATAGTGTTCATCGAATGCCAAGTCAAGGAGTTCCTGTTCTCAATACTACAAGCCTCTCTGCAATACTAAATGAAGCCTCTCACTTCAGATGGTGATGACATCATGGAGAACAATTTCCCATGAGGGCCCAGCTGCTACTTCAGAATAAGCTCTTCCAGTATTTGTAGAAAATACAGTCTTTATGTGAGGAACTGAACATATGAACTGGTTTGCACATTTTATGTAATACCTGTGTAACAAACAGGAAACAAATGATAATGAGAAAATTAGAAATTTGGGAAACATCAACGGGACACTGGCAGTCACAACCTTTTTAGAACATCAGTTTACTGGACAAGTCTCATACAATGCCAACGGTGTAGTACTTCATGTCAGTCTGAGTGACACTTCAATTCAATGAATCTTGACATTTATCCCAGAGGTATTTATGGACACACTAAGGAATGAAATCTGTATAAAGCTATTTTTTTCAGAGCCATCCCGAGACAGCATAAAGGGAAAGTGGTAACGAAAGTCATTACATAGCTATGGAGAAATCACACCCATACCAAGACATATCTCTAACCATCTCTTACAGGGATTTGCACCCAAATGTAACGTATCCCCTATCCATAGCACTGTACAATATCTTACTGCAATATAAGCATCACAAACAAATAAATGTATGAACAAGTCTGTTGTGTTCCGGCTGGAAACTGACTAAAGCAGGTGCCAGAGCAGGTCTTCAGCCCTGACAGCACTGCTCTTCATGCTCAAGTAGAGTGGGTCATGACATAGCTGTGGGAGGATCAACAATCACTGCATGGGGTGGTACAGGCAGGAGATGTTAGGGGCAGCAAGAGCAGTGCTTCCAGGGCTGAAGGCCTGCCCCAGTTTACCAATTGCCCAATTTGCATAAGAACCCAAAATGGTTTTCCTCAAGATCTACAAAAGTAACATACATAACAGAAGTATGTTGTTTATATCTGTAATATGCTCTGTAATATGGTGGAAACAATTGAATGTGCTTGGGGGATGTGGTAGACTCCCTTTATAGCTGTAGAATATGGCATAAACAGATGATATGCCATAAATGCCTGATGATGTGAGTCTCACTTTTGGCAGGCAGCCTCAGCTATTTTCAGAACTGCCATACAACTGAATGGAAAACAGGAACATACCATATGGATGTCGCCTTGAATGCCAAAATGGGATGGAAATAATCCTTTAACATAAGTTCTATTTAAGTTTGCCGCCATTTCTTCAGGCATCCTTTCAGAAGGGAATCAATTTTTGCATGCATCAGAAGAAAAAAACATTTTACAGTTTTGTGACTGTGAACATACCCTTAAAAAGCTATTTTTATCTAAAATGATATGGAGAAATGTTTACAGGTGGGTTGCTAACCTGTAAAAGTCCACTTCAGAGCCTTGATATGGTTGTCTTTGTATATACACAACACAGCTTGAGCAATATACTTGTACCTCTCAAATAAAAGACATTTTTTCAATCAGCTCTGTGGGCTTTAAGCAGTGACTCAAAATGTTGTTTCTAGAGTTCTGATGGACATATCCTCCTCATCATAACTGGGCAACATGGACCATCATTAATGCCTAAAGAGAATCATGCACTAGGCAGCAGAATCTGATCCATATACATTGCTATGAACAACATTTACTGATTATGCCAATGACTAAAGAAGATCAACAATGCAAGTCTGATCATTTACCTCTGACCTTTTTTTCAGCATTTAGCCTGGAAAATTATCAAGTGTTGCTTACAACAGTATAAAGAGTCCTTTACAAATAACCTGATGCTTACAGATCAAACTTGTACACAAAGTACAAGAGAAATCAGTTTTCATTGACTTGAAAGATTTCCTGAGAAAGCCCACCTGTTACCCTATCAAATCCCCATAAAGTAATTGGCCTTGATTCGAACATCAAGCAGCAAAGAAGAAAAACAAAACATTCGCTTTCCAATGGACTTAAGCAGAATAAGATATGTGATAAAATCGTATTATACTTGTAGTGATTCGGTCTTAAAGCAGCAATGCCCGTGGGAGTGTGAATGTAATGTGAAAGAGAATAAACAGCTGGACAGATCTTCCAGCTGCTTGGGACACTAATACCAGACAAATATCTGGAGTATCCCTCTTCCAGATTCCTCCCAGAAAATACAAACAACTGCTCTTACAGTCCAGGTCAAATTCTAGACTTTTGTTTTTGGCTGCGGGCACTGAGATGGCAGACAGAAGGAATATGTATTCAATATTGCTGCTACTTTCTAATCACTTTTACTTGTAATGCAAGTAATGGGTTAATATGCATGTAATGCAGTGCCCCAATAAACATTATTAAAGAGGCTCCAACTAATGGTTGTCTCAAAAAGACATTGGTATTGCTGAGGGGGCATGACAGAAAGAACTGGAAAAGTAAGGTGGCAGTAGTGCTAGAAAAGTGACATGGCACGTCGGCCTCTGGAGGCCCATAACCCCATCAATGTCTGCCCATGCAGTTACCTGGAAAAAGCCAAGCAGAGTTGTCAGGCGTCAAGTGCTACAACAATTTGCCAGTGTCACTGTAAATTCATTTTCCTAGTCATGTGCTTCCAAAGACTTCCAACGTCATAACACTACCAGCTTCAATAATGATCAGCTTGCCAACTTATGGGTCTAGACAGATCATCAATTTCCCCAATCAACACTCTCCATCAAATAATATTTTTCTGACTTTGGTAGTATTTACAAGGAAATTCAATGACTCAAAGGGCACAATATGACACTGAAAACCATTGTTAGTAGGTAGAGTGAAAGTACATAGCAGCAGTGAACAGTCACAGTCAGGAGAAAATCAAACCAGTCACGTGCAGCGAGGACTTCCACTGGAACAAGCCCCCAGGCACCAGTGGACCAGTCGACAGATTGGGACGCTGGAGCATCGGGAACAGGAGAGTATATTTTATTTAATTTTTTTTTCTCTCACCTTCCCAGCCTCCTAGCAAAAATCATTGACAACCCCTTTAATGATGGGTTTATGCAATCCTGTTTTGCTGAAGAACTGCATTCGGCTTTTAATTACAGTAATAGTAAGACATTCCTAATATGCCAGTAAAGCAGAGGTTTTCAATTTGGTGGCTGTTAGCATACAGATGAAATACAGAAAGTAACATGTGTTAGGCATTATTGCAATTAAAAACTGCATGCAGATCTTCAGCAAAAGAGTGCCAAGTAAACCCAGCCTAATTCCTATGGAAGTAGTAACAGTGTACTTCATTTTTCACTGCTTGTGCATTTTGACCTAGTTTTTGTTAAATAATGACACAGTTTAAGGCCGTAGTCACACAACAGTGAAAAATGGCAATAACAATGACAGCGAGTGGGTTGATTCACGTGTGGACATGTTCTTTGACTGTCAAAATGGGCATAGATAGAGCTGTGAGAATAGACCCATAGACATACATGGGTTTTATAATGGTTGTCATTCACAGTCCCTTTCATTGACACGAATAGAAAGAAACAGCCATTTTTCAGACACATTAGTTCCATAAAAAACTACATTGTCGTATGCATGAGGCCTAATGTGTTGTTGGCATGTGTTTACCTAATTTAAGACCTTCTAACCAATTTTTTTTATGTCCTGATATGTAAAACTACAGAATTCAAAGACTGTGTACTTTGTTTTTCTCAAAGTACAATGTAGATGCATTTCAATGATGGAAGCACACAATACAAAAAAAAAAAATTTACATCTTCCTTATATTCTATTCCAACCTAAACCAACAATTATCCTGCCCCAACTCCAAAACAACCCATAACCTCAAGACAATCTTGTGTTGTCAGCTCAAGTGCCTAGGGCTAGTGATGCCAGCAGTATCCATAACTAATACTTATCACATAGCTGTGCACATACAAGGGTTCTTGCTACGACAAAGTTTATACAAATATGCCTGCAGTGTTCACAGTTCACTCAGGCACTCAAACGTCTCTCCTTCCATGACCAACCCGTGAAGTCACAGATCAGCCCTAGAGAAGAAGAGTCAGGCAGAAAAGATTCCACATGCATTACATTCTAGAACGTTCTCTCTCAACCCTGGACAACTGCAGTCATCCTGAGAATTTCTAAATTGTAAGAAACTACTGTGCCTTGTATACTGCAATGTAATCAAAATAAATTGTGTTACAGTTTTGCAATGTTATACGACAAAAAAACTGGCATGGCAGTGGTGCATCTTTGGCTCCTGGTCCATATTTGCAAAACAGATGCATCTGAGGTTTTTTTTCACCCTTATCCATACCTTGCTCTGCCCACTGTGTCAAAAAGTGGCAGACACCTTGGCCCATCAAATTAACTATAAGAGTAAGTTCACAGGGCAGAAAATGAATTTGAAGCGGACCACGTCTTAGTTTTCTGCTCCCCATGACACAATGCTGAAGCAGAGCATCAGCATTCCATTGCTTAGGCCAAGACGAATGGGTCTAATTAGTGGGCTATCTTGGGCTGTAGACTCTGCAGCTGAATTAGCCTGGAGACAACAGCAAGATCAAGTTGAACACTTTCATTTCAACATTGTATTCCGTGAGAGGCAGAAATTGGAGAACAATGTGAGGCAGAATCAAGGCGGGATCTGCCACGGAATCCTCCTTAAAATCAGTAGCAGATTCCGCCGTGTTCCGCCCATTTTCACGGATCACTCAATAGACTCAAATCTATGAAAATGGGTGCCCCATGGAAGCAAAACCACCTGTTCGGTCTGTTTTGAAGGCCGAGAACCGGACATAGTCATGTGACTACAGTTCAACTTGAGCCAGAAAACTAAATGTGAGCTATACTGCAATCTCATTCCTGAAATTTCAGTTCAAGCACATGGGACCTCCTGCGATGTGCCAGAATTATTAAGAGTCTACAATCTCTTACTACATTCCCCCACTGGTGTGATATGAGCATGAACTATAAAGACCAGTGTAAGAAATGCTAAATTGAATAACTTTTCCCCACTGTTCTACAGTTTTTTTTTAGTGTTCTTCGGTAGTAGTACTAGTCTTTGGTTATCCTCTGTTGCTTTAGTTTAAGAGTATATAAACAATGTAAAAAATAACATGGAAAATACAAAATGTGCATAAAGAATACTTTGGGGAATAAGGTTGAACTTTACTAGTAGCTCAGCCAAAATAACGAAACTTCTATATTATGACAATATATCATACGCTTACTGATATGAAAACATGGCCAAAATGTGCCTGAAACGGTCTAATGCCTTTATGAGAAAAGATGATCCTATTTGCACAGGACATCCTCTGCAGGATATTCTATTTAGCGTGCAAGAGACACCCAATTCATTAGCCCAAAAGAATGGGGTTTGAAGAAGAGAAACAAGATCATTGACTGCAGGGAAGCAAGGCCTATCCAAGTGAAAGTGTAACAGAGCCATGAATGGGGGGACAGAGCCAGCTGGCTTATGTGCCTTCCTGACCAAACTCAGCAGTAACCCTGAACTAATTAAACACTTCCTGCAATAAACTCTCACACACTGTATGTATTGGTGCTTTATCACAAAGTAAATCCACAGTCTAGAAAACTAGCATCACACAATAGTAAGAGATGCAAATGAGGTGAAATGAATTTCAACAGTCTCAATAAGGCAGAATACAAAAAGAAAAAAAACTAGCTACTTGATTCCTGAGATTTGCCTAATCATTATTATCCTATTATAACTATGATCAGTGAAACATCACACACAGAATACCATGTTCACATACAGGAAGGTGATCATACCTTACCTCAAGGTATTCAAAGGAAAAGGCAACATTTTAGGGATGATTCTTTCAAATTTGTTAAAATTATTCCATGTTACACTGATGTGTGCTCCCACCACTCAGACAAACCAGCATCCATCTTTTTTTACGTCCTCCTTCTGTGGTTTTTAAATGCTGCACCTAGTGTTTCCAGGCTGGTTCGGACCCCGGGTCACGTGACTTGAGCCAGGACATAGCCCCCAAGTCGCTCAGTCTCCTCCTTCCTCTCCCATTTTCACCACTAGTTACCTGTGCTATGGGTGCTGGCAGAATATATTTGGAAATCCTGGGATAGTAAGACTGATTTGCCTAAAGGTGGCCATACATATCAACTTCAGGCTACTTAACGAGGATCTTTCACGTCCTCATGTATATGCGGTTTTACATACCGCTAGAAAGCTGACAGCGTGCTGAATTCAGCGCACTGCCAGGTTTCCTGGTATATGCCCCGGGGCTGGAGATATCGGGGGTCTAAATTTCACCGTTCACTGTCAGAAGCGCAGCTAGACTGTCAGGAACTGCCCTCCCTGACAGTATTCCTCCATAGCACTGTACTGGGGGGGGGGGGGCGTTCCTCACAGCTCAGCGTCATCACTGGGCGGTAAGGAACGCCCCCCTCTCTCTCTGTCCTCGTCCATAGTCGAGTACTGTCAGAGGGGGCGTTCCTTACAGTCCAGTGATGACGCTGAGCTGTATCTCACTGGGCATACACTGTACAAAAAAAAAAAAAAAAAAAAAGAAAATTCAGATTTTAACATGGATTAATGTGCATCCAAAATGACATGTTACCTATATTCTGCAGGGTGGCGTGATTACAGCTATCGCAAATTTATATAGTTTTTGTTATGATTCACAGCTTGCCAAAAATTTTAAACTTTGAGAAATAAATTTTTTTGAGTCGCCATATTCTAACACCCAAACGTTTCCTACATTTCCATGTACAGAGCTGGATAATGCTGGAATGCATCTAAATTATCAAGAGGCCGGAGTCTCTTGAAGGGAGTCTGTCACCAAAACCCAGCCCCGCAAATAGATTGACTCAGATGACCCTAACCAACAGTGTTTACCCCTTGTGTACCAGTGCCACAGTTGCTGAGATATAGGTTTTTTTTTTGTCAATATATAAATTAACTCTTTGGAGGGGCATTGCCACCTACCTCTTTGGAGCAACAGTCTAACACTGGTGAACCTAACCTGTTTTACCCTTGTGAATCGGTGAGGTTGTTGTTCCAAAGAGGTAAACGGAAATGCCCCTCCAAAGATTGAATTGACATATTGAAAAAAAACAGAGGTGTCTTGGCAAGAGACAGGCACAATTTGATTCAGGTTACCCTAATCTGACAGGCTGGATTGATATGCTGGGTTGTGTGAAAACAAGACTCTCTTTAATAATTGAGATGCCACCCAAAGAGTTCCTTAAAGGGGCTGTTCAGGATATACAAATTTTGTGCACGGAGGCTGGTGAACGTGGGGAAAAAAAAACCCAAAAAACACCACACTGACCTGTCCCCGGTGTTCCGCTGTCTCCCACCATGGTCTGGTCCTGCTGCTTGTGGCTCAGGGCTTATTCCAACGGAAGGTCTCGCTGCACGTGACCGATGAGGCCAATCAGCAGCCTAAGGAAAGGACACAGGATGTCACAGATGGGCGCTAAGGCTGCTGATTGGCCTCAGCAGTAACGTTAAGTGAGGACTTCTGCCAAGAAGAAGCACCAGGGCACTGCGAGACTGCACAGCAGTTGGGGACATGGAGTACCTGAGACAGGAGAGTATGGTGGGTTTTTTTTGCATTTTTTTCACCTTCTCCAACCTCCTTGCTGAAAATTGTATATCCTGGACAACCCTTTTAAGACTGGCATACAGAACTTTTTTCTTAATAGATTCCCCTATGTCTTAGTAACTTGTCCATCACTGTTCTGCAAAATGTAAGAATGCACAAAAGACCACAATATTTTTCAATATCTATATATAGAACAAAGCTCAGAATTATAAAACAAGAAATATTCTCTTTTTTTTTTTCCTGTGGGAAATTAATACCATAAAACAGCCAAGAGAGACACAAATCAGTGCTGAAACAGGGACCCTTTGAATGTTCCCACACTGGTACATCACAGAGGAGGCTGCTGCAGAAGATTAAAAGATGAATACAACCTCTCAGGTCAACACTTCAAAAAGCATCTATTGTTATTTATCAAAGGCACAGAAAGTCATCAGTCTTAAAAATTTTCTCATTATCAGATTTCTTCCATGGAAAACATATGTCTGGGCTTTTTTCTAGAAAATATGTAGTGAATATAATAAATCCATGTGCCAGTCTAATTTGTCTAGATCTACCCTTTGTCTTCTAGTGTATTCAGGTACCCTGGAATAAAGTCATCTGCTTTACTCTAGTTTTTCAATAAATCAATAATGGCACCTACAGGCATAGAACCAGGAGATATATTAAAAATATACATGTTGTAGAATGACCTAATACAATGCAATATCAACAGGATTATTATTCAGCTCAACCACAATACAGACTACATTTATATAATGTGCCAACATTGCCCGGTGAAGAGCACATTGACATTTTGACATTTTTCGAGTGATATCTCAGTCATAGAACATAAAAAACTATTCAGACCCACTGTGGACCACCAATAGGGAATACTTTGTTATACACACTGTATTGTATTATGTGCTGTAAAAGACAAAACTGGAATTTACAGTGAAATGACCAGACAACAGTAGTCCTTTTATGCTTTGTCAAAATGACTTCCTTTGGAAAAGAAATAATTTATTGTCTATGGAATTAAAACCAAATACCCTCCCAATATTCTTTACTTGGCAACAGTCACTATTTTCAATCAAAGTTATTTTACAAATGTTTGGAACTTAACCCCCCCTTAAGGACACATACAAATTTTGCATTGGGTACAGCAATTTCTTCCATTTTTCACTGTTCTATTCTGAAACCACCAACTTTAATTTTCCATTGAGGACTTTTTTGCAAGATTGGTCTGTCCTAATTCACTTCAATGTTAGAAAAAAAAAAACTACATACCACAGCTTTATTTTTTCCATCCAAAAATATGTAATTAAGCAGAAAATAACATCCGTTTTTTAGATAGAAAAAAATAAACCCGATCTATCAGAAGAAAGGTAAGACATGCCATAAATGCTGATACAGGTTGGTCCCACATCTACCTCGAGAACGGGTCCATCCACTTGTATAGGAGTTCTGAAAATAAGGCCTCCTTTGCTATTTTCAGTATTCCCATACAAGTGAATGGAGAAACTCAACAAATGCATGAACCTTCTCCATTCAGTTGCGGCTGCAGACTGTGCCTATTCTTAAGAGCCATGTAGGTCCCAAATGTGGGACCAGTATCTATCAGCATTAATGAAATATCCAACAGAAATGAAATAAACCTTTAATGAAACAAACACACATTTTAAAAGGACAACTCGTGTAACAGAACGTATCAATAATTATACATTAGATCTGTAATTGGTAGTTTAGCATTGCAAGAGACAGGAATGCTAAGCGTCCCGGGCAGTGATGGAATGTTAAGACTACAATAGTTCATTACAACATGACATTCTTGCGAAACAATATTTTCTTCAGGAGATAATTCTAACTTCAGCAGTGGTTTCCCACAATTTACACACTTAACCGTTCACACTATTTTTTGGCAACGTACAATTGCTAAATATTGTAATACCGTAATTAAAGTCAGCATTCTGATTTCTGAAGTTAATTAAAAGGTTTCACCAATTTAAAAAAAAAAAAAAGTCTTACTGCTTAACAAAACTAATACATTTAATTTTTAACAGTTACTCAAAACATTTTCTGACACATCAAGCCTTGCATTGTGTCACACAGATGTGTCCTGACACGATGGCCGGTTGTTACTAGCCGAGAGATAAGCTTCAACTATCACTAATGTTAAAGAAACACCAAGCATAGAAAATGGATAAAGAGAAAAAAAAAATAAAAAATAAAAAATAAATCACACTTCATCCATAAATCTCCTCCTTTTCTTTGATCCCATTTTATTTCATAATAAAACTGAGGAACATATAAAGAAATCTGTCTGTGTCGCAGAACATAAGTGAGGCCCCCTCCCTCCTCCTTACCAACCTGTGTCCAGCTTTAACACAACTGGCTGCAGCTGGGTACTCCCTGCTGTGTCCTCTCTGTGGTAAGAAAACGGCCATGTATTCTATACTTTCACATCAATTAATTAGTATATGCTCTTGTTCATACTAATGGATTGTATCCTGTCTTGCCCTAAATAAAACCAATGATTTTATACAATATTTTTTTTTTTTACTGCATTGAGGAATTGTACTTTCTGTCCATGCATCCACCTATGGGGATGGTGAGTTGGCTTTTGTTCTTGAGAAAAACAGACTCCTATTTACCACATTTCTACATAATAATTCTAGAATCTTGCAGATTAGGGGGTAAATGTACCCTAATAAGGCACCCCCATTTCATTTGTTAGCATCAATTTTCTGTCTTTTCGCCCCTGACAGTATTGGTTTGTTTCCTTTTCTCAGTGTTTAAAAATATACAATCAAATATATATCAAAGACCACCGCTACTCACATCGATATACCACAAACCCAAAGACAGAACGGCCTACCTGAGAAACGACAGCTTCCACCCCAAGCACACAAGACAATCTATTATTTACAGCCAGGCTGTACGATACAATCATATTTACTCCAACAAAGTAGACCTGGACAAGCACCTCCTGGATCTGAGGACGAAATTTCTTTGATTGGGATACAAACCAAAAGTGACAACCAATTAAACAAAGCGGCAGCCATTAACAGAGACAGTCTGCTCACATATAGAGAGACCCAGAAAGATGCCCGAGTGCCCCTAGTTGTCACCTACAACCCACAGCTGGAGATCCTACGAAGGATTGACAAGGAGCTCCAACCTGTGCTACATAGGGACAGCAGACTCAAGGACATATTTCCAGTCCCCCCTCTCCTTTCCTTTCGACAACCACCAAACCTGAGGCGCATTATTGTCCGGAGTGCCCTGAAGGCCCCAACTGAAAATGGCACCTCACCTTGCCTGCAAAACAGGTGCAAGACCTGCAGTCACATCCACATCGCTGACAGTGTACCTGTCCCACAATCACAACAGGTGCACAGAATTAGGGGGACATTTTCCTGCTGGTCTTCCAATGTGGTGTATTTCATAATGTGTGTGCAATGTCCCACCACAGGCCTCTATGTGGGGGAAACAGGTCAGAGACTTAGTCAGCGCATGAACTCACACAGATTCACCATTAATAACAGCAGAACAGATCTCCCAAAGAAGACCACCTCTATTGAAGATTTGCGGGTTGTGGTTTTAATGGGACATTTTAAGATGCAGTGGGAGAGGAAAAAATGGGAATATAAGCTAATGCAAAAATTTCAAACTCTGCAATTTGGACTTAATATTCATGCCAGTTTCATGTCACACTATGTATGAAATGTGAGGGTCACAAATCACCACCTCATTGCAAACAGATAACAGATCCCTCCATCACACCCCACAAGTTTCCAGATTGTTTATTTTTGACCTGTTGTAAATAACTTTTCTACTTATATTGCATTTTGTTTTTTTAAGGATTCTAAGATCCTTTGAAGGTCCATTTCTTTAGGTTATAAAAAAATCTGAATTTTCAATTTCTTGTATAACACCATGTTTGATGAAGGGAGCTAGTACTCCCGAAAGCTTACCATCAAATATACTTTTAGTTAGCCTCTAAAAGGTATCGCCTGATTACTTAACTCTTCCACTAAAAATATACAAAATCCCTAAAATTGCAAAGCAACATACTGAGCTACATAAATTAACTGTTAGTGAGATTATCCCCCCCACACACACATACACACTTTACCCTATAAAACCTAACGAAAAGAAATTGAAGTGAAAATACAAAGGTTAATATGGTAACTTATCTGACCTGTTTACTAACTGTAAAACAGACTTCTGTGAATAATTAACAGCTCTAAACCAAACAGATAAATATCAAACTCCATATTACAGCTAATCAGGCCTCGTACTCCATGGGACCAGTTCACACTTTGCATTTCCGTTAAATTTCTGCAAGTATTTAAAGGGGTTGTCCAATTATGGACACTTATCCCCTGCCCTGTGTATAGGGCATAAGTGTCCGATCACTGGGAGACTGATTGCCGGTCCCCCAGTGATCAGGATAATGGGGGACTGAAAGTCCCCCTACAGTCTCTTTGTAGATGGAGTGCTAGTGAGCGTGTTTGACTGGCACTCTATTCACTTATATGGGACTGTGGGTGCCACTAGAGATCACAGTCCTGGCAGCCCCATAAAAGTGAATAGAGCGCCAGTCACGCAAGCGAAATGACACTCCATTTAGAAAAAGGCTTTTGGGGACTTTCGATCCCCCCATCCTGATGATTACTGGGGGATCCACTAATCAGACACTTATCCCCTATCCTGTGGCTAGGGGATAAGTGTCCATAACAGGACAACCCCTTTAAGGAATGGTGAAGCAGTATGACTTGTCATCTACATGCACATTGTAATTTATTTGATACATATTTTCCAAGTGGATTAGCTTGCGAATTTTACCCTATTCATTGCTAAGACTGAAATCTGAAGACCTGAGAGGTTACTTAGCAGGGAGGGAGATTAGGTCAGATGTGACCATAATCTATTTTGAATGGTGCGATCCTATATTACCTATACAAGTGTTACATTTCATTGTACACTTATACATGTACAGGTTACATTTCATAATCCTGGCGGTCTCTACAGCATGTCAGCCTATTAGGAGGTGGCCAGACAAATATTTAAAAAAATAAAATAGTAATCCTTACAATATACAGTATGTTTAACAAAAAAAACCTATTTAAAGCGTACCTAAAATTTTAAAACAACTTTTCATAAATGAATAGTGCATGTGAATATAAGAAGCTTTGCAGTACATCTTATTACAGAAGTCTGTTCTCCTCATCTTCACTTTTCATTTTATAACATGTAAGGAAGGTATCTGGGCGATTTAAATGACCCTTCTCATAGTAAATTGAGGAATAACCCCACAGGATGTCCTGTCTCAGTAAGGGCTTCTTTTGAGAAAGGGGAGATATATCAACAATAGTAGTTGTACATAAGACACTTTCCTCTATAGTAAACTTTAAAAATACATGATGTTCAGCTGTTTAGGAGTCCATATGGAATAGGATATTGGTATACCTGAATGTTAACAACTATCTTGGTCAAACTCAAAAAGCTGACAGTGTAGTATGATAAAACAGCAACAGCTTTTACCTAGAAGGGTTAAATGTATAAAAACCTATGTTGGGAAGTAGACAGTAAAAATGCTTAGCATTTCAATTAAGATTAGCTTTGTTTGTCTTGTCTACAGTGAGGGTTGTTATAAGCAGTGAGAGCAAAAACCCATTCCCACTGCTGACTCGCTTCACTCGCTTCTAGTTTTGCATTTGCAACTCGTCATGAATTTGCTTCTGTAATATGCACTATTGAAACAGACCCAGCTTTATTAAAACATACCAGCGATTTTAGGAACAGCTGCAGGTGCAAGGACTTGGTCTAAAATAGTTATACATATTTTGAAATGTACTCCAGTACTGACATTAAAGTACAGACCTTAGTAAAGGAGTTTTCTGGGATTTAGATATTGATAATCTAGCCTTGGATAGCTCATCCAAATCAGATGAGGGTCTTACATTTGGTATCCCCACTGATCAAGTGATATGGGGAGCCAAGGAGGTTGTGACTACCAGGATATGGAACTGGGAACAGACAGATTTCTGTACTGAGTAGTGACTCTTACCAAGTGAATGGGTGCTAAGCTGCAGTATCCTGGCACAGTCACTACACAGTGTATGGAGCAGCCTGCTTCTGGCTCAATACACTGTGCTAGTCACTACAGCTCCCAATATCAGCTAGTCAGTGGAGGTGATGGGTGTTGCAGATCAGATATTGATGATCTAAAGATATGTCATAAATATCTAAAGTCTGGAAGCCCCTTTAAATATATAATAAATGGATGCATATTGTCATCCACATTTTTTAAGATTTCTATATATATTGATTTTTCAGTAGAGAACCTTCAGGAAAGTATTCAGTAGTAGTAGGCATTCTTGAGGCTAAACCAATATAGCAGACACTAACCTATCCAGTAATTAATCAAAAGACAGTAAAACCAATATATTGGTTCTCTGGTAAAAGCAGACAAATCACTTCTTGTGAAGACAGGCTAGAGGTAGAGTCTGAGGTCTCGGTGATCACTGTGGTTGATGAGAGGACGCTCATCTAGTCCATGCCACAGACATAGAAGGCATTGGTACACATTCAGATTTATTTGCCAGGGAGTGTGCTGACCATACACACACCTTGAAGGTTGGTTTCATCAGAGCATAATGGGGGTGGTCGGGTGTTGGATGCCCACTGATCTGATATTTATGACCAATCCTTAGGATAGGTCATCAATATTTGTAGCACAGAAAACCTTTTAAAAATAATTTCACAGCATTTTACCTGTCTACCAGTTGATTAATACAAGAGAAAAAAGTAGTTACCTTAATCCTCCAGTAAATCTAGTGATATTCGTTTGTCAACACACATGCAAGTCCATGAAGAATACTACTATGGACATGAAGGATATAGGAACCATAAAAAACAGAATGCAATATAAATGGTACCATTGTAAGACTGGTTGAATCTACTGCATTAGTCACGGTTATATTTCTAATAAAGCAAATCATTAGAAACAACGAGATCATCATCTAGGTAGATGGAAAACATCAGACAGCTCAGCTGAATAAAGTTCACTTTGCCCATGCTTAATCCATGGCATAATGTGCTGCAATGAAAATAATCTATTGAAATGAAGTATAATATCTTTGTCATTACCTGAAAATACCTTCCCACTGGGGAATTAATCAATTCCTTGGGCCTGTCTGTCAGATTACAAAGAGCAGTAATTTCACAATATCAGTTTCTGAGATAATCGTTTCATTGTACAGTATTTCTGTTAATTCTATGCCCAAGGGTAATGGATTCCTGATATTCTGGTACATGTCTCCAGTTTAAAAAAAAAAATGCCTTCAGGAAGGGAAAGCAGAAAACCAGTAAAAGACAAAAGGGAAAATAAGAGCATTCTTCTCCCAGTAAACCTCTAGTTTCCCACAAAACCACAGAGCAGAAGAGAACTTTTACACTCCAGCTGCAATAGGAATTACTTAGCACACATGTAATTAATCCGGTTACATAGCTATGGAAAAAGCAGAAAAACAAACACCGCCTGTTTTACAGTGCACATGGGGGCACACTGCTCCATGTCTAATAACTTTAGATGAATCAGAAACGTGCACTGACGGGCAATAGGTACATGCAGAAATCTGATCACAAATTATATTTTTTAGATTTTAGTAAATGAATAGACAACCATGGCTAAATAAGATCAGACTCAGGACTCTGATTCAAGATGCAGGGCGTTACACATTGAAGCAAACACTAGGCCTGTTTATCTATCAACTGTCTAAAGAAAGAAACCATCAAGCTGAACAGCGGGAACCAAAACATTAGACAGACAATTCACTGTGTCACTTCAGGACTTCTGTAAAAGAAGAAGATGGCAAATCACACTGTTGTTGAGTTTCATTTATAGCTACCCTGTCCACTGGATGAAAATGAAAAGTCTTTTTTAAAGGGCCTGCAAGAGGTATAACAGAAAAATAAAAAAGTATCAATTACTGTTAAGAAGGATCCAACCATCAACACGTCACACTAAGCTGGCATACTAGGGAGGTGCTAAATAAGAAAAACAAAACAAGGATTGGGCTTGCTCAAAATGATTAGGCAGGGTTCACACTACCGTTGATGTCCGTTCTGATAATGTCCGTTAAAAAAAAAATAAAAAAAAATGGACACCTATCATAACAGACATTAACGGACTCTAACTGATGTTAATGTGTCCGTTTTTTTTTAACTGAACCAATTAATGGATTAGTTAAAAAAAACGGACACATTAGCATCAGTTAGTGTCCGTTTTTTAACACTGTCCGTTTTTTTTTTCTTCTGCTTTCTGAGCATGCGCAGAAAAAAAAAACGGACATAAAATAACGGACAGTAACTGATGGACACTTGCTGTCCGTCAAGAATCCGTTTTTTTCAAATGGACAAAAAGTCCTGCATGTAGGATTTTTTGTCCGCGAAAAATAACGGACTTCTGACGGATTTGGTGTAAACGGACACAACATAAAAACCCATTGAAATTAATGAAAATTTTAACGGATTTCTGACAGTTCAGCTAGTGTCCGATGCTAAAATCTTGTAACAGACAATAGCAACGGACACTACTGACGGTCACCAATGGTAGTGTGAATGCCCTCTTAGTCGCATTTGGCCATTCATGTCATACACTTACTGTACATTATCATTGTAAAAACTCAACCTGACAGATTACAGCTATCGGGTAAGATCGCTCACATATCATCATATCATATCATCTTTGGACAGAAGGCAGCCACTGTAAAACAGGCTGCATGGGAGAACAGAAACGGATTTCGAGTTTATTGTGGCTATTAAAATTTAATGCAAAGAAAAAAAAAAAACCTCACACGCCACAAACTAAATAATTTCTTCTTGTCCTGGTTGATCAATAAAGGCCTTATTTGGCGAAAAAGTTGCCTTTTAAAAGGGGCTGACCAGGAATTGGACCACTTTGTGGAGGCTGGGGAGGTGTTTTTTTTTTTTTATTTAAAATAAATAAATTAAAAATAATTATTAAAAAAAAAAAAAAAAGCACACTCACCTGTTTCTGTTACAACACCGATTCCTTACCAGTGACCACTGATTGGTCTGGTTATGTGGGGCGCAGGAACTCCGGCATCCAGACACTTTCATGGTCATCCCAGGGATTACCTTCCAGCTACTCTTTTCTGTTACTTTTGTTAGACATAAAACTTTGCATGTTTATGATTTAGTGGTGAAGTGCCCTAACCACTTGTGATTGAATGTCAAATATACACAATAAATATATCACGTCTGACAGAGTGCTGTTCTACTGTCTTCACTTCACTACAGTATTGGGGGGAGTATGGTCAGTGCATCCTTAAAGAGGATTGTTGGGAGTGCTGCCTGGTATTCCATGGCAATAGGAGCTGTCTAATCATCATCAGCAACTGTCAGAGGTTTTAGTAGCTCCCTGCGGGAAACTTGTGTGTTACAGTTAATGCAGTCTCATAATACAAGGTAACTGAAGACCGTTATGGGTGCACATAGATCTCTATAAACTCAAGTAGAAAAGTGTGTCACCAGAGCACGATTCATACTGTTCCTTGTCAAGCAAAGAAAGACCTCCAAAGCACTTTTCCCTCATTTGCATATTAAGAAAATAGGGATTTACATAAAATGTGGCCCCAAAGCTGAATAAGAGAGGCATATTTGGAAACTGTGAAATCACTTCTATATACTTTTATTCAGTCTTCTTTTTAACATTGGTGAATGGTGACAGAGGGTGCTCCATCTGCATCAGTAACTCTATTAGTTTTTCAGTCCGCTGTTCGGATCCTTTGACCGATCAGAAGAACGGATACAATAGTACTAGTGTGAACATAGCCAGTTCAATACATGGATTTTTTTTTTTTTTTTTTTAAACTCCACACACACAGTGAAAAAAATGTGAATATGCAGCAGATTTCTCTGAGACATATCTATGCTCACAGAGGAACCCTGCAAATAACAAAATGTAAATCAAATTATAAATGTCCACTGTTAGATCTTGTGTTGCAGTTCACAATGTACTTCCTTGAGATCACTCAATACAGCCTGCTGTTTACTGCTGTGTTGTAATATTCAGGAAGAGGGAACTCAGGCATGCAACCTCATCCAATGTTATGATAAAGTGTATCACAGGACAGCTTCAGGGCTTTACATAAACGTGACTGTGTATAGTACTGTCACAATGAATGGAGACAGACCATCAAAACTGGAGGAGGACAGAACATCACATTTAAGGAAGTACAAAAACTTACTCCCTCAGCCTGCAGGTGAGGCTCCAATGTTACGGAAGTATAAAATATGGTATTTTCTCAACCTGCAGGTGACACTTAAAACACATGAAGGTACTGTACGTATGTATGTACTGTATGTATGTACTGTATGTATTGGTATGCATGTCAAACGTAATACTTTCTAGAAGCTCAGTAGAAAATATATCATGAACAGTGCTGTCAGGACAAAATGCCAATATGTAAATTTGAATTAGGCTTTGTTCACATTAGTGTCTTGGATTCCTTAAAAAAAAAAAAGCCATGACTCATTTTCAAAAGCATACCAATGATCTGAGGTGCATTAGTCTGGTTTTGGGTAATTTTAATAAGGACCTTTCATGTTTTCTAAGATAGGGCATGTTACATATTTTCAATTTTGCAGGTATCTGCCCCAGTTTCAGAGATATCGGTGGTAGTTTTGGCTACAGATATTGCATTGTCAGAGGGGCTGATATTCACCTTCTGCACGGTTTCTATTCAATGTCTACAAGCAAGGTTGTTGTAAATCATGTAAAATTGATACATTAACTATATTATATAAACTGTTTAACTTTTCTTTATAGTGTGAATAATCTTCATTTTTGAAGAACTATATGGCCAGTGGTTGGTGGTAATAAACATTCTGGAGAAAGCAAGTAATGCTTTGCGCAAATGATTATATTTGGTTTGCTATACGTGTCTCTGTACCTGACTGTGACAAGGAGGGAACGCTGCTCACTGTTTTTCTTACAACACTTTCTTCAACTCGGTAGTGGCATCAGCCATCTTCTTTGGAGTGGCCTGCTGGGGGAGCAGTATATCAACCAGGGACAGAAATAAACTTGACAAGCTGATTAGAAGGGCCAGCTCTGTCCTGGGGAGCCCACTGGACCCAGTGCAGGTGGTGGGTGACAGAAGGATACTGTCCGTGGTGAGCTCCATGCGGGAGAATAACTCCCATCCCATGCATGAGACTGTGATTGCGCTGGGCAGTACTGTCAGTGACCGACTGCTCCACCCTAGGTGTGAGAAGGAGCGCTATCGGAAGTCTTTCCTCCCCGCCGCGGTTAGGCTGTACAACCAACACCGACCTAAGCGGAGATCATTACACACAGAGAACTGAAATATCTCTCTGCCTGTTAAATCCCCTCCCCCCCTCTGCTACGTCCTATCTGTCTGTCTGCTATTAATGTAATGCCTCTCACCTTGGAACATTCCTGTACATGTTGTATTTGTATTTGTATCTGCTTATCTTATCTTTGCTGCTGTAACACACTGAATTTCCCCACTGTGGGACTATTAAAGGACTATTATTATTATTATTATTATAATATTGCAGCCAGGCAAGTTCAAGAGACACATGTGCGAATTTGTTGGTACTTTTTAGCTGCCATAATCCTCTATCCATGGACCCAGGATGTGTCATATGGGAAGGGTTGTGGAAGTGCTTGCATAGTGTGAACAGTCTTGGACATACATAATGCATTTCTATGGTAGAATGAGCACTTATTTCTAAGATGTGTAATTTTCGAGATAAAATTAAAGTAATGTAAAGCTTTTTTTCTCTGGAAGGGAAGATTCAGAAAAGTCTTCAGAAGTAGCTGTTAGACACTGAAAGTAAACAGCAGTAATTTATTGACTATGGATAGAGGTTGTGTTTATTCAGCTGTGTTGTCTGCTGTGACATAGAACTGTTTAATTTTCCTGAATGTGCCTGTTTGTCCTGGCGCTTCACATCTTTAAATGAGATCATTCGGCTAGTATAGGTGATTCACACATTGTTTTTGTTGTATGCCAATTTGCTTTCCATTTCAATGTCAAATTATGCCTTACTATTATTTACAGCACACTCCGTATATGAGACATATGCACTTGGCAGATCCAAGATATCAAATTTCAATATATACATAAGAGATTAAAACAGGCACTGATGACACTGCACGCTCATGAATGTTCATGAATATATTAATATGTATACTTGAGTTTTCACCGTCTATAAGAAACAAACTACACCTGCAAAAGTTGAGCGTGATTCCATAAAATACAGTGATGCTCCGGACACCCAAGCCTTTAGAAATACACTGACCTCCCAGTGAAAAATCAATCGCAATTGTGTCTGATACACAAGGCATAAGAAGATTACAAATGATGCTCTTTGAAGTCTCAGAATTTTACCTGGAATCTGAATTGGCTTCACATCATTTCTTTATAATGACAATTATTTTTCTCCAGAGGCTAAAAACATCACACTGGTGGTAGTTATAGGCAGATGGCTCTTAGCAACTATAAGTGTTAGGTCACAACATGTTTTACTTTACTACATCAGTATATCATTTACTACTTACTGCAAAACAACATATACGGCACAGAATGCCTATAGTTATATTTAGTTGCCACTCTGTGAAAATATATATTTCAAGTACATGGCAAAATGTGGTTCAACCCATTCTGATTCATAATCTCAATTTCAAACTAGACAGCGCATTGTAGTGCAAGGAACATTATGCGGTGCAGCATCGTACATTTAGATAGTCCAATAGATGGATATTTTTTTTTTTTTAAAAGCCATGCTCAAGTGCAATGGGGGAGTGTAAGAGCCTGCAAGGGAAACATCGGGGGCATGTGCTGGAATTCAACAAGCTGCATCATAGCTGTAGGATAGGAACACACTTTCATTAGGGTTCATATCACATACAAAATAGAGCTTTAAAAGGGTTTCCATTCTAATGCATTGGGCCTTTATTGTACAGTCATATTCCCCTAATTCAATACAGAAGTGAAATGCTCCTTCAAGTAGTGCACGTGCAGAGATATCCATCCCAATACCATGTATAGCAGCTCTGTACATATGGCCTGTGCAACACCAACGGGAGGCTGGACAGCTCTGTATAGCCTCCATGTCCATGGCTCTGCTGTGTGCATAATGCCTAAAGACGGTTCAAGCCAAAGATAATCCAAAAGGTAAAGTACGTGGCAGGTTCTATAAGCACAGTTATTATTTGTTTTGAACTCTGTGATGAAGAACAGATTTCCAGCATTAAAGGTGCAGTACAACCCCAAAGACATATTGATAGGGAATGTAGACTGTGAGCCCTATACGGGACAGTGAATGACAATGTCTGTAAAGCGCTACGGAATAGGATGGTGCTATAGAAGTAAGCAAAATAAATAATAATAAATAAGAGAAGTGTGAATATGACATCTTGCTACACAGTATAACCATTTGGAATTACAAGACAATAAAAAGGCATTTAGCATCAAATTCATTTTAAAATTTTACATACTTATGTACAGACACATGACATAATTCAATTGGCGTAAACTGTAAAATACATTTGTGAAACAGCACTTTTTTAACAAGTCACATGAAGGAAAGGATCAAACAAAGCAGATACCATAGAATTATTTTTCAGGCAATGCTCAATGGGAAGAAAAGTATGCAAATTATCTCACAGCAGTCAAACTGCAGACAGCCCTTCTTATAGTGCTTGCCCCTCACCAATACACAGAAGATTTACTGGATTACAGGATCCGTGAAGCTGAGCGGAGTTCGCGATGCCACAACACTTTGGTGGGAATATGGCTGCATGTGATCATTGAACATTATCTGCATCCTTAGTTGGACACAACAGTGAACAGGGAACCTTCAGCTTCCTGCTCCACCATTCATGGACCTGCTTTTAATGTCTGTGGCTCAGTGCACACCTGTGGCATCAAGCCGGAGCCAAAAGAAATATAGGTGGAGAGCACGCCAGGGGAACAAGGATGGGTAAGTGCTACAGTGTGTAACAGTTATTTATGTGGCATACCAAGCCACTGGGGAGCTTTATTACCTACCTGACTGGGGACCACAGGGGAGCATTATTAGGTGCCTGGGGGCCACTGCCGCCATATACTGTGTGTTGGGCCACTGGAAAGAATGATACTATGTGAGGGTCATTAAGGGACCATGGTGATGGTAAAAAAAATTCCTTTGGGCACTCCTAACAAATTATTTTTAGAAAAAAGAAAAAAAAACTGAAGTTGTGACGTGGTTTTAAGTTCAGATTCTGAGGTTACAGCTGAAACATGTTAAATATATTTCTCTGACTTGTAAAATTAGAAAACCTCACCAAAAACCGCCTCAAAACACCCTCAAAGATATTATGTACTTCCAACCACCCTCCCCACTTGGAACATATAAAACCCCATCTTTTTCCAGGGGTGCTCAGAGTCTGAAAACATTAAGAAACGCTGGTCTAAGCCATTTTATCCAATAACCCTGTCCTGATGAGAAACACACACCACAAAACACAGCTGTCTAGAGTTGGGGGTCTCAGGTTTTCCCTGATATGCACTAGTTTGCATACTTTTCCCTTTGAGCACTGCCTAAAGTCAAGTCCTTACTATGTTTGTTAAGGAGAGTTTACTTAAAAGGAGTCTACTACTTCTCCCAAGTAAATTCAACTGCCATCACCGTATTACAGAGCACATTACAGCGATAAACAACATATCTTTGTCATGTATGTCACTTCTGGAAATTTGGAGAAAACCAACTTTGAAGTCTTATGCACATTTTTTTTTTTTTTTTTTTGAACAAAAACTCTTTATTGACAACACATCTTATTTCCACAAGGAATGACAAAGGGTTTGCGACGCAGCGCACTGAGTTACAATTCCACAATCAATGACTAAGAGTCATCCTTAAGGGATGTGGCGCAGCATATATACATGCATATATATATAGTATTATACATATGCATGTATTAGTCTTATACAAATGAGTTAGCTGGTACACTGGAGGTGGATCTTCAGGACTGGGAGCACTGCTCTTTCCACTCAGACTCCTACCATCTACTGTCTGCACCACTCCTTACAGTGAGAGTGGTTTCTCCCACTGCCATGACATCACCCATCCTACTTGAGCAGAAAGAGTGGTGCACAGACTGCATCATTTGCAGAAGATTTCAAAGTTGTTTTTTGTGAAATCTACAAAAGTTACATGCATAACAGAGGATGATGTTTATCACTGCAATGTTCTCTGTAGCATGGTGGTGACAGCTGAATCTACTTGAGGAAGGTTATGGACTCCCTTTATTCCACTTTCATAGAATGCCACTGAATGTAGTCTGCATTCAGCAGAACGCCACACCTCATACCTGTGAGCCGTAGACTATATACGCAGTATCTCTTGCAGTCATTTTCTTTTAACTGTTTATAGTCAAAGGTCTCTATGTGTACTGGGAAAGGATGGCATGAACAAGCTACATTAATAGTCAATAAAATGGGTGACGGTTGGCATTATTACAATAACCAAGTTACAGTAAATCCACACGACAGACTGGAACAACTTGTCTGTATACAGCAGATACAAAACTCTATGCAATAATGACAAAACTGCATGTTATCAAAGTTAATTTCATAGATCCAGATTTGCAAACATAGTTTGCCACATGAGACCTTAGAAACCAATTACAACACTTACTGGAGCTTCAATAGTTTCCTGTGTGTCATCCAACATTTGGACTTTGAATGGAAAAGACTTGCCATGTGGTGACAGAGGTGGCTTGGTTCCATGTTCTAAAGTGCTGATGCCTGCACTCTCTGAAGCCCCTAACCGAGAGGCTGCTGTCTGCTGCTGCTCTGTTTCCCCCATGCTTTGTAAATCCACTGCCTCTTATTGTGTGCCACTGTGAAAAAAACAGAAAGAAATTAACTAATACATTATTACTCATCTTAGCACACAGAACTGTAAATATAAGGTGGTTGTACATATAGCTAGTTGCAAAATAAGTTACCAAAACATCATAATGGTAAATCTATTAGCATAAAGAGAAGCTAAAATTGAGCCACTCACTCTGGAGGACCCAAGCACAATCGCTAAAACCAGTAGACAGACAATGGATTCCAGTGGTATGCAGTGTAATGCTTTTTCTCTCATTTTTTTCATGCTGCATAGGGCTCAAATACAGAGTCATCTTCATCTGCCACAAGGTTTCATGGCTGTGTGCTATGCATTTTTTTTTTTTTTTTTTTTTTAGCCATGAGTGCAATTCCATAAAAAAATTTATATAAAAACAGGGCTGTGGAGTCAGTACGCCAAAGCCCCGACTCCGACTCCTCAATTTCCCCTGACTCCGACTCCAACTCCGACTCCGACTCCACCAAAATAGGCACCGACTCCGACTCCACGACTCCGACTCCACAGCCCTGCCACTGCTAAACCTTATAGGTTCACTCAGAACTCAGTCCCATCATTATATGAGGAATAGAACAGACCTTTACAGGACATTTCATCATTTTCAACATTTCATCATTTTCCCAAATTCTTAGGAAAATATATTCAGCACATACTGCATTGTACTACTAACTGTACCAATTTATTATATATTTTGGGAGTCGGAGTCGGTCCATTTTATACCGACTCCGACTCCACCAAAATAGGCACCGACTCCGACTCCACGACTCCGACTCCATAGCCCTGTATAAAAATACATATAATTCCATAAATAGAATTTTTCACATCTCAGTTTTCAAGGATACCTCAATAGACTCAAGCCTATGAAGGATGCATGAAAAAGGAATACACTGAGATGTACAGCATGGTCAAGTGAATAACCTCTAACAAAGGAAAACAAGTTGAGGAAAATGCTTCCTAGAATCTATCATTCAAGAAAATGAATTCGAGAAGTCTGAATAACTTAATTAAGACTCTTTGAATGTGGAGACAAAGGAGCGTGAGCAATATATGAGAAGACTGATATGCCCATGTGTACTCCAGATGTGATTACATACAACCTATGTAGCATGGCAACCTTGGAAATAATTATACAGCTTTCTAATACATGCATATAAAATTAACTAGTTATATCACATGAGCAAACAAGCTTTATAAATTGCCAGATGGATAAGTTACCTTATGTAAACTGATCAGTGCAAGAATTGCAACTACAGTGGGTATGGAAAGTATTCAGACCCCTTTAAATTTTTCACTGTTTCATTGCAGCCATTTGCTAAAAGCAAAAAAGTTCATTTTATTTCTCATTAATGTACACTCAGCACCCCATCTTGACAGAAAAAAAACAGAAATGTAGATATTTTTGCAAATTTATTAAAAAAGAAAAACTGAAATATCACATGATCATAAGTATTCAGACCCTTTGCTGTGACACTCATATTTAACTCACATGCTGTCCATTTCCTTCTGATCCTCCTTGAGATGGTTCTACTCCTTCATTGGAGTCCAGCTGTGTTTAATTAAACTGATTGGACTTGATTGGGAAAGGCACACACCTGTCTATATAAGACCTCAGAGCTCACAGTGCATGTCAGAGCAAATGAGAATTATGAGGTCAAAGGAACTGCCCAAGGAGCTCAGAGACAGAATTGTGGCAAGGCACAGATCTGGCTAATGTTACAAAAGAATTTCTGCAGCACTCAAGGTTCCTAAGAACACAGTGGCCTCCATAATCCTTAAACGGAAGAAGTTTGGGACGACCAGAACTCTTCCTAGACCTGGCCGTCCAGCCAAACTGAGCAATCGTGGGAGAAGAGCCTTGGTGAGAGAGGTGAAGAAGAACCCATAGATCACTGTGGCTGAGCTCCAGAGATGCAGTAAGGAAATGGGAGAAAATTCCACAAAGTCAACTATCACTGCAGCCCTCCAACAGTCAGGGCTTTATGGCAGAGTGGCCCGAAGGAAGCCTCTCCTCAGTGCAAGACATATGAAAGCCAGCATAGAGTTTGCCAAAAAACACATGAAGGACTCCCAGACTATGAGAAATAAGATTCTATGGTCTGATGAGACGAAGATTGAACTTTTTGGCATTAATTCCAAGCGGTATGTGTGGAGAAAACCAGGCACTGCTCATCACCTGCCCAATACAATCACAACAGTGAAACATGGTGGTGGCAGCATCATACTATGGGGGTGTTTTTCAGCTGCAGAGACAGGACTACTGGTTGCAATTAAAGGAAAGATGAATGCGGCCAAGTACAGAGATATCCTGGAAGGAAGACTGGGCCAAAGGTTCACCTTCCAACAAGACAATGACCCTAAGCACACAGCTAAAATAACAAAGGAGTGGCTTCGGAACAACTCTGTGACCATTCTTGACAGGCCCAGCCAGAGCCCTGACCTCAACCCAATTGAGCATCCCTGGAGAGACCTGAAAATGGCTGTCCACCAACGTTCACCATCCAACCTGACGGAACTGGAGAGGATGTGCAAGGAAGAATGGCAGAGAATCCCCAAATCCAGATGTGAAAAACTTGTTGCATCATTTCCAAGAATACTCATGGCTGTACTAGCTCAAAAGGGGCTTCTACTCAATACTGAGCAAAGGGTCTGATTACTTATGACCATGTGATATTTCAGTTTTTCTTTTTTAATAAATTTGCAAAAATATCTACATTTCTGGGGGGTTTTCTGTCAAGATGGGGTGCTGAGTGTACATTAATGAGAAATAAAATAAACTTTTTTGCTTTTAGCAAATGGCTGCAATGAAACAAAGAGTGAAAAATTTAAAGGGGTCTGAATACTTTCTGTACCCACTGTATATGTTGTCCATGGGTTGAAGCTGTATTCTATAGACCACTGATCAATGATCCCCAACAACAAATATCTGCATTAAATGTACATTTATATATTTATAACTACTGTATGAACTAGAACCTACTTCAGTTTGAACAACTACAGCTAGGACTAATCGGATTCTTTCCAATCGTAAGAAAATGGTTTTGTGTAAACACTCCATATAAAATAATCATTCTAATATCAAAGCAGACACTGGAATCATAGAGGAGCTCCTCTCAATGTGCCTGTGTACAAAGGAGCCCATCGGCAGGATTTAGGCCTCCAAACTGCCAAAACCTATCATTATGTTTAAAGCGGGTTGATTTACATGGTACATGGGAAAATGTTGGGGTCCTTTCAGTTGCTATAGTTTTTTGTCTTTCACATCAATTGCAAGACTGTGTAGTGTCGTACCACCTGTGATACCTGAGCCATAATAATGGAATTGACCTGTAATGGGTTCTGATATTGCACTAGTAGTAACAGTATGTATGAGCCTTTTGTTTACATTAGTATTTTTATTTTTTTTTTTTTATTATTACTTACCAATAATTTTGTTACTTGTTCCTTCCTTGTTCTGGTTAAGCACCTCCACCCTCTTGTCAACTTGCTGCATTCAGAGTTATTTTTCTCCATTATACTAAATCTAGCAGAAGAGCAAAGGTCTGCTAATATCAAAGCAGACACTGGAATCATACAGGTGCTCATTTCATTGTACCTGGATTTAGGGCACCAAACTGCCAAAACCTATCATTCAGGAGACTAACTGCTTTACAACAGAAAAAATGCTTTCTGAGCTCATGTTAAAATATTACACTCCCTCTATTTGGATATGCAAAATTAAGAGAAATACAGGTTCATCTCAATAAACTAGAATATTTTTGAAACGTTCATTCACTTCAGTAATACAATTCATAATCAGCGTCTTCCATGATTGTGTGTCCTACTGAACCAGACTGAGGGTCCATTTAAAGGCTTAGGAAACCTTGGCAGGTGACACACTGAATTTACAATGCTGAACTTTTTTACAATATTCTAATTTTCTTAGATTTGGGTTTTCATTACCTGTAATCCATAATCAACATTTACAGAAATAAAACACTTGAAATAGAACACTCTGTGTATAAAGAATCTAGAAAATATAGATTTTAATTTAATTACTGAAATAAATGTTTCAATGATATTCTAATTTATTGAGATGCACCTGTACTGCCTCTGTCTGGGTATCAATACACCTTTGCAGAAGAATGATGACTCCCTTCCTGAGGAATGGAAATTTCAAGAAGACAGACAATCACTTGAATGTTCTCATTCTGAACCTCAGCCAATAACCCCCAGGGAACACATGCACTCATTTAGCTATCGGCATCCCCATAGTAAGAAGGCTCACAATAACCAAGCCAAAAAGACAATACACAAAGTAGAACACCGCATTTATCATACCTAAATATAGCTTGTCACAAAACATTAATCAGTTAAACATTTTAGAAATCTGTGCAACATAAAACATGAGATTCTAGGCAATAGAGTACAAGGGCATCAGGAGTTGTAGGAATTCTAAACTACTGGCATATAAAATTCTGGAATATTCAATGGGGCGATTTAGTAATACTGTCTAAAAGTATTGGAAGAGTGAAGAAATCAGGCGATACCTTTTAGAGGCTGAGTATATTTATAAGTAAGCTTTCAGAAGTGCTAGCTTCCTTCATCAGACATGGTGTTAAAGTATGACAGTGTAAAGTTAGGCTAGACCAGCGATCAAGCACCATCTGCACTCCTGCTGTTGTGAAACTACAATTCCCAGCACGCATGCTTGCTTGCTTAGTTGCTTTTGAAACTCCCATAGATGTAATGGGAGAATACAGGGAGTTTCACAATAGCTGGAAACCAAAGCCCAGGCAATATAAGCCACTCCCCCAAAGCACTTTTCCCTAATTTCTATATGAATAAAAGTGATTTACATGAAAATGGGGCTCTGAATAACAGACATATTTGGAAACTGTAAAAAACACTCTACAAGGTAATAGTATTAGGTTTTTAACAAATTGACTGCTGACAGACTCCCTTTAACCCTTTCCCAACAGCTATCATAATAGTTCGGATGTTGGGAATTTAAATAAGGTGGCCGCTTAGACACTGATCACAGCCATTAAGCATGTCATGTGTAAGAAGACAACAAAATACAGCCAGCATTTTGCTCCTTCTTTATCTTTTGATCCATCAGCCTTGTTCTAACAATGAATCACTACAACAGACCGCGATCACTGCAAATGCTTATACACCAATAACATTTTGTGAAAATAATTACGATAATTGCACTCTAAATAATTAGCTGTGATGCTTAGTAATGAGGCATTCATGCTTTTATTCTCTGATTTCTTTCCATGTATTTTGCATTTAATGTATCCAGTTGCTTTCAAAGAACTAAATTTGTAGCAGCCGCAAATGTCAGTTTATTGTTCACACAAGTAACTGCAAACTACTTTATTATGTGTTCTATATAACAAAAACAAAAGCCTGCCACTGCAAATATGATTTTGCAATTCGGATTTCAGCAATTTATAGATGTAAATACTGAATGACAAATAAAAGCTTTTGGTGTGCTGCTGAGGCCCATGATTGCCAGCAGTGATCAAGTGTTGTCAACAATATCCCTACACTTCCAGGGAACAAACACTTTAGAGGAGACCCAGGGATTAGGGGGTTCAACGTGATATTTTGCACCCTTGCCTGCCTTTTCCCCAATATTATCTGGACTTAGACAACACCTTTAAAAGCTATGGACACCCTTCCACTAAATTTTTTAATTGTTCACTTCCTTACTGAATGCAAAGATGAACAGCTTTTTAAGTAGTCTTCTTTAAAAGTTTCCTACCATGTTGCTGCTGTAGAGATTGTGTAACTCCATCATGTAGCTGGCTGTCCTGCTGAATCCTACATAGATCAGATAGCACTGCTCCAGGTTCTCTCAGTTTTAGAGTAAAGCAGGAGTAGCAGGGAGGGAAGGAGGTTGTACATTGCAGATCAGAATGTTGAAAAGGAGGAAAACCAATCCAAGTTTTGAGGGCAGGGTAAACCACACAGGCTCTAGACAAGGAGGAAACCAAAGGGGGAGCCAAGACTATATATTAGTGTACAGAGGAAAAACTTACAGCACAATGTGGAAACAGGGGAGGGGGAGTTTTTCAAAGTCTACTTGCACATAGAGAGAAGATCCATAAATTAATTTGTGAAGGCAGAAGCTTCAGGGACACGTATACCTAACATGCAGCATGTATTACTAGAAGTGAGATGTCCACATGTGCAAGTTCTGAAACAAGGAGCTGGTTACAAAATGCATTTGAGGACGTCTGAATGAATGAAGGATTGCATAATGTAGTCCAGAACTTAGGGCAACCACTAACATATGTAAAAACTATTTTTCCATGTCAAAGTTGTATAACTTTTTGGATTTCTTTCTACTGATGACCTATGGAAAATGTTACAATAATAATAATACTACTACATTTTATTTATATAGCGCCAACATATTCCGCAGCACTGTACAATTTGTAAGGTTCAAGAACAGACAAAAAAGATACATTACAAAGAAATAGTCAATTCACACACTGGCACTGAGGGCCCTGCTTGCAAGAGCTTACAATCTATGAGGTAGAGGGGGTACACAAGAGGTAGCAGGGGCGGCATCGGAGGTAGCATTGCTTATACAATGGTCACACAATTTTGTAATAGAGGTTACTGTCATTACACATATATAAAGCTGTATAAGCAGTCAACAGTCATGTCCTTTAACGTGCAGATGGTGCCTGGACATATAAAGTTAGTCTGATACAGCATCATATATTGTGAGGTAATGTGGGAACATGAACAGAGGAGGGCACGTTTTAGAGATTCTAACTACGGAAGGGTTTAGATAAGGAGTTGTGATAGGCCTGTCTGAAAAGATATGACTTTAGTTTGCGCTTGAAGCTGTAGAAATTGGGGGTTAATCTGATAGTCTGGGATAGAGCATTCCAGAGAAGTGGTGCAACTCGGGAGAAGTCTTGTATACGAGCGTGGGAGGTTTTGATAATAGGCAATGTTAGTCTTAGGTCATTGAGTGAACGGAGAGCACGGGTTGGGCGATAGACAGAGATGAGGGAGGAAATGTAGGAAGGTGCAGCATTATGGAGAGCCATGTATTCTGTATTAAACAGGCAGCCAATGTAATGACCGACACAGACCGGAGGCATTGCTGTAGCGTCTAGACTGAGAGATGAGCCTGATCGCTGCATTCAGAATAGACTGTAGAGGGGAGAGTTTAGTAAGGGAAAGACCGATTAGTAAGGAGTTACAGTAGTCAAGGCGAGAGTGCATATTCTGGAGATGTTTTTGAGGTGGAGATGACATGAGCGTGCAAGTGACTGGATATGGGGGGTGAAGGAAAGGTCTGAGTCAAACATAACCCCGAGGCAGCGGGTATACTGCCTAGGAGTTATGGTAAGGCCAGAGACTGCAATGGAGATACCAGGGACAGATCTATTAGATGGTGGAAACAGCAGTAGTTCAGTCTTTGAGAGATTCAGTTTCAGATAGAGCAAAAACATGATATTTGAGACAGCAGAGAGACAGGTCACTGGTGTTCTGTATTAGTGCAGGGGTGTTGTCACGTGATTCCCTATATAATTGGGTGTCATCAGCATAAAGATGGTACCGGAAGCCAAATCTAGTGATGGTTTGTCCAATGGGGGCCGTGTAGAGGGAGAAGAGCAGGGAGCCTAGGACCGAGCCCTGAGGAACCCCAACAGCAAGAGGAAAAGGTGAAGAAACAGAGCTCGCAAATGATATACAAAAAGTGCCGTCAGAGAGATAAGAGGAGAACCAGGAGAGTGCGGTGTCCGTGAAGCTGACAAAGCGGAGCATAGTGAAGAGGAGTTCATGGTCAACAGTGTCAAATGCTGCTGAGAGATCTAGAAGAATAAGAAGAGAGAAGTCACCTTTGGATTTAGCCGTCAGGAGATCATTGGAGACTTTTGTGAGGGTTGTTTCAGTAAAGTGCAGAGTGTGGAAGCCAGATTGTAAGGGGTCAAGAAGAGAGTTAACAGAAAGCGGATTAAACGAGAATAGACCAAACGTTCCAAGATTTTGGAGATGAAGGGGAGGTTAGAGACAGAAGAAGAAGAAAGTAGCTGAGATACTTCCTCTTCTGTAACAGGTTCAAAAGATGAGAATGAACAGTCTGAAGTGCGGTTGGTGAGGGGATCAATGCCACCTGGGGATTGGGCAGTTATTTCCTGACGGATGTTATTGCTTGAAAATAATTCCCAGTCTTAAGCCTACAGTAACTTGACCACTTTTGTTGTACCTATACACATAAACCCACTTGAGTGATATATTAAAGTTTTTTTTTTTTTTTTTTTAATTGACCCTTAGGATAGTACATCAATTTTAGGCTGCCATAACCGCTGCAGATCAGTAGTTTCCCTGAGACAGTGCAAGCTGCTGTTCTCACTGAATGTGCTATTAAAAGCGACTTAGTACGCTCCTCAATGGCCTCTATGCTATTTAACCCCCTTTTGCCTGATGGTCTGTCATCTGCTATGGTTAATGTGTGGTCTAGGGCAGGCCTGTTTCGGCTTGCAGATATGGTTGATCCTGCGACGACGGAGTTCAGGTCCTCTGACTACTTCAACTTTACCATGAATCTCCCTGCCACAGAATGGCTTCATTACCAACAGGTGGTCCACTTTGTTCGTTCACTCCATGGGTCTCTAATTGTTTCTCTCCCCACTAAATTCGAGAAGACTTGTCGAGCGAGGACTTCTACTAGAGGTCTTACCTCATCTATCAGCTGGATAATCCCTTTAAACAAAAAAAAACTTTTACCACCTCCACCAACTCAAACTCTTTGCATGCTTCAAAAGGTCAGCTCCACTGATTCTGGCACAGCTAGAATTTTTTTTTTCTCTAGCCTCCCCCATTTCTGGGTAATCAGTACTGTTAGTTTCAGCACAATCAGTATCTCTGCTGTCAGGTGGGTGGTCCCTCTCTGTCTGCTCCAACCAAGGACCACCTACCTGACAGTAGAGAGCATGATTGTGCTGAAAGTAACAGAAATGATTACCCAAGAACAGTGGTGGCTACAGAAAAAAATTCAATCTGCGGCAAAATAACTAGAGCGGCACCTGCTCAAGGATAGAATTAATTGGATTTGGTGTAGGCAGTGAAAGGTCATCTTTAAGTGTTTCTTTTCCAGGAAAAAAAGAAGGTCTAAATACTCAAGTGATATCTTAACAGCAAAATTATGCTAATATAGGCCTAGGTATGGTTCGTATTAGTTAGTGAAAGGAATATGAAATAATAATATGGCCATAAAGGAGATGCCACTGTTGTGCTTTTCCATTTTAGTTGTGTGGCTCCCTTGTTGTGGGCCTACTTGCTTTATAGATGCTCTTCGTATATATCTTTTATTAAAAAATTCTAAATTACGATAAAAAAAAAAAAAAAAAAAAAGAAGGAGATGCAGCTGAGTCTTTGGCTGCGGTAGGCACACGTGGCCACCAATGATCACAGGGTACTACAGTTAAAGACTTGTATAATTATGCAATGTATAGTAACCACACATGGGCAAAGACTGTCTGCCACTATATTACAGCGCGGCTTAAAAAAAAGAAAGTTTTATTCAGATATGGGCCGTTGTGCATATTTGCATTCACATGTCCGGCTAACAGGATGGCAATTTCTCCATGTGCAATGATTAACTAGTCATTGTAAGGAAGACAATGCCTCTGATTTCACTTGCTGAACTAATGTCAAGATTCAAAAAGTAACTAGTACAGAGACAACGCAAAGTCTTGCATCAACCAACAGGAAAGAACAGTGTTGATCTAAAACTTTGTTGTGGGAAAGTTTACCCAGTGAGACAGCTATGAACTTCTTGGTAGAAAATAAAAGGAATGGGCAGTATTAGTATGCAAGGGAAGAAAAACAAGTCATGAACTATCAGGTAGCGTAGCTGATCAGACCATTATATTACTGACAGCGGGTGCGCTGCTAGAAGGAAAGCCAAGTTGCCATGGCAACACACTTTAGCAAAACTCCAAAACCAAGGGAGAAACGTCAAAGTGAGAAGAGAAATATTAAATTATTTGGCAGCAGCTGGTCAGACCAACAATTCTACTGGCTGTTTCCCACCTGGCAAAATAAAGTCCATAAAAGAATTCTGCAAGTTATTTTTTTTTTTTTTATGAAAAGTTTATTAAACACTTTAAAATATCCATACAGACGATTGCGATCCAGTAGAGGATAGCTTACAAACCAAACATACAACCCTATCCAAGACCCCCAAATCCCTCCCAACCTATCTGCAATCATGAGACAGTATTCATCAGAATGGGTCCTGTATGACAGGTCCCTAACCCAGCCCAAAGATCCTGTAAATTAGTAGCCCTCAGACAGTAGCCCTGGGCAATCAATTCATTTACTGCATTGTTTTTCAAATTTAGCATGTGCACCCCTCTTCGTGTACACACAACTCTCCAAGCATATGGCTTAGCATGCAAATAATTTCTTCCATCCCCATGGGAGAATGTGAAAACAAATGCCTCGATACGGCGTCTGACCTCCTTCTGTTCCTACTCTCACAATTCCCCTAATTAGTGAAGTTCTCATAAATATGGGTTATGGCAGGTACTTGAAACAGCCTGGTATGCAAAGGAGTCTACTGAATTCCACCAGATCTTATGAGTAAGAAGCAACGTGGGGCAGCCACTAGCCACCCCTTTTAAGGTATGAGAGTCCAAAAGCTCCAGCACCTGTTAGTTGCCCCCCTAGGGCAACAGTTTCCAACAAGGATGCCTGGAAATCCACCAGGGGGCCGTGACAGTCTGTTTGGGAAGATGATCGCATGCCTTCATGCACCATTATCTCTGTCCTTTTTTTGTCTTTTGATAAAAATTTGGTAGGGGTGCCCCGAGTCTGTAAAGGTTAGGAAACACTGCCCATGGGATTTCACCAGACAGGTCTCATGCTCCCACCCCTGGAAGTGCTAGAAATGTGCAGCCAGTTAATAAACCCAGGTGTGTGGAAGAACCAACTTCGATCATCTTTATGGAGTTGCAATTTATCCAACAATCCTAGGAATCTTTCTCTGACACACAAAATAAATGAATAGGGTATGCATCTTCTTAAACCAGTATTTTGGTATATATATTGGGGTATTATGTAGAGTTATACAATATTCAGAGCATAACTCTCTCTTTATTCATTTAGTCCAAACCAAGGCTGATAGGGCCAACTTCACCCAGATTTTGATCTTCTCTCATATTTGGCTTAAAAGGGACAGAGGCTGAATATTTATTTTTATATAGCCCCTCATTAACAAGAGACCCTGGAGATTGTTACACCCTCCATGGCTGGGGACACTGAGTCCATTTCAAGCAGCATCACAGATTTTGAACTGATCTAATACTTCCATGACCACCAACAGTGTAGAGCATATATTACTCAGAAACACCACCACATTGGTGTATAATGCTATCTGCCTGTCTAAGTTGCTAAATTTAAAATTCTCATCTCAGGGATTTTATCTAACAAAGCATGCCAGGGGTTCCACAGTTCTGTTGGAACCCCGGCTCCATCACATTTTTAAAGTTCTCAGTCAGAGCATCTAACATGTCCCACTTGTATCACAAAAACTGTGAGCAACAGGGAAAACAAAATAAAAAAAAAAACACTAATTGAAAAGTAAAACAACAATTCCCAGTTGTAACATCCTGTCAAGCGCAATAATTTAGTCAAATGTTAGTCTAAAAATAAAAATATGAGGAAGAAATAAAACCAAATCAGCAGCAAGTGTGTAAAACATAAAAGGGTACAAAGGATACACTAGTGAATGCAAATAAGATTTTAGAAGTTACGCACAAAATATCAAGAACAGCCAGTAAAAAAGACACTGACAAAAACATTAGCTAATAATGTTCTAGTAAAGAATCTGGTTACTCAGTTTTGAGGCTAAGACTAATCCTTAATGATGCCAACCTCATACAATATTGCTGTTATAGGTTATTTGCACAATGCATCAGTGTACAGATCCTGAACAGTTCCTTTAGTACGATGCCATAATACCTGCATGCATTAATGTACAGACTCCAAACGCTGTAAGTATGGAAGCATGACACTTTTGTTTTTGCGTCTGATTTGTATGGAAACTGATTATTAAAAAAATATATTGCCGGGCTCATTCACATTTATGGCAGTTCTATAAATAAATCTCATACTATAAAACAATTTATACATTTATACTATAGTAAAGTTAGCCCTCATAGCACAGGTAATTAGATTGGGGGAGGAGGCAGAACAACCCCACGGGCCCATCATCAGCATCCCAGGGACCAGGTAAGTAAATTAATGCTCCCCCCCCCCAGTACAGCGCTATGGACGAGTACTGTCAGGGAGGGCGTTCCTCACAGCCCAGCTAGACAGTCAGGAACGCCCTTCTGACAGAGGGCTGAGATCGGTAACGGCACCAATAGCTCCAGCCCTGGGGCACATAACAGGAAAGCCGACAGTGTCTGAGAACATGAAAGGTCCTCTTTAAATATGGACAAGAAAAAAAAAATAAACCCCTATGATGAATAATACTCCAAACATAAACACATAGTCCAAAGAAGGGGATTAAGAACCATCACGATTTACAGAAAGGAAAAACATCTTCAAATCAATTTCCTAATAAGTAGCTTATTTGCCCAAGAAAATGCAAAGTACATGCTTAGCATTCAAAGTACAGAATGACAACAATTCCCTAAAATAATACAGAATGAAAGAGCAGCAAATTAATACATAAAAGCCAACTCTAAAGGGAACTATTCACTACTTATTCTTCTGGATCCCTCAGTAGCATTTGACACTGTAGACCACCAACTCCTCCTCACTATGCTCCACTCTGTCGGCCTGAGGGACACTGTTCTCTCTTGGCTTTCCTCCTACATTTCTGACTGCTCATTTAGGGCAACTTTCACTGGTGCGATTTCTTGTCCTCTTTCCCTTGCTGTTGGGGTTCCCCAGGGCCCCCTCCTCTTCTCTCTGTACACAGTCCCTATTGGACAAACCAGCAGCAGATTTGGCTTTAAATACCATCTTTATGCTGAGGACACCCAGCTATATTCCTTATCCCGTGACATCAACCCTGCACTAATACAGAACACCAGTGACTGTCTCTCTGCTGTCTCTATCATCATGTCTTGTCTGTATCTGAAACTGAATCTTTCAAAAACTGAACTTCTTGTGTTCCCTCCATCTACTAACCGACCTAACCCTGATGTCTCCATTTCTGTTTGTGATCTTACTATCACACCAAAGCAGCATGCCCGCTGTCTTGATGTTGTATTTGACTTGGACCTCACCTTCACCCCACATATTCAGACACTTGCACACTCTTTTTACCTACACCTCAAAAACATCTCTAGATTTCAATCTTTTCTCACTTTGGAAACATCAAAAACCCTCATTGACGCTCTGATTCTCTGTTGTCTTGACTATTGTAATTCTCTATGATTTGGTTTCCTCTTACTAAACTCTCCCCACTACAATCTGTCCTGAATGCAGCCGCCAGACTCATCTTTCTGTCAAACTGGTACACAGACGCATCTACCTTTTGCCAGTGGCAGCAACAGTTGCCCATCCACCATAAAATACAATAAAAAATTATCACACTTATGCACAAATCCCTCTATAGTGATGCACATCCCTACATCTCCTCCCTCGTCACTGTCTACCACCCTGTCCTCTCGATTCTGCTAATTACCTTAGACTTGCATCCTATCTGAACATCCCATTCCCGCCTCCATGACTTTTCTCGAGCTGCACCGGCGCTCTGGAACGCTTTACCCCGGACAATCAGATTAATACCCAAATACAGCAGCTTCAAAACTGCCCTAAAATCATATCTGTTTAGGCAGGTTTATCACATGACCTGATCACATTGTTCTACACCTTCACACACTTAGCTAACATTTCTTATCCTAAGCTATCCTTCCTCCTCTGTTCCTAAGAACCTGACCCCTTTACCTAGAAGTTACCCTGCACTCCATGCACTTAGTATTTGTAAATTCATAGATACCGGCTCATACAACTTCAGTTATATGACCTTATTTATTAAAAGATGGCTGGGCCACTGTAGCAAAAAATCCCTCTTACCTCTTGAGGCTCTCTATTTCCTCATAGATTGTAAACTCTCACTAGCAGCACAAATACTGTCCATGTACCCTCTGATTTGTAAAGTGCTGCAGAATATGGCACTATGTAAAGTTATTATTATTATCATAAAAGACACACATGAATGAAACTTAAATATAAAAAAATATATGTTTGGGGATCTGAAAGGTACTTAGAGAGATCAATGGAGTTTATGCCAAACGCTGGTATAGGCACAGTAAATTCAACCTGTCTCAGGACAAAATTCTAAAGCTGACTTTCAGTATATTGGTAATGTGCAGTACAACCAAGTATCTGGTACAGCCATACATATTTACTGCAAACTGCCCCAGTTTTGCTCCAGTGTTATTGGTTGTGCGCTTTTTACATTTGACATGATTCACCTAAAAAAAAAAAAAAAATAAATATATATAGATATATATATATATCTATATATAATGCATAGCCAATAATGGCAGTAATTTGCAGTAAAACACCAGCACGCCTCCATACACACAAAGTGTGTGGTCAGTGTGCAATCTGTGTTTTTCACAGCTAGCACATGGACCCATTATATTCTAATAGCCCCATATACACGCCCTGTGTATTAATACGGGGCCGTGCATGGGGAAGTGAGCTGGGGCAAAACTCAGGACAGGTCTTATACCTGTCCGTTTTGCGGCTCAGACACACTGGAAGTGTCCGTGGATACCATGCATATAGCCTTATACTTGGGATACTAGATTTTTATACACAACTACTTTTTTCTATCAAATCAAGTTGTAAGGGGCAACATTTATACCTACAAGATAGTGCCAGCCATGTCAGCTGCAGCAGGTCATACACTTTAAAAATTCGTGGGCCAAAGGGTGAAACATTATTTTGGCCTGAAAGCTCTTTTTTCAACTTAACATTAAAAAAAAAACGCATGCTCACGTGAGTATGAATGTTATTTTCAATGTGGTGGGAACAAATGATGAAGCAAGTTAAAATTCAACATCCTACGTTCTACAATAAACACAAAGGGTTTTTTTTCTCTCTCATTACTATCATGTTTGGCTGGCAGATAAACAGTGGTGGAGGGTGGGTTGGTGGAATTAGCCAAGATGATGTTGCTTGTGTTAGGTTTATAAGAAAGTTTATGAGAAAGTGAAAAAGGTGAAATGACTGATCTCAAGACATGTATAAAACGATTGTAAATTTTGAGTCAAAAATGTGACAAGATAGGAGAGGTGCTGTGCTACAATCTTATTTAACTCTGTGAGAGTTATAGAAACAGTGTAGAACAGCCATGTAACGCCGGACCACCTCACTGTGGTGGAGGTAGCGCTATTCTTATCTCAGCCATGAAAGGCTTAGATGTGTTTAACCCTTTTATCTGCTTGTCTACCAATAGTTGACTATATATGGTACTTCCAGACATCTTGTTTATTCTATACAATGACATATCTGTACGTCCTTGTAGAAATAGCAGCTGCACAAGATAGGTTCACAAAGTCAGTGATTCTCAGAAATATGGCAGGGTCAAACACTATATACACAGCACTCAATGGGTACTGTGTATGCAGCTATAGGAGCCGCCACGATGCAGCAAAAATAATTTTAAAAAAAAATTATTTTTTTTTTTTGGGTCACTACCCACATCAAAAACTTGCCCCAGCGACACAAAACTATGTGGCACCTACATGAAAATTACTGTAACAGAGAGGGAAAACTATTCAAGAAATTTTTAGCAGCACTTTGTGCTATTAAATAAATCAGAATAACGTGAAAAATGTTTCCACTTTTTTTTATTTACATTTTCCACAATATTTTTAAAAAAAAAAACAAAATTATTAATTTTGTTAACATTTTGAGGTGGTTAAGGATGGGGGGGATGGATATTAACAGGGATTTTTTTTTACCTAACTTCAGTGTTAATTTAAAGGGATTTCACAGGACTAAAATATTAATGACCTATCCTAAGGTAACATAATGAATTTAGATCAGCGGGGGTCCAACACCTGGGACACACAGGTCAGCTCATCAAAGCCACAGTGGGCAGTGCTCCAGGTGAATGACACCACTGCTCCTAACATGCTATGTGAGGTCACGCTTCTGGCATCTGTACTATACACAATAATAGACTGGAAGTAGATAGCTATGGTCCCTTTGTAGTGGTGGGTGCCACACTGCAGCTCTGCTTCCATTGTAGTTAATAGGAGCTGTATTTCTGACACCAGGCCACTATATAAAGCATGAAAACAACTACTTCTAGGCCAATGTTGTATATAATACGTGTGTATAATTATGGCCTATTCTAAGGGTAGGCCATAGTAAATGAAATCTTGGACAAGCTCTTAAATAAACCATACTGCAAAGTTTGTTCCCTTCACCTGCAATATATTTTTGTAAAATAAATAAAAGTTTACTTATGCTTTAAAGGTTATAGCTGAAATAAACGTTTTTTTAATCTAATGTGTATGAGCACCACAAGCCTGAACCGAAACCAATTTTCACCTGCATAATCCCCTTTTGCACTTTTTAGAATACAGACACTTTCCCTGCAAGAATTATCAGATTAAGTCATTGTAACACAAGACAGAAGTGAACATACATGACAAGGTAAGTAATGAAAATCATAATACTTAGCTATTGCTACAGTAATTTGTTTTAGGGTGTTGCCTGTTTAAAGTCTTAGTTTTTTTAAAGAATAATTTACATTTGGAACTAAAAGAGAGGGGGGTAATTTGGCTACCACGTACATGTCAGCATTGCGTCCAATTTAAACATTACATTGCCAGACAGACCCAAGGGTGATTTCAAGTCAAACTTTTGGAAGGCGGCTAGAATGAATACAAGTTTCCTCTGTGACCTGTAATAGATATACGTGGACAGAATATCGAGAGTTATGTTTTTGAATAAACAAAGTATTTGATTGCTAGTCTTACAGAAGCAATTAAAGTCTTTAAGATCTGAACATATCTTAATAAGAGATCTCTGGTTTCAATAAATTAGTTTCACTTAAACTAGCAGCAACATGCTGCCATACAGCAAATAAAAGATACTGTCACCTCCATGACCATTTTTTATTGCTCCAAAGTATCAAACAGAAAATGCAAAGCAATTTTGTAAAGTGTAATAATTGTAAAGTCAAAACTATTAGTTTGTGTTTACAGCTAATATGGAGAGAGCTGTGTCTCCTTGGTAAAAGACTTCAAACAAACCCTGTGTAGTCCTTCCCAGCTGTTCCCCATTTCTCCCAACATACATTAGATATGTTAGCAAGAAATATGTGACACAAGAATGGAAATATACTTCTTAACTACTATACTATAACTAGAGTATCAAACTACACAGGATTCAATCATAGTACGTTAAAGGGATTCTTTCATTAGGTTTAGGCAAATTTGCCTAACAACATGTTGGAATAGCCTTTAGAAAGAAAGGAAAGGGATAGGATAGCCTCTCTCTTTTCTCCAATGCCGTTTTTGAAAGAAATACTTTATTGTTATATGCTAATTCTGTGCATGGCGCACAGGGGGCGTTCCCCCTGTGCTCCGAGCACAGCACCGTCATATCCAGTATTCCGCCTCCTCTTGTGGCACACTCCTTCATGTGAAGAGATCCTTCTCTTCTTATTCTTCGCAGCGTAGGAAGCAGCACTTCTCACTACAGCACATGCGCATGAATTTGCCTAAATCTAATGAGAGAATCCCTTTAAGATGCATATGTCCAAAACAGCTGTAAACCCAAAGCAATAAGTATTTGCAATGTTGCTTCATTTTTCATTTTAGATGCACTGTGACAATTAAAAAACGGCTGCAAAGGCTCCTCTTTAGGTTCTCCAGCTCAAATCACAGCTATATGGAAGAAAATGAAAACTATGTACCCATCGTACCTGGTGACCTCACAGCCTTGACTCATTTGAAGCAATTTTCTAGTGCCACATCAATTTTTAAAAGTGTCTAGAAAAAGGGATGCGACAAGGAGGAGTCATAAAATATGTCATATTAAAGATGTTCCCAATTTTTTGCTGCAGAATATCGGTGAATAAGTACAGCCGCCATGACGCCAATAAAGACGAGAAAATTGCCCAACATGTCTAGAGCGCTGCATCCAATTAACCATTTTGATAAAATCAGGCAGCCTCAGCCACTATTGATAAATTTCCCTTCTGGATCTCAATGTATGTTGTGCATCTGCTGTATAGACTTATGTGTGTAAACACCGTATGTTATCCACTTCAGTGGTTTCATTCTACAATAACAAGTGGTTAAAGGGAGCAAAGAACATGCATTTCTGCTAGAACGTTATGCACCTGTGTTCATATCTATATTTATTACATAATTTTTTTTTTTTTCAATTTGGATGAAATGAGATGGAAAACGGAACATTGCAAATTGTATTGTGGCCACATGCAACTCCAAGCATAACCTATAGCACTAGCAGCTGAAAAAGACTTCTACTGTAGTATGGATCAACAGTGCCTGAATCTACAGTGGTGCAGTACATAGAGATTACGATATAGGACCATATTTTTATCTCCAGTTCACATTTGTGTGATGTTTTTTTGTTTGTTTTTCTATAACCATGGATATGGACCCAATGGGGGAATTTATTAAGATTGCCATTTCCTACACCAGTCTTAATAAAGGCCCCAACTTTTGCTAGGTGTGCCTGAATTATCAAGAGGGTCCAGCCTCTTAATAAATAAGGAGAATGCCCATGCACCAGAATAGACATGTACGCGAGTCAGGAATGGTCTAGATTTTCTGTATAACTTTTGCCGGTTTTCTGGCATCCGTTAGAATAAATATGACATGCTGAGGCGTCTCCACCCCGATCTCCACTCACATTTTCAGAAAGTGGCGAGCAAGGTACAGAACAGAAAAGGCTGTAAAACCAAAGAGGCGCCACAATATCACCTGTCTATGCTAGAAAACTGGCGCAGATGAGTTGATAAATTCTGCCAATATTTTTATTAGTTACCTGCAATGAGAGTGAATACTGATGGGAAAAAAACACAACACATTATCAGCATAATTCTTAAAAATAACAGCAATACTTAACATGGAAGAAACTCTGGCCAAATAATAAACAAGTACTTAGTTGTGCATTTCAATACACAAATGTGAATGAGGTCAGTAACTTAGGTATGGTGTTTTTCCCAAAGAAACTGGAAACTATTCTTGAACTAGAAGCAGTCCTTCACATACAAATAGGTTTACTGTATGTGACAATTCTTTTCAACTGAAATCTGTGGGGCGGGTTGGGCAGCATAAAAAAATAAAAGCCAACAGCAGATAATGCATCACTGTGTAAGATAACTGACAGTTCTCCAGCAATCTACTGAAGTATCTAGTAGGCAGTGTGTTGTATACGTAAAATATGTAGCCTACAAGTTACATTGTAACAACGCAGCTGGCTACCATACAAAATGATGGGCAAGAACTAACAGAGCAGTCATTCAAGCAGCCCTAGAGCTAGAGCGTCAAGTAGTTTTGCATACTGTAGTTGCACAGGATGAGAGCAATGGACATTAGCAGTAGTAGAGTGACAGATGCAAACAGAGCTCCTTCCATTTGCGTATGTTCTCATTGCCTATATTGTAGAAAACACAATGGACACTTTTTTCTGTCATGTTTGTCTACTTTTGTAATGGAAGAAAAAGTCCTGGATGCATGAATTTTTCTTCAAACAGAAAAGTAAAAACATGACAGATGAAAGCTTCATTTTTTTTTTTTTTTTACATGGGGGTGACTGTACCTGGACATCAGACGGTATGTGATTATGTATGTGATGGTATGCACAAAGCACTTCCTAGACAAAACCTCTATATGTCTATTATATGGCTCTCACCTCAAGCCTTGTGATCAGTGCAGAGAAGCAGAACCAGAACATGGAGGAATCACAAAATTGCAACCCATTCAAATTTTTCTACTGGAGCTTCCATTTGATGTACGACCCCTTTAAATACTCCAACATTTTAAAAAATGGAGTCTAAAATACAAGATCAGATGTAGGCATCAAAGTTAGAACCCTTAGGCCAAGACCTCACGCTAAAGAAATGCAGCATTTTTGGCTGCTGTGGAATTGCAGTGGAAAAAAATGCTGCATTTTACAGTACCAGAAAAGTTAAGGTGATTTTGTTTAATCTCATCCACACACTGTGGGAAAAAAGATAAGTTTTCCAAAAAACTAAGCATGTAAATTTTAACTGTGGAATTGCGAGCGCTATATTAATAGGGGAAGAAAAAACACAAAGAGAAATGCAACAAAAATTCATTGAAAAATGCTGTGGAAAAACCTAAATACTTTTTCTCTGCAGCATTTTGCTATGTTAGCCCTTAGCCTTACACACTGAGTCAGGAGTGTATCCTATAGGCCCCCATTATACTGGCAAATAAGTTCTTCTGGCTTCTGTTTGGCAATATACACCAGGATTTTTTTCTCCCCAAAATCTCTACGACATATACTATATCATGTATACTTTTTTTTCTTTTAAGATGGACCCCTACAGGTGTAGGACATGTATGCTTTCCTAGAGCATACTATGAGTGGGCACTGCAAACAAAGTGTGAAAAAAAAGTCTTATAAAAACAAAATCAGGGTTCTGAGCAACCATTATTCTCCTCTGCACTACTTACTCGCTTTTTACTCATAATGGGTTTCTTATAACTTTCAAAATATATTTTGCACTTTTTGGCATGCACCTGATTTGCTAAAAAAAAAAAAAAAAAGGTGATTGAGACCCAGTGACTGTCCAGACTCCAGGATAATACATTTATGCTTTATTCACACAACCGAACTGAGATTCAGCCGTGTATTTAATAGATCAGTTCAGCACCTGTTTTTGGGGGTTTTTTTTTTAACAGACCCATTCACTTCAATGGATCATATAGTCTAAGCTTTGAATAAAAAAAAAAAACAAAAAAAACAAAAAGAGGACGTTCTATTTTTTTAACGATCTCTTGTGCCACTTGGCCAATGTGCTCAGCCGTGGGAATAGACTCTTACACTGATACATTAAAAAAAAAAAAAACACCATGAGGACCCAAGATACTGGGAGAGATTAACCAACCCTTTGTGCCAGAAAACTGGCATAATTTTTATTTTGTGCAAATGGTGTTTTTACAACAGACTTGCCACGTTCCAAAAAGGGAAAAAGGGGGCATGGTATGATGGGGCCCTCAGCCCTGGCAGATTTGTCATCATTTACGTCCATCCTCTAACATAAGTGATGACTGAAATCTACGCCAACTAGCTTATGCTCCAGGGGTGTAGGGTATAGCAAGACAGGTGTTTAACCCCGAGGATTGCCTAGACTGGATATAATTGTGCACTGGTATGAAGACATATTAGTGTGAACAATCATGTTCCCATTCACTGACAACAAGTAGAGGCCACACAACGACAAAAAACGAAAAAGAAAAGAGATAAAATGAAACAGGTGCAAAGACAGGCTACAAAGATGGCGGAGGTTCTGAAGCAGAAAATATGTCAGTAGAGGCTAAAAAAATAATCTGTACAGCCTTGAGAAACAAAGGGAAAGGGGGATATGAATAAAACCTTTAAATATGTTAAAGCTATAAATAAGAACAAGGGAGGAAATGAAATGTGAAATTAGTTGGGGGAAAGATCTGAACCATTAAAAATTATTCTTGAAAGTAGTTGAGGCTTGGAATAAACTTCCAGCAGTTGCAGTTGGGAAATCTGCAATAAGTGAATTTAAAGGGGTTATCCGGTTTCTCACATCGATGACCTATCCTTAGGATAGGCCATCAATATTAGACCTGTTGGGGTCCAACACCCAGGACCCCCGCAAATCACCGGTACACAGACAGCACAGCTCTCTATAGTGGCGAGTGTTGGTACTGGAGCACTGTTCCATTTAAATCAATGGGGCAGCGCTCCTATACCTACACTCTCGGTTACAGTTGTACAGCGAGTGAGCAGCGTGGCTCGTGGTATGTAAACAATACCGAGAAACGTGCTGTACCGGGGATCTGTGGGGATCCGATAGGCCATCAATGTCAGAAACCGGATAACACCTTTAAGCATGTCTGGGTTACACACGTCTGTCCTAAGCTAAAATGGTAATAATATAAGGGCAGACTAGATGGCTTGAGTGGTATTATTCAGCCATCAATCTTGTGTTTCTAAAAAATTCTACACAGTTGCAGAGTGCATTATTACACAATGATTTAGGTGTATGCATATATAATCCAAAAGCTCTTAAGAAAGTAAGCATAGCGAAGTATAATATATAACCCACCTGTCAATAATTACACATACTGGAAGATGTTCCAGATTTTTGCCACATGTATGAAATAGAAGGCCTGGTGTATAAAATCACATGTACTAAGAATAGCATGGGACACATAATCCCGTAAACAACAAAGAAGTTATCTAACTGACAACCTCACCTATGCAACATACAGGTACACCAATATCCATCAATTATAGCATTCAATAAATATAAACTTACATTATACAGCTGTAACTATGCAGGTTTTAAATTAGGAGGGGATGCCCCACTTTTCACATGACTTAGTAGGGCATATGGGAATTATGGTTTGTGGGAGAGGAACCCCTCCATTGAAACAACCTTCTATCAGCCAAAGCAACGAACCACAGCACCTCTCAATCTGCAAGTGTCTGCTGACGGACATTTACATTACTTACCAGGAAATCTCATCCCGTACTTACTGTTGTCAGTAAGACATTTACTAATGACTTCTACAATTTTGTAAAGCTCAACATGTGAATACTGCGGGGCGCTCTCCAAAAACAATCAGTACAACATTATATACCATAAAAGTCTGATCAGTGGGATCTAACAGCTGAGACCTCCACCAGTTCCAAGAATGGGAATCCTGTATCCTCCATCTGCAGAGGACAACTGGCCATAACTTCCAGAGACGTGCAGGAATGGGTTTGGACCCATGCTGACTACAGATACTGTAGATACTTATAGCATTTCATAGCAATATGCCTCCAATGTTATTTGTAGATATAAGGTCTCAGGATGTCGTGGAATCTACAGTCAGACCCCCCAGTGTCAAGGCTCCTCAAGTTCACACCATCAGTGATGGGAAATAATCAGATTACAAAGCCTCAGTGTGACACAAGGCATTTCACAAGTACCTTCCATTGGGAGAGCAGAAATCACAGCCACAAAGCCCATTCTATAGAGGCAAATATTACCAAGACCTATACAAGCCCTTATTCCAGTCATGTCACGTTCTCTGCTAGCCATATACCAGATTTATAGGGCTAATAATCCCAACAATGAGAGGTGGGGTATAAATGGGGAGCTGGCATGGGTGGCATTGTGTGTACCCTGGGGTGCATTGTAATTTTCTTCTTACTATTATTATAGTCTGCACATGGACTGGGGGAGGGGATCCTTGTAACATAGGAATGTCTCCACATCACTGTCCATGATGTACAAGCCTGGGATCGTGTTGGAAAGCCCCAGGTGAGGGCTCAGGTAAGCCAGACTCTCGTCCTCCTCCTTCTCCTCACATCTTTGTGTCTTCCAATCTGGGTGGTGAATGTAGCACACATGGCAGGGCTCTGCCCCCAGCCTCATGAATGGTCCTTTCATTCTGTACACAGCACCGTATTGAGGCAGGATGGTGGCGATGCCTCCAGTGACCTGCCACCTCTACATGCCCTCCCCCTGAGCCCTTTGTGCTGCCGCTTACCTCTGAGCTCAGGCTCCCCACACCGTGCAGCCTCGTCCTCTCTCTGCTCTCTGTCTCGGCACTTTCTCTGCTCTCAATAATCCACTAGTTCTGGGGGACTGTGACCATTACCAGGCAGCAGCGCCGGGGAGATACAGGGATGAGAACTGCTTCAGGGTCGCCATTGTAGGAACAGCTTTGCAAACAGGATTTCCACAGCCTGCTATCCCTGGAGGAGGGGTGTAGACGAGCAGTGCTGCCTCCTTCTGACCAGGGAGCGGGAAGATGAGCTGAGCACCAGCAGCAGCAGCTTTCCCCTCCTCCTGTCCTCTCACATCCACGCCAAGCCAGCCGTCTCCCCCTCCCCTGCATGCCCCTGGGAGGGGAGACCGACGTGTGCTGTGTGGCTGGAGGACAGGGAGACGGCTACGAGACAGGGCACAGCTCCCTCTAGTGGCTGCGGCTGGGTATGTGAGGACGTTGGCTCAACAACAAGGCTTTGTATGTCTGTGCTAGTACACTCCTGAGGAGAAAGTGCGGGGTCTGTGCTGTTCTGGAGCTCAGCCCTGGCACCTGAACTTCTCCAGCATTGTCCTATACGTGGAAGAACTGGTCTCGCCTAAAGACGAGTGACATGTGGGATTTACTATTATACAACCGTGTTTCCATTAATTGAGACAATAGGTCTGTATTTTAGGCTCTATATGGCAAATGAATGGCTCCATGAAGATCCAGGCTGTCAGATACCCAAAGAGGCTCGTGCACACTTCCTAATAATAATAATAGTCCCACAATGGGGAAATTCAGTGTGTTACAGCAGCAAAGATAAGCAAATACAAATACAACATGTACAGGAATGTTCCAAGGTAAGAGGCATTACATTGACAGTAGACAGAGAGATAGGAAGTAGCAGAGGAGGGGGGGGATTTAACAGGCAGAGAGATATTTCAGTTCTCTGTGTGTAATGATCTCCGCTTAGGTCGGTGTTGGTTGCACAGCCTAACCGCGGTGGGGAGGAAAGACTTCCGATAGCGCTCCTTCTCACACTTAGGGTGGAGCAGTCGGTCACTGACAGTACTGCCCAGCGCAGCGCAGCTATCACAGTCTCATGCATGGGATGGGACTTTTTCTTCCGCATGAAGCTCACCACAGACAGTATCCTTCTGTCGCCCACCACCTGTACTGGGTCCAGTGGGCTCCCCAGGACAGAGCTGGCCCTTCTAATCAGCCTGTCGAGTTTACTTCTATCCCTGGTCGATATACTGCTCCCCCAGCAGGCCACTCCGAAGAAGATGGCTGATGCCACTACCGAGTTGAAGAAAGTCCTAAGAAGTGCCTCCTGGACTCCAAAGGCTCTCAGCCTCCTAAGCAGGTAGAGCCTGCTGTGGCCCTTCCTGTACAGGACCTCCATGTGATCTGCCCAGTCCAGCTTATTATTAAGGAGCAGACCCAGGTACTTATAGGTCTTCACAATCTCGATGCCCGTTCCCAGGATGTCCACTGGTTTAGGAGGGCATCTGCATTTACGGAAGTCCACCACCATCTCCTTGGTCTTCCCCACATTAATCTTCAGGTGGTTCCGCTGGCACCAGTCCACAAAATCCCGGTTCAGTTCCCTGTACTCCCTGTCATCATCGTCTGTGATGAGGCCTACTATTGCAGAGTCGTCAGAATACTTCTGTAGGTAGCAGCTAGATGAGTTGCACCTAAAATCTGCAATGTACAGTGTGAAGAGGAAAGGGGCGAGAACCATACCCTGAGGTGCCCCCGTATTACAAATCACGATATCTGACACACAGTCTCGGGCTCTCACGTATTGAGGTCGATTTGTGAGGTAGTCTAGGATCCAGTTGAAGAGGTGGTGGTCCAGTTCAGCAAGGCCCAGCTTGTCCCTCAGTAACCCGGGCTGTTTGGTGTTAAAAGCACTGGAGAAATCAAAGAACATTATTCTCACCGTGTTCCCTGGTTTTTCCAGCTGAGACAGAGCCCTGTGCAGAAGGTGGATGATGGCATCATCTACCCCAATGCCCAGCCGATAAGCAAACTGGAGAGGGTCCATAGCGGGGCTCACTAGAGGGCAGAGATGTGTGAGAACCAATCTCTCTAAGATCTTCCTCAAGTGGGATGTCGGTGCTACAGTTCTGTAGTCGTTGAGGTCCATAGGGTGAGGTTTCTTTGGAACTGGTACCACACAAGAAGATTTCCATAATTCAGGGAAATTCTTCCTCACCTGGGCCCGTGTGAAGGTCAGACTGTGGTCAGATAAAGACAGATTTCTGGATTTACTGGTCTGTTGGGAAGTAGCCGCATGGGGTGAAGTCATTGTGGTGGGGGGAACTGAAGGACATGCTGGGGTGGGAGGAGCTGGTGTGTGATCAAATCTGTTGAAGAATAGGTTTAGCTCATTAAGCCAATTAACATCTGCCTCAATCTGGCAGACAGACTGTTTATGACCTGAAATTGACTTAAGCCCCTCCCAGACCCCCCTTATGTCTTTTCTTTCCATTTGCTTTTCCATTTTTTCCTTATAACTTGCTTTTCCCTGTCTGATTCCTCAGCTCCTTTTGTACTTCCCTCAGCCCCTCCTTATCTCTTGTCCTGAATGCCATCTTTTTCTCCTTAAGTAGTGTTTTTATATCAGAGTTAATCCATGGTTTGTTGTTGGAAAAGCACCTCACCACTTTTGTGGGTACTGTGTTGTCCACACAAAAATTAATGTAGTGACTCCTCTGTGAGGTGATCTCCTAAAGTTGTACAGAAAAAAATGGTCTGGTTCTCTCAAAGATAAATGCAAAGAGAAAGCAGGTTAAAATGTACAATGTAGTCAGCAGGCATATACAAAACGCAGATAATGCCAGTCACATCAGTATAGTACACAGAACTAGGCATAAACTGGGCATAATAGAATAGCCATACTGTACACACATTGGTGACTGATCCATTTCCCATTTCAGATATGGTCCCAATATATAGCTTCCTCCCTTTCATAGTTGTCAGCATGGCTTCCCCTCTTACTCCTCGTCCCCAGCACAGTACCCCTCTAAATTTTGTACTTCAGAGCGGTCCCAGAATGGCTCTTATCATGTCCCTAGCTACCCAACACTTTGACCATATTTGGCAGTATTTCATTGGACAAAATGGAAACTTATGCCCTAGCCCCTGGAATGCCCCAAGAGCACCCATTTTGGTGTGGCTTTAAATAAATCCCACCCCATTTATGAACAGTACCCAGGATTATCCTAGCAAAATTGAGACTCTTTGCATGTATGCTTAACACCTCAGAGGTGTGGTTGTCTGGCAGCAAGAGTGCCTCTCCATTCATTTCAGTGCAAGTGCCAGCAATAGCAGAAGTGCAGCACTTGCTCTGGCACTCTTATTGACATGAATGGAGTGGTGTACATGCTGCCTGAACAACACTCCATCCAGATCAGAGGACCAAAGCAGTGGTCGGATCCCCACCGAGTTATCCCGTGATGAAATGTGTGTATCATTACTGAATTACATTGATCATTAATGAATATAGTTTTTATGCGTCATCAGTATATTATATTGGTATGTGTGTATAGAAGTAATGTTGTCAGGATCAGAGGTGAAAAAGTGTCTTCCTGCCATCAAGATCAGATATACTACCAAGGAAACTTTATTGCTTTACAACTTCTTGGGCAATCAGGCATAAGAGAGGGTGCCTAGACAGCAACCTCAGCCATCCATAGAGTACCCCTCTTTTCAAGATGCAGATGAAACCAGCCATTTCCCAGCTTTTCAAGATGTAGAAAGGGGGAGGAGGGGGGCAGGAAGCATGGCTAAGCAGAAGCCAGGAGCTTCGCATTACAAAGGTCTGAGATACCTTGGAACTTTTTGTCACACCGTTGTAACCAGCCAAGCTGGGTGCTGGCCATCTCCATTCTTCTAAGCTCTATAGAATCAGAAGGACTCTGGACTATTCATAAGATTTTTCTGCTTTTTCTTTTTACAACTTGTGAAAGATCCTCAGTGCGCCAACACCGCTTTGGCCCACACCTGAGACTTCTTCAAAAAACCACACTCACCGCCAGTGAGTGTTGGGTTCACAGGATAAATACAAGACAAGCTTTCAAAATTTTATATATTTATTAACCCCTAAATGGGTCGGTATTAACATCTAACACATGCAGTTCAGAACAGATATGTAGATATATGCAAGCATTAACAGTTACTAGTTACAAGATACAGTGCAATAAAATAAAAGGGAATAAAGGTGAAATGATTACTTTACCACACATCTCCTTGATGTGGTTCTGTAGTCCAACACTCACACATGCTCTGGTATGTGTGAATAACCAGTGGAGGCTTCTAGCAGCAGCATTCCAGCCTGCATGCTCATCACAGTGTATCCTCTGTAGTCTCACAGTGGTCTCATCATAGTATTCTCCTTGTAGTCTCAGCCCAATCTCCTCCCACTGACCTCTTACCTCATCTTTTATACCCTTGATTACACCACCCAGAATGAGGTCACCGGCGACGGCAAGTCTGATTGATTAATGCACTCAAGTCCAGATTCTTTGTAAGGAGCTGAGACCAAGTGAAATGATACAATGTTATCAACCATGTCTGATCTACCAGCCCAGGCTGAACAATGCATGTTTATTTGATCACCCAGAACTATGTAAGAATTCAATGGAGCTATTCTGGGATGGATACAAAGCCCTATTGTTATATTGTTGCCTCTACTGATAACATACAACTAGGATTAGGGCTGCGCACATTATGAGCAAATGGAACTAAGAGGGAGATACGACACCCAGAGATCAAAATACAGCTTTGAGTTATAGCCATATTTAAGTGGAATCATCACACCTCCCCCTTTAGAGCGTGCACGGAGGAAGGCGGATCCGGTGATCACCTTCCGCAGGCACCTTAGCCTTCAAGGGAGTGAGGCTAGTCATGGTGGTCTCAGCACCGACTCCAGGTGGTGTAGGCAACGGTTCAAGGGTCGGAACGCCCTCCACCCTTGTAGCACTCTGGCTGCGGGCTAGCACCGCACTACCAGCAGTCCGTCCCTCACCTGGATCGGCCATGAGATCCCCACAGCCTACCTGACCACCTGGCACATGGTCAGCAGTTGGGTGCTTATCGGATGCACTGGGCGAAATAGTAGAAGTCGCTTCCAGTGACTCAGAAGAGCTACCCTGTACACTTTCACAATAAGCATTGGCAAGTACATTGACAGTACCTTCATTAGCAATTGTTAATTCACACCGGGCCTCAATGAGATCTGTGGTAGACATATTAACAAGCTGGGAGGGAGACGCCCCCGCAGATGTGGGTGTGTCTACAGACAAGGTCTCACTGGCTCCTAGCACGGGGTTGAACAAAGCATCAATAACATTTTTGCTGAGCTGGGTTGCAGGAAGCTCATTTGCATCTTCCCTGCTCTCAGCTGAAGGCAACTCATTAGCATTTACACTTACTGCCATGGGAAGTATCTCAGAGGGGGGGTTACGAGCCCTCTCTGCAGATATGACAGACACATTATCAACATTAATCATAGACAGTTTATCACAGTAAATTGGGGTGCTCCCCACCCCATATTGGGACATCATAGGTCCTAAATCAGTTCCCAACAGTACATTAGCCGGCAAATCAGTCAATAGTCCCACAGTCCGCATTCCTTTTCCTGCACCCCGGTCCAGATACACAGATGGGACCACCTGCTGTGGCTTGGGAAGCAGGGAAGTTCTCAGGGCGGTTGGGGCACTCCTCCTTGAAATGTCCTGTCTGGTTACAGGCATGGCCCCGCCGCACCTCCCCTTGGGGTTTGGGGAAGGTCACCCGGGCGCCCAGAGTTCTTGGGACAGGGGAGGGACCACCCGGGGCATAGTTTGTCTCACCCGACCTGACGACAGACGGCTGTGGTGAACTCCGGCCTGACTTCTCCTTCCAACTCGAGGGTCTCTGCAGGGTTGTTGGAGTTTGCGCAGGGGCGGTTTGTGCCTGCTGAGAGAGCTCCATCCTTTTGAGCTCAAGCTGATACTGCCGCTCAGCCTGCCATTCTTGTTCTACAGCTTCCTGAAAACGGCACATCACCTGCAGGTATATGTTAGGGTCACTGGTGCCTATTTGCTGCAGGGTCCTTTGCCAGTATGAAACCATTCCCCCCACAAGGCTGGGGCTACTGGTCCCTCCTGGTGAAGTAATCCTTGGGACCAGGCTGCTTGCCGCACTTCCTGGCCTAGCCCCAAAATCAGGACTCTGCTCGATTCTCTGCATAGCTGTGGCTGCCTCCATTTCAGCTATACGCTCAGGATCTCCAAAAGCCTGGTTCTGCAGTTCTGGAGATCTGCTTCTGAGCCCACTAGCCATCCACTGGTATTTGCCAAATAAAAGATAGGATAGAATACAAAGAGTAAGGGAGGGGAACAGCACTGTATCAAACTTTTACTGTATCTTAATGCTTGCTTTAATACCGAGCTTGTCTCATAGGATTACCACAATCCCCAGCATCTGAGTGATAAAGGTCACCAACACACGCTATTTATCCTAAGATCCCTCAGTGCGCCAACACCGCTTTGGCCCACACCTGAGACTTCTTTCCTAAGAAACCACACTCACCTCCAGTGAGTGCTGGGTTCACAAGATAAATACAAGACAAGCTTTCTAAATTTTGTATATTTATTAACCCCTAAATGGGTCGGTATTAACATCTAACACATGCAGTTCAGAACAGATAAGCAGATATATGCAAGCATTAACAGTTACTAGTTACAAGATACAGTGCAATAAAATAAAAGGGAATAAAGGTGAAATGATAACTTTACCACACATCTCCTTGATGTGGTTCTGTAGTCCAACACTCACACATGCTCTGGTATGTGTGAATAACCAGTGGAGGTTTCTAGCAGCAGCATTCCAGCCTGCATGCTCATCAGTGTATCCTCTGTAGTCTCACAGTGGTCTCATCATAGTATTCTCCTTGTAGTCTCAGCCCAATCTCCTCCCACTGACCTCTTACCTCATCTTTTATACCCTTGATTACACCACCCAGAATGAGGTCACCGGCGATGGCAAGTCTGATTGATTAATGCACTCAAGTCCAGATTCTTTGTAAGGAGCTGAGACCAAGTGAAATGATACAATGTTATCAACCATGTCTGATCTACCAGCCCAGGCTGAACAATGCATGTTTATTTGATCACCCAGAACTATGTAAGAATTCAATGGAGCTATTCTGGGATGGATACAAAGCCCTATTGTTATATTGTTGCCTCTACTGATAACATACAACTAGGATTAGGGCTGCGCACATTATGAGCAAATGGGACTAAGAGAGAGACACGACACCCAGAGATCAAAATACAGCTTTGAGTTATAGCCATATTTAAGTGGAATCATCACACAACTGTTTTGCTCGTTTGTCTTTCTTATATATAACACTGAACCCTTTAAGTATTCAATTGTTAAATTTAATGGTACTTTGCATTTGCTGTATGAACCCATTATCTATTTAGGCCGGAGCCCCACTAGCGAATCCCATCCACACAATGCAGAGAAATACGCACAGCGAAAACGCTGCGGTTTTGGAAATACAGTCAATACAGTAGCATATAACAGATATTGCTAAAGAAGTGGTCAGCAAATTTTGATGCCACAATCCAGACACTGGTACACATCTGGGTTGTACCATTAATAAATGGCCTCTTTTGCCCCCTTTTGTTTTGATGACAGCTTTGTTTACTCTTGGCATTCTCTCAGTCAGCTTCATGAGGAAGTCACCTTGAATGGTTTGCCATCAGTGTTGGAGTTCCCTGAGGTGCTTTGCACTTGTTGGGCTGCTTTTCGTCCACTCTGTGGACCCAGCTCATTCCAAAGCATCTCAATTAATTTTAGTTGAATGATTGTGAAGGCCATGTCATCTGATGAAGCACCATATATAGCCTGGAGATGTGTTTGGGGTCATTGTTCTGTTGAAAAACAAATGATGGCCCCACGAATCAGAAACCAGATGGCATATCATGTCGCTGCAAAATTATGTGGTGCCATGCTAGTCAAATGTGCCTTGAAAGCATCCCCACACCATTTCCTCCATGTTTCATGGTGGGAACCACACATTTAGAAACCTGCTCACCCCCTTTTTTTCCCCTTGGTGGTGGGAACCAAAAATCTAAAATTTTGACTCATCAGACCAAAAGTACAGACCTTTCACTGTCCTTTCCTTGCATCTCAATTCTCTCCTCTCTTATTCCTCAGTAGTGTGTTTTGGGTTTTTTTTGGCAGCAATTCGACTGTAAAGGTCTGATTTTGCGGTCTGTTTATGTTGAGATGTGTCTGGTTCTTCATCTCAGAAATAGGTCAGAACCCCCCCCCCCCCTTTTCTTAATAAAACAAAAAAAATGGGAGTCCTAATGAGAGACAGTTTCATCATACTGTTTGATGGTTTTCATGACTGCTCTTGAAGATACCTTCAAAGTTCTTGAAATTTTTCAGATTGATTAATTTTCATATCTTAAAAGTAACAAGGGACTGTTGTTTCTCTTTACTTAGTGGGATGACTCTTGTTACATAATGTGCATTAGAACAATAGTTAAATAGGGCTAAACACTGTATGCAACTGTGCACCAATCCTACCTCTGCAACACACAATTCCCAAATGCATTATGAAAGCAAGAAATTACACAAACATAATATCTGTCCCTAGGAGCCTCCAAGTTCCAGAAGCAAAAGGGGACTACTTTGAATAAAAGTGTTGTGCAAAACTTTTAGGCATGTACACAAAAATGCTACAAAGCAAGAATGTTTTCAAAACCACATCAATTCTTCTTGGTAAACTTGCAAACGTTTTATTTTTTTTTTTAAGGAACTCAGTAGGGCAGTTGTTACACACATCTTTGAGAACTAACTATAGATTTTCTGTGGATATAGCCTTGCTCAAATTGTTTTTATGCATCCTCAGACTCAATGTTGCATCAGGGCTTTTTTTTTTTTTTTTTTTAATATAAGACTGAGGCTATATGCTTGACTGTATGACTCAACTATGAAGAAAACATAGTACCTGGGAAGTAGAAATATGGCAGCATATGCTCTTGCCTGAAATATTTGACTAACAAAAGGCGGTTTGTGAAATAGCTGGAGGACGGTTTAATAATGAGTGTCTGCAGGCAATAGGGAAGCATGGTGGAGGTTCCTGACAAATGGAGTTGGGTATTTGGTCAGAATTAAGTGTCCTCAATGTGGAGTAATACCGGCAGATAGCATTGCTTGATGCATAACTATCAAGAAGGCATCTGATTGGCTGTATATCTGGGGTGGTTGTCCTATTGCAGAATAAATTTGGAGCCAATGTCATTAAGTAGTATCTTGAGCAGAAGACCGCTTTCACAAAACCGTCTCGGCTGTGAAACTCGATCCATGTACAGTAGATTTTCTGGAATGAACACTATGGCAGTAAAGAGATTTCTACCATTTTAGTTATCTACATTAGAAGTCCCTGCTAAATACTGTCCTATAGCATTTACAGTTTGGGATAGTATTTGACAAGACAAGGACATCCTATCATCATAAACAATAATACAGCTAGGAGTTCATCATGCCAAATAGTGTTCAGGCTGGTAAATATGGCACACATGAATCAAGTTTCACAGCCAAGACTCAGTCATATGTAAGGGGCCTACATAATAAGGAGTCCTGGAAGTGATGATATGGCCTCCACAGAGCACTGATCGTATCATCTGTCTGGAATTACAGGAAGAGAAATATCTGAGCAAACCTACATCCACTGAAAATTGGTGGTTAGTTCTCCAAGATGTTTGTAACAATCTTGCTCCTGGGTTTCTTGAAAAACTTTGTGCAAATATATCTAGAAGAATTGATGCTGATTTGAAGGCAAAGGTCGTTACATCAAATATTGATTTGATTTATTTTGTTTGTTCACTTCATTAATATTTTTAGCCCAGAACACACCCTTTAATAGGTTGTCAATTAACAAAATGATCTATCCTAAGGACCAGTCCTCAATACTAGATTGGTGAATGCCTGCCAACCCATTCAGAAGCTGATACACAGAGAATGGAGCAGGAAGCAGACAGCTGAGTACAGCTAAAGCAATGGGGGTGGCAGATGTCAGACCCCCCCCCCCCCACGGATCTGATATTAGTGACCTTATCCTTAGATTAGGTCATTAATTTTTAGCCCATAAAACCCTTTTAGGCCAGGGCTCCATGTTGCAAAAATGCAGAACTTTGGCCACGGTGGAAGGTTGCTTTTTTTTTTTTTAGCCAAAGCCAGAAGAGAAAAGTATAAGCGCTTCCTTTATGTTACCCATTCCTTTTAAACTTGAATTTGACTTAACTCCAAAAAAAAAGTGCTGCTCCAAATTAGCAGTATCAGAGAGATTTGGGTCATTAGAAGTAGTGAGCATAAGGGGATTTGCAGCTATAATATGAACGGCAGTCATCTGAATGTGGGCTATTTTTGTAAGCCATTCCTGACGTCACATAAAATAATGGTATAATGGCACTGTAACTGTACCAAATGCCTGCTACATTGCATGCAGACTCTGATAGCATTGTGTGCTCGAGTGCAATCGGCAGGATTGCAATGTCACGCTGACAACTCAACCCTGTAATGTTTCCTGTCACTGACAACCAGTGAACACAACATTCATCAGCATCTTCATTGCAGGTCTGTGGCAACCGCAATCTAGTGGGCTGCTCACATAGTAACAAATATGGCAATATATTAGAATGCTTTTAAAGCCCCCACCATCAACAATCCTCCTGTGTCCCACAAACACATTTTGCATGGGAGGCAAGTGTACAATGTATGTTACCCCAAATATACAATTACCCCGGCTGACAAAATGTAAATAGGCTGTGTCTAAAAATAAAGTAGCCATTGGATCCCAAGTGATCAGAAGCATATTCCATTATCCTGTGGATAGTAGATTAGGGGAAACCCCTTTAAGTTTTCTCTATAAAGGATATCCTAACTAATAAGATGTAAATTGGACATAATTTCAGATCCAATAAAAAAAAAAAAAAAAAAAAAAAACAAAACACACACACACACACGTGTCCAAGGTTGAACATTCACATAAGATCCTGGGGCCATCTGAGACCTGACCTAACCATGTAAAAACTCCTGAGAGCCCTTTGTAGTCTAAACAGATCATGGCTGCTGCTCAAATTGTAAGCCACGACACCAATGTGAACAGAGCATTACTCTGGTTTGTTTTCTAACATTTGGAATTAACAAGAAATATCTATAACTGTTTTAAAGAAAACAATTTTATTTTGTGGCATTTTGAACTTAATGCAAAAAAGTCTGGCTTTTTACTTGCAGCATAAACTGTGAACTAATACAATGGAGTAAGCTGGAAGTGTTAATGCTAATAATGCATAATTGTGCACACCTTTACTTGGTAAGTATCAGAAGACTATAAAACACATGTATAGTGTTAAACCTCAAATGAATGCATCTTTGAAAATAAAGGCATCCTATATATAATAAGAAAAAATATCAATCCTATAACAGTCAACAAAAGATTATTAACTGCTCACATGCAGAGTATACTGTATCTGTGCACTCCTAATTGTATGACAGAGGACAATGTGAATAAAGTGAGGCAGCAGGGGACCCGTGCTCAGACTGGGGTTTGTATTTCATTGTTGTTTATTGAAGAGTGAAGGAGATATTGCCAGACATGCCAAAAAGACATTTCACATTCAAGGGCCTGAAGCTAAATGCTGTTCTATGTCAAACCACATTATTTGGGCACTATGGGTGACCAAAACTAATAAAAATATACCAATATAAATCTGTGCAAAATTAATTTTCTTGACCATCATACTTGAAAATGAATCCTATATAGGGCAAAGTCGTTTTCTACAAACCTCTGTGGTAATACGTTGTGGAGACGATTATAACATCGTGCTAATTATGAACTCGACATGCCACTTTTGCGAATGGCATGGGGAGCACCATTTTAAAAAGCTTTGTAGGCCCTTGGATACACCAGATCTAAGTCCATGTATCTTAAAATCCATCTACAGTAACCACACTCCTAATTAGTTGACAACTGAAGACAATGGTAAGCAGTTTCTCCCTACCCTCAAGTGGAAGCCGGGAGCTAGAGGAAGATAGATTAGAATAATCCATTTAGAGTTACAGGCCTGCAGGGAACATCCGTAATTTCTAGAAGAATCCATTTTAACTTTATTTTTACTCCCAGTCTGCGGTACGATGCATTTCCTCCAACTTAACGGCCTGCATAAAAACTGCTTATGAACACTACTGCTCCTTTTTCCTCAAAACAAAATAAAGAAACCTAAACAGAAGAGGTAAGTTTATTTTATGTTAGTTTTCCTGATAGATGCCAACAGCAGAGGTCTTCACGCAGCGCTCAGGAGATCTTGTAAAGCCTTCTGCTGAACTGGATTCAGCTGTGAAACACATTCTGTGAACAGTCCTCCAGATGCCTAAAAAAATAAAATAAATAATGAAATTAAACACAAACAAAAACAACCGATACCAATATGAAATATCAAAAATACTTCAATCTACACCATTTGAAGGCTATTCAATGGGTAGCCTGTTATTTGTATTGTATTTTACCTATTGCTATGAAAACAGTGAAATACATGGGAAAAATTAGAATATAACAAAATAGCTGCCGCACATGCATACGACTTTAGTTGCAGTTCATGCCTTAATTTCTTACAGTTTCTGCAAATTTAAAAAGGACTGAATACTAAACAATGAACAAAGAGCAAACCCCAACTACACTGCAATTTATAAGTTAGTTTAAAAGAGGACCTTTCATGTCCTCAGGCACATGCGGTTTTATATACCGCTAGAAAGCCGACAGTGCACTGAATTCAGCGATATCGGGGCTATTAGTTTTCTGCCTATCGTCAGAAGGGCGTTCCTGACAGTCTAGCTGGGCTGTGAGAACCCCCCCCCCCCGACTGTACTCGTCCATAGCCCCGTACTGTCAGACAGGGTGTTCCTTAGCGCCCAGCAATGATGTTGAGCTGTGAGGAACGCCCCCCCCAGTACAAGTCTATGGACTAGTACAGTCAGGGGGGGGGGGAAGGTTCTCACAGCCCCGCTAGACTGTCAGGAACGCCCTTCTGATGATGGGTAGAAAACTAACAGCACCAATATCTGCAGCCCCGGAGTGCCTACAATACTACAAGTAAACTTTACATCAGTGCCAACTAGTTAAAGGGTATATCCCATTACAGTCACTTATCCCCTATCTACATGATAAGGGATAAGTGACATAATTGGGGATCCAATTGCAGGATCCTCTGAGAGGATGCAGGGGGGCTTTCAGTCCCCTGTTCTTCTGATCACTGGGGAACCCAGTGGTCAGATCCCCAGTGATTTGGCACTTATCCCCTGTCCTCAGGAAAGGGAGTAAGTATCTGTAATGGGACAACCCCTTTGTCGAAAAATCAGGGCATTTCAGTCACTGGCCCCGAGCTTCATTTTATACAACTGTTGATCTAATATAATCCAGTTTTAGTTCCTTTAATTCAGCACATGTATTCTCTCACCTATGAAAGACAGGCAAAAGATTACGCTTGCTAATATTATGCGCATTAACACATTTCACAAAGAGGTTTTAAGGACATTCAACACTTTAGCAAAAAGGCCGTGTTCCCATCATCCTGAAAGCTTTTATTTTTTTTTTTGTTGTTATATGTAGCAGGAGGTTTAGTACAATATGTAAAAGAAAAACAAGAGGGTCTGTACCCCAAGACTGTCGATTCTATTGTAATGTCTGAAGCCGGAACTTACCTGAACTTGTCGTACTACATTAGCAAGCCTTTTACCACATAATTCTTCATTTTTAATGGATTCATGGACTCCTCCATCTGCTATAATACTAAATATTCTGGGTAAATTTGAGTTGTTGGGTCCTAGCACAATTGGGTTGTTACTGCGAATATAAAAAAAAGCACATTACATTGATGCATTTTCTTTTGACAAGTGCAAGCACCTTTAATATTGCCACTTCCTACACAGTTTATTGCAGTCATACAATAGATTATTTTTAGAGAAATCACTGACTGCCTGAAATAATTAGGATTTATAGAAATGGACACAAACATTAAAGAAGCACTTCAGGCAAAACACTTTGTCCATCCCTGCACCCCTCACCTGACTGTCCGCCACTCTCCAGGCTTATTTCATTTATTCTGCCCTCATATCCCTACAATCCAGCTTCTCCATCTTGACGTTTATATTTCTCCCTCTCTTTGCTCTGTTATCAATCCTATGATGCCTCAGTACAGCATCACATGGGCAGCTAGAGGATTGTACTATCACTGCTGCTGGGGGACAGAGCAGTTATTTTTTTCTTTACAGATTCTTCCAAATAATTAAAGAGACCAAAAATATACAGTCAGGGAGTCTGCACTGTGATCTCCTCCATTATGGGTATGAGACATAAGCCATCTTATATCAGCAGTAGCTAGTGGTAGCAGACGTATGTACGACGACTAATCTCTGTGTATTCTGCTTCACTTTCAAGCAAAGAACTAAGGGTCAGTAAAACATGCTCATGCAGCAAGTAATGACTGTTATGATGGGGAACACCAAATGCACACGGTAGATGCCAATATGCATAAACGTTTAAGTACAAATTTACATCAGATTGTCATGTAGGTTTATATGGCAGCAAAGTCTGCGATTACTTAGGCAAAATAACAGGTAAGCTTTAATATTTTACCTTTCAAGAAGGTCACAAAGAAAGTTAAAAGTATGAACCGCTTCCTCTTTGTCTTCATGCAATGGCAGCCATGACAGCCAATGAGGCAGTACCTCATCCACATTAATGCAATCTGGTCGATATTTCATTATCTTTCCTACAGCTGATATGCAATTCTCTGTTGCGTTGATATTCTCTTTGGTTTTAGAGTCAGGAGCCTGTATAACCCCAACAAGAAGTGGAAGAGCTTCTACAGAAAAAAAAGAGAGAAAAAGTTTGAATAGAAAAAAAAAAAAAAAAAAGTGTTCTTGCGCATCTACAATGAAACCACATACCTGTACAGAAAGGACGATAATTATCACCACCAAACTGTGCCATCACACCAACGCCATAAGCAGCCGCTTGACGAACCTCTGGACTGCTATCACAGATTGACTGCAGCAGAGGTCTCAGGAAGTATTCAGCATATTTGAAGGAAGTGGGGCTGCAGTGTTCAATGATGTCATCAAAAATACAGAGTCCCCACTGTCTGTCTGGCCATGGCCGATGAGGACACTAAAAAATAAAAAAAAGTAAAAATACTTTAGCATCTCAGGACATTTCCACCAAAAAACAAAGTAATACTGAAAAATCTCATTTCCCATAAGACTGAATTCTAAAAGTGAAATAGTTACATGTCTATGGTGAATATTGCAGCATTTAAGCAAAATAGAAAAATATTTCATACTTCCCGTAACTAGCAAAATCATATTAAAAGCGGTTGTCCATCCCCTTTTTTACCTGCATCTGATATCGGGGATAAATAAAGGTTACTGCATGCTAGTTGGGACAATTGTCGAAGGCATCTGTCAAACACCCACAAAGTACTGTACATGGGTCCTATTCTAATGAGATAAGTACATGATACTTTCTGGGTGTTGGTGGAAGGTTGCATTACCAATTGCTCAAAACCCCGCACAGGATATCCTTTGCATGCTGGATATCAGATAAGGTGGGAGAGAGGGGCTGGACAACACAAAAAAAAATACATAAAGTGGATGGCCTCTAACTTTTTATATAATAGGAAGTCATGTAGTCATGTCATCTGTCATAATACTAATAATAATACTCATAATAATAACCTGTGTCTAGATGTTTCAATAACATTAACTGTTAAAAAAAAAAAAACTGCTGCTAGTTTGTCAATAAAGTTAACTAGACAATAGTAAGTGAACGTCAGGGGTCACATGTCTTGTGTGGTTGGCCACATAAATAACACCATTTTTAGTCCATTACATGGGATGCATTTATATAGCCTGTAAACAGGGACCTATTGCAAGTCAGCAAAATTTTGAAGCATGTGTATTATAAAATGACATTCTCTAAATAAAAAGTAGACAACCCCATTAAGAAAGCAATTTGACATAAGGAACTTACAATTAAGTTAACAATTAACGGCAGCAACTGCTCAAACCAGGGCAACACCTTCTCTTTGTAGCTACTGAATATAGAGTGCAAAATGTCTGCTACTTTAGTAAGAATGTAAACGTCATTGTCATCCTGTGGACAGAAAACAAAATTGTTATGTATGAGCAGTGTTTACCTATCATATGTAGTGAAAACATTAGGACCAAAGTTAGAGAAACTCAACCTCTTTCAGACCCCAAACCATACATTTTCTGGCAAATGCTTTCAGTTTCTCTTATAAAAAAAGATTACCACCCACTTGGTGAACAAGAACTAATTTGCTTATAACCTATCAGGAGCCAGATTGATCAATGGCAAACAAAGGTGGTATTGACATTAGCATTTCATACTAATACTAGTGACAGGTCCTCTTTAAATTTCTATTTTCCTTATGATAGAGAAAACTTAAGTCTGCTACAAGCCAGTTTTTGCATGCAGGGTTGTACAAGACACTACCATTAAGCATCTAGATTCATACCTTTTGATGGTGTACAGTTTTAGTCTTAGAGGGTAAAGTAAAATATGTTTTATGATTTGTTAATACAAGTCCATAAAACATTGATTCTAGATTGGCTGTTTTCAGTCCCACTGACAATGGCAGGGTAGGCTGCACATTGCCCTCTCCATTGAAATGACTGGAAATTACAAAATATCAGGATTAGACTTCCCTCAAAACACACGTCAGTGGGTTGTGTCTGGTATTTTATTTGAAAGTTAAGAGAAATTGGAGAGAAATCTGAAGCAGAAGATCACTTCAACTTTTTGGCGCTGTGCAACCTGTTGTGAAAAATTGAAGAAGGGTTTCCACTTGCTTATTAGCTTCAAACAATAGGATTTATCAGCTTGAGGCTTGTGCCACAGGTTCTGCAGCTGAATCCATGGCAATAATGAGCAGGACCACAGATTCAGGACAGAATTTAGAGAAGATTGAGGCAGAATCTGCCTCAAAGTAAGCAACAGATTCCTTCATGTGCACTTCCCCTAACAAGTACTAGTGAGATGAAAAGCATTTATGGCGATGTACACACAATAGTGATCTTTAAACAGGAAATATAATGTGTACCTCATCTTGCAAGGATTCCTCGACTTGTTCATCGTAGTCTTCATCTTGTCTTTTCACTAAAAAAAATAGTAAAGGTTAAAATTACCATACTTTTTTTTCTCACAGCATACCTCAGAAACCACTGATCCACTAAATTTATGTTCACATGTTGGAATTTGCCACAGATTTTGGGGCAGAGTATGCCCCAAAATCAATGGGAGATTGCACATCCAACTGTTTTTCAGTGGGAGGAAGACCGTAGCAGGATGCTTAAAAAACGTAAGCGTCCTGCTTGATCTTACCACGAGTCCGCTGCTCAAGACTTCCTACAGATTAGGCCCATTCATCTGGAAAAGACACAATGGAATGCCGATGTACATGTACATAAGTTTATATGTAGGAGCGCATGTACATAAACAAAAACAGTTGAAATGTATTTCAAATTGTGCCACAAACTGTTTGGACATCTTAAAAAAAAAAAATGGTTTTCTAGCGAGAGTACAAAACTATATTAGAATGTAGTACAGTTTTGCTCATAAAATTTATAAACAGGCAAAAAAAAAATATGGCTGTGTGCATGGGGCCTGTTTAACGGACAGCAAACTGATCTATTCATTTCTAAGGCTCCTTGCACATGGCCATGATTTTCAGAGTTTTTGTGGTGTAGGCCATAAAACTCAGGGCAGGTCCTATTCCTGCTTGGCTCATTCATTCAAATGTACAAGTCCATGGAAAGGATGGACAGCTCACGGGTATCATCTGTGTGCAGTTGGTTCAGTTTTCACGGACCCATACACTACACATCCGTGTGCACTGGGACTTAGGCCCCTTGCAGACGACCGTCTACTGGCTGAGACTGAACGGAACAGCCGGCACACAGACGTTATCCGTGCCTCCCATGCACTGGCCACACTTCATTCATTCAATGAATAGGAGCCACGGAAGCACAGCCACAAAACCAGACAGGAATAGGACAGGACAGAGTTTTGCGGCCCGGACTGTCAGCCTGCACACAGGACCATGTAAATCACGGTCAAGTGCGTGGGCAGACAGAAATGAAAGGGTCAGTGTGCTATCCGGGAAAAACCAGGATAGCACAATGAACTATGCCACGGTCGTCTACAAGGGGCCTTAGAGAAAACAATGAAGCAGATTATACTTAAATAAAGTGCAAATATAAATATGATCACCACCACAATTGTTCCTACAAGTATACTACCTTGTCTTAGTTCTTGGTTTTTAAAGTGTTCTTCTAGTTTACTTTTCAATATGCTTCCAAGTTCTTCAAAGTGTTCACTGTTCAAGCATCCATCTCCCATCACCTCAATGCACTGCCAGAGGAATTAGTTATAACAGATTAAAATAAGTGGGTAAACACGACAAAGACTTGCATCATACTGTTGAAAATCTTTTTCTGGATCATGTATATTAGATATGAAAAAAGTGTGGAACAATGGAGTGTAAAAAAAAACAAAAAAAAAAACTAAACTTTTAAAACAGTTAATGTATAGCATACCAAGAAATACAACAAAATATTATGTAGTATGTGCTATGCATCAATTATGTATGCTCATTGAAATGTGTTAAAACACATTGATAAATGAGTCACAATGTTTTACCTACATGGGCAAGTAAAAATGAAAACGAATTAGATAATAATGGAGTAGGTGATATACAGTCATGGCCAAAAGTTTTGAGAATGATACAAATATTAATTTTTACAAAGTCTACTGCTTCAGTTTTTCTAATGGCAATTTGCATATACTCCAGAATGTTATAAAGAGTGATCAGCTTAACAGCAATTACTTGCAAAGTCAATATTTGCCTAGAAAATGAACTTTATCCCCCAAAACACATTTCAACATCATTGCAGCCCTGCCTTAAAAGGACCACCTAACATCGTTTCAGTGATTGCTCCATTAACACAGGTGTGGGTGTTGATGAGGACAGGGCTGGAGATCAATCTGTCATGATTAAGTAAGAATGACACCACTGGACACTTTAAAAGGAGGCTGGTGCTTGCCATCATTGTTTCTCTTCTGTTAACCATGGTTATCTCTAAAGAAACACGTGCAGTCATCATTGCACTGCACAAAAATGGCCTAACTGGGAAGAGTATTGCAGCTAGAAAGATTGCACCTCAGTCAACAATCTATCGCATCATCAAGAACTTCAAGGAGAGAGGTTCCATTGGTGCCAAAAAGGCTACAGGGCGCCCAAGAAAGACCAGCAAGCGGCAGGACCGTCTCTTAAAAGTGTTTCAGCTGCAGGATCGGGCTACCAGCAGTGCAGAGCTTGCTGAGGAATGGCATCAGGCAGGTGTGATTGCATCTGCACGCACTGTGAGGCGGAGACTCTTGGAGCAAGGCCTGGTCTCAAGGAGGGCAGCAAAGAAGCCACTTCTCTCCAGAAAAAACATCAGGGACAGACTGATATTCTGCAAAAGGTACAGGCAGTGGACTGCTGAGGACTGGGGTAAAGTCATTTTCTCTGATGAATCCCCTTTTCGATTGTTTGGAACATCTGGAAAACAGCTTATTCGGAGAAGAAGAGGTGAGCGCTACCACCAGTCTTGTCTCATGCCAACTGTAAAGCATCCTGAAAACATTCATGTGTGGGGTTGCTTCTCAGCCAAGGGAATCGGCTCTCTCACAGTCTTGCCTAAAAACACAGCCATGAATAAAGAATGGTACCAGATTGTCCTCCAAGAGCAACTTCTCCCAACCGTCCAAGAGCAGTTTGGCGCTCAACAATGCCTTTTCCAGCATGATGGAGCACCTTGCCATAAAGCAAAGGTGATAACTAAATGGCTCAGGGAACAAAACATAGAGATTTTGGGTCCATGGCCTGGAAACTCTCCAGATCTTAATCCCATTGAGAACTTGTGGTCAATCATCAAGAGACGGGTGGATAAACAAAAACCAACAAATTCAGACAAAATTAAAGCATTGATTCTGCAAGAATGGACTACTGTCAGTCAGGATTTGGTCCAGAAGTTGATTGAGAGCATGCCAGGGAGAATTGCAGAGGTCCTGAAGAAGAAGGGTCAACACTGCAAATATTGACTTGCTGCATTAACTCATTCTAACTGTCAATATAAGCTTCTGTTACTCATAATATGAATGCAATTATATTTCTGTATGTGATAAAAACATCTGACAAACACACATAAAAACCAGAGGGCAGCAGATCATGTGAAAATATAATATTTGTGTCATTCTCAAAACTTTTGGCCATGACTGTATATTAAACCTGGTACAAAGGAAAAAAGTCAAATCGGATTCCACATATTTTAAAAATGAAAGCAACTAGATTTGTTGCCTTGGTAAATGTAATGACCACCATGCTACAAGGCATCTCTCCAAGACCAATTTAAGCTATGGCAGGAGATCACCATAACTGGCACCTTAAACCTGCAAATACTTTACTTTTCTGAATGATGCCATTGGGCTGCATGGTTATTTGAGTTTTAATCAATTCACTTTCTGCTGAAATCTGCAGAAATTGATACTCTCTCTATACCACCAACTTATTTTTTTTTCATTTTGGTGTTTGATCTTCATCAAACCTCTTGTCCTATAGTAACAACTTCCAGATAATAAAACCTCCAACCACCTATATTTGAGAACACACACTGTATGTAAAATAGCAGTTCCCAAAGGTTTAATTGATTGAAAGACTGCATGTAACTGCATTACAATTAACATCTAAAAAGGTTCTACTTAAAAGGGAAAAGTACAACCAAGAAATGACCTATTGTTTAAATCACATTATGGTAAACATATTTTTAAGAATGTTTTTCATTTTCCATGTTATCTATACTTTTGGAAATTTCTAAAAATATTCCAACTCTTGGAATTGGACCATGCGCCACAGACACAATGGTCTGGCACAGAAGCTGTTGACTTATATGGGAGCATTTTCCGGGCATGCTCTGTGACCTGTTCAGAGGTCATTGTGTAGAGAAGGGAGTAGATAAGCAGTGGAATTACGTATTGTGACTGGTGGATTCTGTGTCTACAAACACGTAATAGCAGTGATCAACAGTGTGCTGATAAGTGAGAAGGCTGCTGTAAAGAAATCACTATAGAAAAAAGGAAATCCTAGCATATTATTTGGCTTAATAGCCAGTCTGCCACCACATTTTTAGGATATGTATATGTACATATATATATACATATATATATATACATATACATACACACACAGACACACAGAGAGAGAGAGAGAGAGAGAGAGAGGCTTGCAAAAGTATTCACACCCCTTGAACTTTTTCACATTTTGTCACCTTACAACAAACAAATGTATTTTAAGTGACAGACCAACACATAGTAGCAAATAATTGTGAAGTGGAACAAAAATGATACTATGAAATCTTAATCAAATAATCTAAAAAGTGAGTCCAGCTGCGTGTAATTTAGTCTCAGTATAAATACACCTATTCTGTGAAGGCCTCGGTGGTTTGTTAGAGAACACTAGTGAACAAACATCATCATGAAGACCAAGAAACTCACCAGACAGGTCAGAGAAAGTTGTGGAGAAGTTTAACCCCTTCAGGACTGACACCCAAAAGTGCATTAAAGACCAGGCTTCATTTTTCAAAACTGACATATGTCACTTTATATGGCAATAACTTTAAGACTCTTTAACTTGCACAAGTGATTTTGAGACTCTTTTCGTGAGACATTGTACTTCATGTTAGTGGTAAACATTGATCAATATTTTTGTATTTATTTATAAAAAAAAAAATAGGAAATTTGATGAAAATTTGGAAAAAAAAAAATCGCAATTTTCAAAATGTGAAATGCATAGTCATACCACCCAAATAAGTTAATAAATATTATCTTTTTTTTTATATGTCCCACTAGGACACCTGAACCAACGATAGTCTAATCGCTGATTCAGCACTATAGACTGCAATACACGTGTATTGCAGTCTATACAGGAATTCAGCCTATGTAGACATAGGCTGATTTCCAGAGGTCCTGGCAGGATCAACCAGGTAGTGGGGGCTTCAGGCAGCCTGGGGTCACTGGCCAGACCCCGGGCTGCATATTATAGATATCGGCACCCCCCCCAATCTCACCGCGGGGGGTACCGGGGGCGACAAAATGGCGGAAACCCTTGGATGCCGCGGTCATGTTTGACCGCGATATCCAAAGGGTTAAAAACCTCCGCTGAGCGCCGATCGTAGGTTAAGGAGCAGGGTGTTAGCTGTCAGTTACAGCTAACACCCTCTCCCGATGCCGCCCGCGGCACTCAGTGCCGCTAGCAAACACTTAAAATGCCGCAGTTGCTATTGACCGCGGCATCTTAAGGGTTAAACAGCGGGGATCGGTGTTATCATACAGTCAAATACAGCCAGGCTCCCGCAGTGATCGCACGGGCTCTGCTTCTGAGCTGGCTCGATCACCGTCCCGTACCTGTACGTGGGGATGCGGTAACTAAACACATTCTCCCACGTACATGTACATGAGAATGCGTGAAGGGGTTAAAGCAGGGTTGGGTTATAAAAACATATTCCAAGCTTTGAGCATCCTGAGGAGCGCTGTTCAATCCACCATCCAAAAATGGAAAAAGTATTCTACAACTGAAACCTACCAAGACATGGCCTTCCACCTAAACTAACAGATAGAGAAAGGAGAGCACTAGTCAGAGAAGCAGCCAAGAGGCCCGTGGTCACTCTGGAGGAGCTGTAGAAATTCATAGCTCAGGTGGGAGAATCTGTCCACAGGACAACTATAAGTCGCGCACTCCACAAATCTGGCCTTTATAGAAGAGTGGCAAGAAGAAAGCCATTGTTGAAAGAAAGACATAAGAAGTGCCGTTTGCAGTTTTCCACAAGCCATACAGGGGACACAGCAAACGTGGAAGAAGCGGCTCTAGTCAGATGAGACCAAAGTTGAACTTTGTGGCTTAAATGCAAAACGCTATGTGTGGCGGAAAAGTAACACTGCTCATCACCCTGAACACACCATCCCCACTGTGAAACATGGTGGTGCCAGCATCATGCTGTGGGGATACTTTTCTTCAGCAGGGACAGGGAAGCTGGTCAGAGCTGATGGGAAGATGGATGGAGCTAAATACAGGGCAATCCTGGAAGAAAACCTGTTGGAGGCTGCAAAAGACTGGAGACTGGGAAGGAGATTCACCTTCCAGCAAGACAATGACCCTAAACATACAGCCAGAGCTACAGTGGAATGGTTTAGATCAAAGAATATTCATGTTCTAGAATGGCCCAGTCAAAGTCCAGACCTAAACTCCACTGAGCATCTGTGGCAAGACATGAAAATTGCTGTTCACAGACGCTCTTCATCCAATCTGGCTGAGCTTGAGCTGTTTTGCAAAGAAGAATGAGCAAAAATCTCAGTCTCTAGATGTGCAAAGCTGGTAGAGACATGCCCCAAAAGACTTGCAGCTGTAATTGCAGTGAAAGGTGGTTCTACAAAGTATTGATATAGGGGGGCTGAATACTTTCGCACGTCACATTTTTCAGATTTTTATTTGATTAAAATTTTCAAAACCATGTATCATTTTCCTTCCATTTCACAATTATCTGCTCCTTTGTGTGGATATATCATTGAAAATGTCAATAAAATACATTTAAGTTTGTGGTTGTAAGGTGATAAAATGTGAAAGTTCAAGAGGTACAGTGGGTACGGAAAGTATTCAGACCCCTTTAAATTTTTCACTCTGTTTCATTGCAGCCATTTGCTAAAAGCAAAAAAGTTCATTTTATTTCTCAGCACCCCATCTTGACAGAAAAAAAACACAAATGTAGATATTTTTGCAAACTTATTAAAAAAGAAAAACTGAAATATCACATGGTCATAAGTAATCAGACCCTTTGCTCAGTATTGAGTAGAAGACCCTTTTGAGCTAGTACAGCCATGAGTCTTCTTGGGAATGATGCAACAAGTTTTTCACATCTGGATTTGGGGATCCTCTGCCATTCTTCCTTGCAGATCCTCTCCAGTTCCGTCAGGTTGGACAGTGAACGTTGGTGGACAGCCATTTTCAGGTCTCTCCAGAGATTCTCAATTGGGTTGAGGTCGGGGCTCTGGCTGTGCCAGTCAAGAATGGTCACAGAGTTGTTCCGAAGCCACTTCTTTGTTATTTTAGCTGTGTGCTTAGGGTCATTTTCATGATAAAATTGATAAGATCCGTCAGGAAATAACTGCCCAATCCCCAGGTGGCATTGACCCCCTCACCAGCCGCACTTCAGACTGATCATTCTCATCTTTTGAACCTGTTACAGAGGAGGAAGTATCTCAACTACTTTCCTCTTCTCGCCCTACGACCTGTAGTAGTGACCCTTTCCCCTCACACCTTCTCCAGTCTCTGTCGCCTGCCGTCACGACTTACCTTACTAAAATATTTAACCTCTCTCTCTCTTCTGGAACTTTCCCATCCTCTTTCAAACATGCTGTCAAAACCCCACTACTGAAGAAATCCTCCCTTGACCCGTCCTGTGCTGCTAACTATCGACCTGTCTCTAACCTTCCTTTTATCTCCAAGATCTTGGAACGCTTGGTCTATTCTCGTTTAATCTGCTATCTTTCTGCTAACTCTCTTCTTGACCCCTTACAATCTGGCTTCCACACTCTGCACTCTACTGAAACGGCCCTCACAAAAGTCTCCAATGATCTCCTGACGGCTAAATCCAAAGGTGACTTCTCTCTTCTTATTCTTCTAGATCGCTCAGCAGCATTTGACACTGTTGACCATCAACTCCTTCTCACTATGCTCCGCTCTGTCGGCATCACAGACACCGCTCTCTCCTGGTTCTCCTCTTATCTGTCTGACCGCACTTTCTGTGTATCATTTGCGAGCTCTGTTTCTTCCCCTCTTCCCCTTGCCGTTGGGGTTTCTCAGGGCTCGGTCCTAGGTCCACTGCTCTTCTCCCTCTACACAGCCCCCATTGGACAAACCATCACTAGATTTGGCTTCCGGTACCATCATTATGCTGATGACACCCAATTATATACGTCATCCCGTGACATCACCCCTGCACTAATACAAAACACCAGTGACTGTCTCTCTGCTGTCTCAAATATCATGTTTTTGCTCTATCTGAAACTGAATCTCTCAAAGACTGAACTACTGCTGTTTCCACCATCTAACAGATCTGTCCCTGATATCTCCATTGCAGTCTCTGGCCTTGCCATAACTCCAAGGCAGTATGCCCGCTGCCTCGGGGTTTTGTTTGACTCAGACCTTTCCTTCACCCCCCATATCCAATCACTCGCACGCTCTTGTCATCTCCACCTCAAAAACAACTCCAGAATTCGCCCTTTCCTTACCACAGATACACTAAAGACACTTATTGTTGCCCTGATTCACTCTTGCCTTGACTATTGTAACTCCTTACTAATTGGTCTTCCCCTTACTAAACTCTCCCCTCTACAATCTATTCTGAATGCGGCGGCCAGGCTCATCTATCAGTCTAGACGCTACAGCGATGCCTCCGGTCTGTGCCGGTCACTACATTGGCTGCCTATTCAATACAGAGTACAATATAAACTTATCACCCTCATTCACAAGGCTCTCCATAATGCTGCACCTCCCTACATTTCCTCCCTCATCTCTGTCTATCACCCAACCCGTACTCTCCGTTCACTCAATGACTTAAGACTAATATCCTCTATTATCAGAACCTCCCACGCTCGTATACAAGACTTCTCCCGAGTTTCACCACTTCTCTGGAATGCTCTATCCCAGACTATCAGATTAACCCCCAATTTCCACAGCTTCAAGCGTAAACTAAAGACATCTTTTCAGACAGGCGTATCAACTCCTAATGTAAACCCTTCCGTAGTTAGCATCCCTAAAACGTACCCTCCTCTGTTTATGCTTCAACATTACCTCACAGGATATGATGCCGTATCAGACTAGCTTTATATGTCCAGGCACCATCTGCATGTTAAAGGAGACGACTGGTGACTGCTCATACAGCTTTATATATGTGTAATGACAATATCCTCTATTACAAAATTGTCTGACCATTGTATAAGCAATGCTACATCTGTTGCCGCCACTGCTACCTCTTGTGTCACCCCCTCTACCTCATAGATTGTAAGCTCTGGCGAGCAGGGCCCTCACTCCCAGTGTGTGAATTGACTATTTCTTTGTAATGTATCTTTTTTGTCAGTAATTGAACCCTACAAATTGTACAGTGCTGCGGAATATGTTGGCGCTATATAAATAAAATGTATTATTATTATTATTATTGTCTTGTTGGAAGGTGAACCTTCGGCCCAGAGCACTCTGGAAGGGGTTTTCTTCCAGGATATCTCTGTACATTGCCGCATTCATCTTTCCTTCAATTGCAACCAGTCGTACTGTCCCTGCAGCTGAAAAACACCCCCATAGCACGATGCTGCCACCACCATATTTCACTGTTGGGATTATATTGGGCAGGTGATGAGCAGTGCCTGGTTTTCTCCAAACATACCACTTAGAATTAACGCCAAAAAGTTCAATCTTCGTCTCATCAGATCATAGAATCTTATTTCTCATAGTCTGGGAGTCCTTCATGTGTTTTTTGGCAAACTCTATGCGGGCTATCATATGTCTTGCACTGAGGAGAGGCTTCCTTTCGGGCCACTATGCCATAAAGCCCTGACTGGTGGAGGGCTGCAGTGATAGTTGACTTTGTGAAACTTTCTCCCATTTCCCTACTGAATCTCTGGAGCTCAGCCACGGTGATCTTTGGGTTGTTCTTTACCTCTCTCACAAAGGATCTTCTCCCACAATTGTTCAGTTTGGCTGGACAGCCAGGTCTAGGAAGAGTTCTGGTCGTCCCAAACTTCTTCCATTTAAGGATTATGGAGGCCACTGTGCTCTTAGGAACCTTTAGTGCTGCAGAAATTCTTTTGTAACCTTGGCCAGATCTGTGCCTTGCCACCTTTGACCTCATGATTCTCATTTGCTCTAACATGCACTGTGAGGTCTTATATAGACAGGTGTGTGCCTTTCCTAATCAAGTCCAATCAGTTTAAACACAGCTGGACTCCAATGAAGGAGTAGAACCATCTCAAGGAGGATCAGAAGGAAATGGACAGCATGTGAGTTAAACATGCTAAACAATGGTCACAGCATTCTGAATACTTATGACCATTTGATATTTCAGTTTTTCTTTTTTAATAAATTTGCAAAAATATCTACATTTCTGTTTTTTTTCTGTCAAGATGGGGTGCTGAGTGTACATTAATGAGAAATAAAATGAACTTTTTTGCTTTTAGCAAATGGCTGCAATGAAACAAAGAGTGAAAAATTTAAAAGGGGTCTGAAAACTTTCCATACCCACTGTATGACTACTTTTGCAAAGCACTGTAAGATGGAATTTTTTTTTAAGACCTCACCAAAATGAAAAATTTAAAAATATTTTTAACATAAAATATTAACATGATGAACAAGCAATTTTCTAATTACACATTCCATTTAACTATACCTATAAATGGATCTAATAGAAAGGGCTCAAATCAATTCATATATTTTGTGTAAGCTTGTGAAACTTACCTTTGCAAATGAGTGCATTATTTCTGATAGAACATCAGAATCTGGCTCTGTTCCAATTCCTTTTATCAAAGCATCACACATGAAGTGCCACATTTGGGTTAGGTATTCAGGGCCACGTACTCGTGCACATTCCAGCAACAGTGGCATAGACTCTGCAGCAGCAACTCTTACACGTATAGTTAAAGTTAAGGAAAGACTATTCTTTTGCAATTCCTTTTTAACTCCGTTCACTTGCAACTGTAGATTATATCAGTCAAGCTGAGCCAAACACAGCTTAGTTATGGCACCCCTTTGACTAAGAGCATCTGACCTCCAATTCAGCGATCAATGGGGTCTCAGCAACTGGACCCCTGCCAATTATATCTTCAAGAAATGTCAAGTTTTCTGAAATTACAGGTATACTATAACTTAATAAAGATTACTTTTGAGGACTTGTGATCATATGCCACATCTCCTTTTATAAACTTTGGTCCTTACCTTCAGAATGCAGGAAAAAAAAAAATCCACACAACTGCCTTAACAAAACAAAAGCAAACAGTTGACAGGCAGACAAGAAGCCAAAGGGATTTTTAAACACCAGTGTTTTGCCATATTAGGATAAGTTCACATGGGAGCCGGAGTAAACTCCACCGCAGAAACCAGCAGAGGACTTTTCTCTCTGCCGATTTCAGTATAAAAACGGCAGACCCATTATAGTCAATGGGGTCTGCCAGAGTCCGTAGATAACCACTATTTTGGCGGTCAGGCTCTGTCGTTTGGGTCCAAACTGCAGATGTGAACCTAGATTTGCATATTGCCAGGTTTTGGTTTTTTTTAGCCTTTCTTTAAAAGCAAACCTGTAACATGGAAAATTCAGTGTAATCTGCAGACAACACTGTATAGAGAAGGAGGAGCAGAGCAGATTGATATAGTTATGTGTGAAAAGAGTCGGTATAACCTATTGCTTATTTATTGAAGTTCTGCTCTAGCAGGAAAGTTGAGGGATGTTTTACCTTCTCATTCACTTTCAATTCAAAATAGAAAACAGTTTAATGAATACATGACAAGTTCTACCGAATCCATCACCACAAATCTTTATCAATCTGCTTAGGGTTGGTTCACACCTGCACTTCAGTCCGTCCGTTGCCAATCTGAGTGAAAATCTCGGCGAACGGAATTGGCATCGGATACAGACCGGTCAGCGACGCATTGGTTAAAAACCCATTCATTTGAATCGGTTTTTAAAGCAAAGCGAGGGTGTCCGATTGCACCCTCTGTGCTGCGAATCCTTTTTTTTTTCGTCGGAAACAAAGTCGGACAGGCAGGACTTCGCGTCCGACGAAAAAAAAAGGATTCGCAGAGCAGAGGGTGCAATCGGACACCCTCGCATTGCTTTAAAAACCCATTCAAATGAATGGGTTTTTAACCAATGCGTCGCTCACCGGTCTGTATCCGATGCTAATCCCGTTCGCCGAGATTTTCACTCGGATTGGCAACGGACGGACTGAAGCGCAGGTGTGAACCCACCCTTAGCTGCTCCTGCTCTATAACCTGCTGCATGTGATTTGACTGCATTTTCTGACTACATTTTTATTAACAGCCACATATTAAAGATTCATTTGCAAGGATATCATCATGGAAATAAAATTTAAGAAGAGGAACCATTAGTTTTACAACTTGTTCAGTATACTCCACAAATCCTTCCTTCAACTCTTTAGCATAGCAAACCTGTAGGAACAAAAAAAAAAAAAAAATTACAATAAGAGGCTTTCATGCCACAGAAAATACAGCTATGTACACTTTGCAAATTGTGCTTCCCAACATGAAAGTCATTTTTGCAACCTTGTCTACACAACGTCCAGCCAATTGTTGAGATGACAACAGCAATTGCCTGAATTAGGGCGACTTCATGAGTAGATATTTTAGAAAAACTTCTGCTTCTGAAACTCTGTTCCACGCATGTGGATGGGAATGCATCTTCAGCAAGTGCATTGTTTTTGCAAACCCTATTCAAATGAACAGGTAGTCAGAAATCTCTGCAATGTGTGAGTTCACCATTAATTGATCAGACAGCAATAGGGCCGTTGTCCTTTTTTAGACTACTCCATTTGGTAACAGGAAAGGCTATGCATGAAAAATACTGAATAGCAGTAGGTTGTGCTTCAGATGACAAAAATTGACAGACTACTATGAAATTCCTGCTTCAGCCATTTTTGGTCTGACAATGGATAGGTGCAAAAGGTTTTTAACCACTTCAGTACCGGGCCAATTTGTGGTTCAGGACCAGACTCATTTTCGGTTTTTTTTGTATGTGTGGTTTTGATGGCTAAAACATTTTTATGATTTGTGTTATTCAACTAATTTCTGCGTCTTTCTTCGGTGACACATAGGGCTTTATTTTTATGCCGTTTTTATTTTTGCATATATGTTTTCATTTTTTTTATACCCGGAAAATATAAACAAAAGGAGGGAAAATGTGTCCGTTTTTCCCTTTATTTTTTTTTTTTATTTAAATAGCACAAAAGTGCTACTAAAAAACTTTTTAAAATAGTTTTTCCTCTCCGTTAAGGTAATTTTTATTTTGCATGGTGTTGTGGGTGTGGCTAGAACCTGTAATAAGGCGTTTTATTGGCGTATTATTTTATGTATTTTTCAAAAATAATTTTTTGCCAGTGTGCCCCCATAAGTTCATAATAGACTAGACCTTTGGGGACATCTGATCCTTTTTTTTTTTTTTTTTGGGGGGGGGGGGGGGGGCTGATTTCCCCTAGTACATTTAGCCCCAGTTGCAGCAGGAAATACACCCTCCTGCCCGTTACTATAGAGCTGATCTGGGTCCTGTAGGACCCAGTAGCTCTAGCAGTCTCTGATCCAAGCGGATCATGTGCCCGCAGGGGTCAGAGGGGAGCCACAACATGCTGTGTATGCACCATAGCTGTGTATGCAGCACTCACTGAGCGTTATAAACCATCCCTGCCTTCTCTAGGAGAGCTCCGACTGTAGTTACAGCAGGCTCCCCATTTCAGCAGCTACATGATTTCGTATCGGTATGTCCTTGCAGAACAAGGCAACCACATCTGGACATATATAGTCTAGGGGCGGTCCAGAAGTGGTTAAAACTGTTTATATAGTAAGACTTTTATACATGGAAAGCACATTTTGGAACAGCAAATCCAAAGTATCTTTAGATATGCAATACCCACCAACATCTGGCATGCAGTCGCTTTTTCTTCAAGTCCAGCAGTTTTGATACCAAAACTTTGCTGGTCTCCTAAATTCACAAACTCCCATCCATCATCATCACCCATGCTCTCCATGTCTTGAGCTACAAATAACGAAAACAAGTGTAATCAAATAATGTGCAAATCGTGGTCTATTCACATCATATATGTTTGGTACATATACCAGAAAAATCTCTTGATTTATGCAACTTTTTGCCATACAGTTGTATACATCAGTCACAGGTTGCTATGGTACTATTACTATCACAGCTTTATCTTTGTACCATGATTTTAATTTCACACAAATAGGGACATCCCATGCAATTTTTTTTTTTTTAGTAGAGTGACATTACTTTAAAATGCAAATTTCAAATGTTCTACCCTCCCCAGTAAACTCATTGTGATATATGACATGTAGTTTTGAGAACAAAAACTACATTTTGGGATAGTGAACATGTGAACTTATCTAATTTTTAAAAATTAAGGGAGTCAAACCATATATTTTTGCCATAAATCTATAGTTCAGGTGAAGAGAATGAACTTTGTAAAATACTTTAAAGAAAAGTTCCTGTTTCTTCACTCATTTGCTTCCTTCCGTCACTGATCAAATCTGTACAGTAGAACTCTATGGAGAGGGGAGGGGGAAGAACAGGAGAGCTCCTCAATACAGAGACATCAGTAACATAGGTGGGGCAGTTCGTTTTCAGCTGGGTTATCACTAGTTACTATCCAGTCTTTCCCTGGCATAAATGACATGCTGTAGACTGCCTAATATCTGCCTTTTTGCTTCTCATCTTCCTTCTCTTTTCTATAGAACTCACTGTAAATTGATCTATTTTGAATAGGTGTAGGGACAGAAGTCAGTCAGCTTAGAAGACATGACATAGGCATTTTTCTTTAGTGAAGTATACAATAAAGTTTGTCCTTTTCATGCGCAATATAGATTTATATGTATTTTTGTATTCACCGTAAAATTCTCTTCTCGTCGGATTCATTGTGGGATACAGCACCATGGGTATAGACCTGGCCACTAGGAGGCTGACACTAAGAATAACAAAAGATGTCGGCTCTGCCTCTGGGATATATCCTGTCCACAGACACTATGCTAGCCAGTTTGTACCGCAACAAAAGGAGAGAGGCAGCAAAAGAAAATAAGAATCTAGAACACAGAACAAACAGCCACCAACGTGTCCAGAACCCGAAAACAAACCAAACCAGCCTGGGGGGGTGGGGGGGGGGGGGGGGGAACGGGGCGGAAGAAAAAAAAAAAAAAAAAAACGTGAGATCTATGTCCCCCAATGAAAACAACAAGAAAAGAATTTTACGGAGAGTACAAAAATCCTTTTTTTCGCTTATTTCATTAGGTGGGACACAGCATCATGGGAAGTTCAAAAGCAGTCCAGGAAGATGGGAATTACACAACCATGCAAGCAGCTTAGTGCACAGCCACTTGCAGAACCTTACAACCAAAGCTGGCATCAGCAGGGGCCACAGAATGGATCTGGTATAACTTGATGAAAGTGTGGACAGAGGCCCAGGTGGCAATGTTGCAGACCTGGGCGGTAGAGGCCTGAGGCAGAACAGCCCAGGAGTCTCAGACAGCTCTCGTGGAATGAGCCACACGGAGTGGCGGCAACCTATCCTTGAGCCAATAGGCCTCCATGATAGCAGGCCATATCCACCTGGAGATGGAAGCCTTGGAAGCAGCCAGGCCCATGCGAGAGCCCATAGGGAAAACAAACAAGGTATCCGGATGACGGAAGGGGTCCATGAGAGAGATCGACGCGGATTGCTCAGAGCACATCCAGGCAGCAAAGAGAACTCACGCGGATGCTTGGCATCCAAGCAGAAAGACGGTAAGAGGATGTCCTCGTTAATGTGGAAAGAAGAAACCACCTTATAGAGGAAAGACTGTGGCAAACAAAGGATAACTTTGTCCTAGTGGAGAATAAGAAAAGGAGGTTTCCAAGACAGGGCAGCCAGTTCGGAGACCCTGTAAATGGAAAAAACGGCCAACATGATGGCAACGTTCCAGGACAGAAAGCGAAGAGAGATCTCGTGCCAAGTCCCGAAGTGGGGAACCTGAAGCACCTCAAGGATGAGATTGAGGTCTCACGGGAGGATGGTAGAGAGGAGCACAATGCACCACTACCTGCAAGAAAGTCTTCACCTGAGGCCAGAAAGCGATGGTCCAAGAGTATTGGGAATTGGCCCAGAGAGAGGAAGCTTGTGGTTGACATCCGGCATGCCCCAACCAGGAGCACAACTGTAGAAATATCTGTTGGTGAAACGATCACTCGCCCGGATCCAGCTTTACTCAGCTTAGACAGTCTGAAGCCCAATTGTCCACATCTGGAATGTAGACTGCAGACAGGGCTGCAACATGGACGCACCACCCAAATAAGAAAGAGGGAGGCTTCTTGCATGGTCGCTCGACTCCTGTCAACATGTTAATGGAGGGGGAGAAAGGACTTCCCCCTGGGAGTTCCCTGGGGAGGAGAGCCACAAAAGACTCTCCTGGCAAACCTGGGGAAGCAGGAGGATCAGGTGGTCGAGGCTATATGGAGAATTGTCCCAGAGGGCCAGAATACCATAAGATATGGCCCCGAAAGTCGAGACCATCGTGGCCAGTGGCCACATGCAGAGGACAAAGAACACAGATTCAGAAGGCAAGGATCTAGGACTGGAGAAGAATCTTGCCTTAAGTATCGAGAATCTTGCTTAAGAATTCCAAGTCACTGAATTAATATAAATAGACCTAATCATCACAGTAAAGTTCACTGGGCAAGATCATAGGTCTATAAACAATAGGAGCAAATATAAAACCTAACTTTTATTATAAAGCCAACAAACAAAAAAAAACTAAAAACGTGTTTTTTGTGCTCAAATCAACGTATGAAAAACAGTGTGGTAAAAGCCATCGGGGGGGGGGGGGGGGCTGGGGGGGGAAGAACTAGTTCATTCAGCGATAACATAGAACCAGAACCCCATGTGGTATACAGCGGGCAAAGAGAATCAGCCCAAATGTATAGCTATCCAGCTAATACTATCCCTATGAGACCCCCCAGGAATATAGCCCAGGCACCAGGTATCCTGCTAGATATCTGTCTGATAAGAGTTGGATTCTCTTGTTTGCCCCTTGTATACCATATGGGGTTCTGGTTCTATAGTATCGTTGAATGAACCAGTGCCCCCTGGTGGTTTTTACCACACTGTTTAAAAAGTTTAGATTTTTTTTTTTATAGGCTTTATAATAAAAGTTAGGTTTTATATTTGCTCCTATTGTTTTTAGGCCTATGATCTTGCCCAGTGAACTTTAACAGGAATTCCATGCACTGAAAAGGTACAATAGGACTTTTCCTCATGGCTGAGCCAGCAAAGGTCCAAGGTGATCTGTAAGCTGGTCAGACTGTCCATCTTTCACCAGATATGGAATCATGGCGACTCTCTGGAATACCCAGGAGACGAAGGCCTGGCCAAAGGGGAGCACGTCAAATTGAAAATGATGTGAACCCACCACGAAACGAAGAAAGCACTGATGGCACAGCACAATGGGAATGTGCAGGTATACGTTGAGAATGTCGCTGGTCTCTGCAGGGATGTCACCACCAACCACAGGGACTCTATGTGGAACTTGTGGACAAACCATTGAGCCCCTTCATGTCCAGGATAGGGCGAAGGGAGCCGTCCTTCCTGGTGAACAGTTTGAAATAAAAGCCGTGGAAACGCTCTGGAGTGGGAACGGGGACAATGACGCCCTGCCACTGTAGAGCGGAGACAGTCTGCAGAAAAGTGGCCACTCGAGTGGGGGAAGAAGGCAAAGTAGACAGAAACAAATCTTCCATGAGGAACGATGAGAGAGCACCCGGGGAGCGGCTTAGAAGACGCCTACTGCTGCAATCTGGGGAGGCAGCCATCCCAGAGTTTCCACGCAGACTGGTTAAGTCTGGCAAGGTCGCCTATGGGCCTAGTAAGGGAAGCCACCCAGTCCAGAGGGGTGTCCGCAGGAGAAGGGCCAGGAGGGTCCTGAGCTGGCTTAGGAGGAAGACATTGAGAGCAGATGCATTCAGGTTAACCGCATGGTAACTTTTTATTACAGCGGGCACACGTGTAAAATGTGGTGGCACCAGGAGGGGCAAGTTGGCTCAATACACAAAGATATGGTGGAAGTGACCCTAAGGGGTAACTCAGGGAGGATAGCCTACCAAACCACTGGGAGAATGTCCGATCGCCAACTGCTGAAGGAAGAGTACTTACCTGGTCCGCTGTCTTCAGGCACTGCAAGGTGACCCCTTCAGTGAACCTCGCACGTGGTAGTGGAGTCACCGGTATCCCAGTCACCGATGCAACAGAGGGGACTAGGTCACCCTCAAAGGGCTCTTTGATAGTGAGCAGAGCCTGCAGGCTTCAGACAATAGGTTAAAACTGCCTAGCATAGTGCCTGTGAAGTGGATATAGCCAAGAGGCGGAGCAGACATCTTTTGTTATTCTTCGTGTCAGCTTCCTAGTGGCCAGGTCTATACCCATGGTGCTGTGTCCCCCAATGAAATAAGCGAGAAAATAAAATTTACTTATGCTAAGTTTTGCACAATAAGTCTCTGCATAGAAAATACACATTAAGCCTAAAAGGGTTTTTCCAAAACTAAAATATTAATGGAATATCATTAGGTCAGAGTCAATAATATGTGACTAGTGGTGATCCAATACACAGGACCCCCACAGATCAACTGTTTGGAGAGGCAGAAACAATCATAAGCACTGAGGCCTCTCTTCCAGTGCAAATTACATTGCCCTCACTAATCAAAAGGTACAGCAGTAGCTCAGTCCTATTCAAGTGAATTGGCTTAGCTACAATACAAAGGACAGACACCACAATGTATGGCGCTGTTTTTGGTATTCAGTGAAGAGGCTGCAGCAAATCACCCAACTGTTTCGGTCTCTAGAAAATGTTATTCTGTGGTGGTGCCAGGTGTTGGACCCCCAATGATAAGATATTGATCACCTATCCTAAGGCTAGGTCACCAATAATTACATTCTGCAAAACACCTTTGAGATTGCTTATACACAGATATCACCTGTAATGTGCTTTTTGTTATGAGAACATGTTGCCAAAGTCATCTATTTTTCTAAGCAAAGAATTCATAGAAGTACTGCTATCAAAGAAAAGGCCTAAAACTCACTGTCAAGAAGAGCCACCTCTGGCTTAATGGAAGCAGTTTTCATAAGAGGTCCCATCACCACAGGAAGGTACTGCTGGAATTCTTTCCCAAGGATTTTGCACATACGTGCCCATGCAGAGATCATATAAGAGATCTTGAAAAAGAGAAGTAAGTAAATAGACAACTACTCTAAAAAGGACTAAAGTTTTTTATTTTTTGTGTCTATCCTCAAAGATTTCAGTAAGCTAACCCTGTGTATCAGCTCCAGTGTTCAATCTATTTGTCACTATTCAGTCTAGAGCTACGTGTATGTGTGGATGACTAAATACTTAAAATATATTACACACCTGCGGATCATCATCTTCCAACTCACTGAAGTCTGTCTGAGTCTTCAGCAGCAGCTGCATCACATCAGAAGCATCTTGCATAAACTAAAAGCAGACAAATTACACATTGTAAAATGTAGACGTTATTCAGCAGCATAAAACCCTATGTAACAATTCAAAATACAAGAATTTTTTACACAAAGGTGCACAAGCATGACACACTTACCTTCTCTTTACCAACAGCTAGACCAATAAGACTTATGCACTCAATAGTCTTCCCTCTGAGAAGGCGCAGCTCTTTCTGCACAGCATTTTCCACTATGTGTTTCAGGGAGGGCATGAACAAATCATAATAAGGAACAAACTTTTCTTCAGCAGTGTCAGCAACAGATGCTATTGAAGTCACCACCTGTTCCAGAACCAGTTTAGTGCCTTTCTGGATTAACTGTTTAAACAAAAGAGAACAAGCCTTGTATTATCTGACACACTACAGTCAAGGAGAAAATTTTTATACATTGACCACTTCTACAATTAACCACACACAATTTATAAGGCCTCGAAATCCAAAAATGCATAACTTTATATTTAGTGAAACTCACTTAACTACTCAAGTACCTTTTTTTAATGTTTTTATTCTTCCATGTTTTTTCTTTAATTTTAACATCCAAGAAAACTTAAACAAAAAAAGGAGGGGAAATGTCTTATTTTCACATTTTTTCGTGTTTTTTTTGTTTTAATAGCAAGATCCACAAAAAAAAAAAAAAAATTTGTTTTCCTTCTTGGTTGTGTTGAGGGGGGCGGGACTTTTCTTTTTAACACATTGTTCCCCCCCCATAAGTTCATAATATGGGGGCTTTTTTTTTTTTGGTGATTTCTCCTATAACTGGGGCTGATACATGCAGCCCAAGTCACAGGAGGTAGAGAGCCTCCTATGTTGTACTTCAGAGCTGATCTGGGTGTTGTAGGGTCCAGCAGTTCTCGGAATTCCTGTCTCTCAAGCAGTCATGAAACCTCCAGGTCAGAGGTGCACCGCTTCATGGCAGCTCCCATAGTAGAAGACAGCAGTCATTGAGCACTGTGTACACAATACTCGGGAAGGCAAGGACGGTAATAAACTATCCCTGCCTTTCCTATGAGATGTCCGGCCGTAGTAACGATTTCATACAGCAGGCTAACCTTGCAAGAACATGCGTCCTTGCAGGGTTAGATGTGGACCGCCTGGGCTTATATAGACTATGGGCGGTCTGGAAAAGGTTAAAAAAAAAAGTATAATGTCTTGAACAAAAAAAAAAAAAAAAAAAAAGCCAACACATACCTCCTGTAATTTGACCACCATAGTGGAATGCAAATGATTGACCAAGTTATCCAGATAAGGAACTAAAAGTGACTTGGGACAATCTTCTGTGAAATTAATAAGAGCAGCAGCAGCATGGGCCTGGACTCGAGGGTTAGCCTGGTCTTCCATGGTTTGCAATAGGCTTGCAATCACCTAAAAGTAACATAAAAGCTTGGTTAGCTGTTGCATATTTATACACATTTTACCATCTTATGAATAAAATAAAGGGGAAAACAAATGAGACAAGTACAGTCTGTACACCGAAGAACCTTCAAGTGCTTATCTGTGCTCCCTCCACCTCAAACTCACAAGAATGTTGTTTCATCAAACTATTCTATTGATATCTCTACTGACATCCATGGAAATCTCCCATGCATGCTACTCATCTATTTAAGTTGACAGGTGGTAAAAAGATTTAAAAGGGGAATTCCAGTGACAACAAATTATCCCCATCCACAGTATAACTTTTTGATCAGTGGGGGTCCAACCAAAGACACCCCCAGCAATCATGAGAACTGTGGTGTTTTGCACCCATTTGAATGGAGTGGCAGGTCAGAAATATACAACACTGCTACAGTTATTTCAATAGGAACATGAATGGGACAGAGCTGATGCTGTACACACGTGTCCAATCAACATGACATCACAGGCAAAAGTCCACAGAGTTTGTAAGTGCAGCAGCCTCTTAAAACAGCTAATCAGTGGGGGTCCTGGGTGTCGGACCCCACCAATCACATACTGACGACCTATTCTATGGACAGGTCATCAACATGCAAGTCCCAGAAAACACCTTTAAGCCTAGAAATAAACTGCAACACTCGAAAGTTTTTAAGTGAAAATCATTTTTAAACATATAAAAAGGTATGAAAACTTCCTAATCTAAAATGAATAAGTCAGTGCCAGATTTATTTTTTGATGGATCAAAATAAACCCCATTCACATTTAAGATTACTTCAATGCAATGTGGGAGCTTAGAGGAAAGAGCCAAGTTGTTCAGCCACAGGACTGTCTGCCAAATGTAGATAAACCAAACAATATAGTAGAAGCCAGCAGAATTTTAAGTCAGTCTGTGTCCAAGAGGAGAAGTAGTAATAGGTAAGTCAGCAGAAGATAAGTTAACAAAATACTAAATATGTAAGATAACAAGTAGCTATGCATTTATAACATTTAAATATAAGCCTCTTACCTTTTCATGAAACTTTTTCTGGAAAGCAGGGGCAAAGTCAGTTGCCATTTGTCCAATAGCATTGCATGCAGCATAGCGCACTCTAGGATGCTAAAAGAGGGAAGAGAAAAAAAAAATTATAATGTTTTTATAACATAACCCTTCTTTAAACTTCTCCACAACTTTATCTCTGACCTGTCTGGCGAGTTCCTTGGTCTTCATGATGCTGTTTGTTCACTAGTGTGCTCTAACAAACCACTGAGGCCTTCACAGAACAGGTGTATTTATACTGAGATAAATTACACACACCTGGACTCTTAACTAATTAAGTGCCTCCTGAAAGTAATTGATTGCACTGGATTTTACTTAGGGATATCGGAGTACAGGGGGCTGAAAACTTTTGCACGTCACACTTTTTAGATTTTTATTTGATTACATTCTTTTGAAAACCATGTATCATTTTCGTTCCACTTCACAATTATGTGCTACTTTGTGTTGGTCTATCACTTTAAATACATTTAAATTTGTGGTTGTAAGGTGACAAAATGTGAAAGTTCAAGAGGTATGAACAGTTTTGCAAGCCACTGTACTTATTTAAAAAATAAAAGAAAAACTACTAGTACAAATTTAACACTGCCATAAATTTAACTGAAAGCTCACTTTTGGTGGTAGAAAAAAAAAACCGTATAAAACCATCAGTACTGCAAACTTCATTGTTTACTTCCAATGAATAAAAACCTGAACGCCATCTTCCATTTAAAATAATGCCATGAGAGCTAAGCCAGACCTGTTTTGTAACAGATGCACTGAATCCTGAACGCCTCATTGACTTAAAGGTGATTTCCAATTAATACTCCTCTAACCCCAATAAAAGTCAGATCACTGGTGGACCAACTGTTGCGACAACAGCAATCATGATAGAGGGATTATTATTGTTATTGTTTATTTATATAGCACCATTAATCCAGGAGGCCTGTGTGATTGAAACAGTACATGACTATTGCTCCTGTGGTAAGTGGATCAGTATTAGTGGGAAATGTCAGGTTTTATTATTTTTGACCCCATTACTAGCACTATGGATAGGAGCCGGAAACTAGGTTCCTGATAAATGTTGAAGACAAGAGTAATTTACATTAAAAATTCACTGGATTGTATAATAAGAAGGTAGAAATCAGGAACACTCATTCATGAAACCAGATTATCCATTCAACAAAATATCAAAGGAATGCCAGAATAGGTAACTAAATTAAATACAATACATCACAATTGCTGCAATTCCACAACTTTGATTTGAGCCAATTTTCCCTATATTTCACTTTCAGATGATGCAGAAGGTAAAGAAAGGCAAAATCACTGCTTAATTCTCCTACCAACACTTTTATCTGATAGGAAATTTTTTATCTCCGATGAAATGTTGACGAAAAAAAAAAAAAAAAAAGCACACACACAAAACTATATATTCCCTATTAGAATAAAAGCATGAATTAAAATTTTTACCGGATCTTGAAGAAAGAGTAAAACAAAGTTGACCATCTCATTAAGGATACCCTCCATTTGTTGGTGACAACCTTCACCAATGGCTGACAACGCCATAAGTCCAGCATGTCTGTACTTCCAGTCAGCTGCAGTAAAAAATAGACAGATGTCATTTTAAATTATTTAGCAAGTTTTTTTCCATTAAAACAAGATCCTAGAAAGATAATACACAACAAAAACAGATTGAACAGGATGGAAGAGATATTCACTAAGCTGCCATAGTAAGGAAAGTCAGTCTACTTAGCTAATAGGACTGTGCTTTGCCTTTGGTTTCCAGGGCTGTTGTGTCAGAGCCAGGGGCAATTTTGGTGGAGTTGGAAAAAGTTAGACTCCAAAAAATTCATTATACATTATAAAATTATTGATATTGGATACTTTGATGCATAGTTTGTTGCATACTTACTTTCATAGGAATAGAATCAATGGCACTTTTCATGAATTAGCGGACCTTTGCTGCTCCTGTCTGACCAGTGCTGTCAGCCATTTAAGGAGCAGGACTGTGTCAGAGAGTTAGTGGGTTTGGCCTATCAACTCCAGAGCTCTGATAAAGTGTACACTATATAGTGTCACTCCATACTAACATGAATATAGTATAATCTTTAACACTCACGGTTTTGTAGCATCTGCATGATATGCTCTTTAATCATGGGGAGGACAATTTTTCCACCTAAGCCACAGGCCATTCTGTCCAAGGCACTTTCCCCAGCTACAGCATTGCTGGATGAAAGAATGAAAGAGACAATTGTTAATGTTTTATTTATAAAAAAAAACAAAACAAAAAAAAAAAAAAACAACATTTTCATATTTACAGCAAGTTTCTACTAGATTGCAACTTATTGAAAAACATAGAATGTCCAAAACGGGAAGTTTGCATTGCTAGCTCCCAATTTTACTTCCAAGGCATTTTTACCTTGTCAATAAGACAAAAGTGACTATAGTATAATGTTGTACCGTGTTAGCCATTGAAAGTAGTGGAAGAGTGAAGAAATCAGGCGATACCTTTTAGAGGCTGAGTATACTTGATGGTAAGCTTTCAGAAGTACTAGCTCCCTTCATCAGACATGGTGTTATGCAAGAAACAAGAAGTGACTATGAAAAATACACATTATAGAGTTTTTTCTGTTTAAACGGTCACTAACTTCTCACACAAATTAGTCTCATTTTATAGAGCTTCCTGGAGTGGAAGTCGGGAGGACTGCCCTCTAGAGAAGTGGAGCACAAAAGGAGCGACAATGCAGAGATTGGCTGGGTGAAGATGGTTGGCATGGAACTCCGCTGAGGGAGGAGTGTGCTCTTTCCCTCGTTAGCTGCAGAGTTTATCTCAAGACCATGCCAAAAAATAAAAAGCTGTCTTCTACACCACAGACATGGCCATAACTGCACCATTAGAGGAAGATTTGCAAACCATAGCCAAACAGAATTATGGCTATGGCATTGGCAGCTGATTGGCATAGTGGTCAGCTGCCTCCCGAGAGGTATGAGAAAGATAGTTGGAGGCATCAGCTGGATGCATAACCCCCTCATGAAAAGGGGAGGCAGCAGTGGAAAGGCCCTTCTGAAGCTGTTTGGCCCAAGAAGCAGCAAGGAGCCAGGAGCTGAAGGAAGGAGCCAGCCGCAACAAGGCAGCCTTAGAAAGGGAGTCCACCCTCAGTCCGAGGGATCCCTTTGGAAGGCGGAATCTGCCAGGGGCAGAGCAAAAGCCACAGATAACTGAGCTATGGTGAAATCCACTGCGGAAGGCCTGACCATTTGGAGCAAGCAGGATGTCCGACTGCTAGTCATGGTCCAGCCATGCTGCTAGATATAGTGAAAGCCCTACGAGGGGGAAAGACCAAAGGAGGAGTTTTTTTTTTTCATACATACCTGATCTGCCGTCAGGTGCCACAGCATACCCCTTTGGTGATCCTCGCACACTGAAGTGGGGTCACTGGCATTCCAGCCACCGATGCGGCTGTGGTGGGGGCCTGAGGACCGGCGAATCGCTCTATAATAGAGCACAGCGCCAGCAGGGAGTACTAGTAGTGTGGAGTACACGCTGAAGACACCAAAGTGAAATTGAAAGTAAACCTATAAGTCTGGCACCTATACCTATAAAACTAGACTCTGGCAGAGTCTTATAGGTTTACTTATGATGGTAAACACAGACCGTTATTGGCGGTTTAATTTTACAGAAACAACGTATTAGCTACGCGGTTTACTTAACTCTCATGAAAGTGAATGCTGTTCTATGGTGTTTCCATAAGTCCTATTCACTTCAACGGGAGTCAGCGTAACAGCTGCAAAACCCAACGAGTTTAAGGCTGTGGAAAGGAGTCTAAGACACACATCTAACAGACGTTTAGCTCCCCCCTTCTTTAGAGAGGTGCTTTGTTTGCCTTTCAAGGCAAGACTCAATAAAAGGCAACAGTATTAAACACAAAATTGTGCAACATTCTTTTCTCCATCATCATGTTTACTGTGTACTTTTTGCTACTCAACGAGGAGAATTAACAACACTTCAGCTGAAAGTAACAATTCTTAAGTTGTCTAATACTAAATACTCATAATTATACCTGTCAAAATCATCGTCATCCAGTTCATCAGCATTTGACCAATCTTCATCATCTTCCAAGTCTACCATCATTGTCAACATTTGTGGTACTGAGAAAAACAGAAAAGGTTAATTGTTTCTGCTTACAATCCAGCAGATTCCGTTCTATAACAAACAAAACGATTACTTACTAGCTTGGGCAACAATACTTGTATGTTTCCTTAACATAGCTGCTGCGGTCTCAGAAAGGGTGACAATAACCTCAAGTGCCAATTGTCTCTGCATGTTGCTCAAGCTGGTATCTGCACATAACTACACAGAAAATATAATTAATGGCATAGGACTGATCAATGTTTGCACAAATGAATGTGGCTTTGGTACTCAGCCCTACCTTCAAGCTTAACTGCAACGTTGCTTCCAAGTGGGGCCGCAAATACTTCGGAACTGTATCTGCTATTTCTACCAGAGACTTTAGGACAGAGTCATCATTCTGATAACAGGATTCATTTACGGACTAAAAAATGGAATACAGAAATATCAAGAGTACATAATTACAATAATAGGTTAAACATTTTACAGGTCAGGATAAAAATTAAATTATTAAGCAGTTCAGCGTTAACAGAGGTCTCACCTGCAGGATGCCAGGTAATAAATCGGCAAAGTGCTTCAGTAATGGAACATTGTGTTCATTGGCCAGAACAAATGCAGCAGCAGCTCTGGCAGACAGTGTCCTGATCTGCAAGTGAGAAAGGAGCATCATATTATTGCCAAAATGCATATTCTCATCAGGAGTCTACTGACTTCCCTGCCTTCCCGATCGCTGTGTATACAGCGTTCAACGAGCCATCTTGGAGATCAGATGTCCCCAAAAGTCTATTATGACCTTATGGGGTCACAATGTACATGAAAAAAAAAAAAAAAAAAAATAAATAAAAAAAAAGTTAAAAAAGGTAAATAAAAAATAAAAATACGCCAATAAAATGCCCTTATTACAGGTTATAGCCCCACCCCCAATGACACCATAAAAAATAAAAATTACCATAACAGAGTAAAAACTATTTTATAAAGTTTTTTAGTAGCACTTTGTGCTATTAAATAAAAAAAAATTTAAAAAAATGAAAAGTGAAGGACGCATTTTCCCTCCTCTTTTGTTTATATTCTCCCGGATTTAAAAAAAATTAAAACACATGCAAAAATAAAAACATAGAAATAAAGCCCTGTGTGTCACCGAAAAGACAGAAATTAGTTGAATAACGCAAATGATAAAAAAGTTACTGCCCTCAAAACCGCACATACAAAAAAAACCCGAAAATGTGTGTCTGGTCCTGGACCAGAAATTGGCCCAGTACTGAAGTGGTTAAATGACTGTGGGTAGCCATTATATAGCCAAAACCACTGCAGTAGCACCTTTCAGATCGTAGAAAAGAAAAGACTGCAAACGGGAGGTCCAAAACAACTGGTTGGGCTAAATTCTAACTAAACCATTTTTGGATCAAAATATTGCAGTACGTACACAACAGCCATGTCATGGTTGCAATGTGACCAATAACAGGAGAAGCGTAGCATGTTTATTATGTATACTTTTACATGCACAGTGACTAATGCAAAAAAAATATGTTTGCACTGCAACCGAAATTGCTGTTATTAGGCTGCTAATGTATACATATAAGTAGATATTCCCATCTAGTTTATACTAGATAAATTAATAGAAAAACACAATTGGTAGAGTTTTTTTTTTTTTAATTAAAGATTTTCATAAAAAAAATTAAGGGTATGTTCACACAGTTTTTTGCAAGCTGAAAAAAATTACAAAATTACGTAAAAAAAAAAATGCATCATGTTTTTCTGCCTCTCACTGATTTCAGGTAGAATCTGCCTGAAGTTAGGCCGTGTCACTTTTTTTTCCCCCTCTAGCTGAAAAAAATAAGCTAAGAGGAAATGGGAGGCGTTTTTTTGTGGCAAATTCCACCTCAAAATCAGTCAGAAAAAAACTGTGTGAACATACCCTTAAAAAAGGTGGTGTGACATTTCTAGATGCAGCTATGGACCAAAAAACAAGAAGATATCCATCTCTGATGTCTCTAGCTGCATTCGTTGAATTGTATAATGGTACAAAGCTATAATGAAGTTTATATTACTGACTTTTGTCTCTAAGAAAATAAAAAATAAATAAAACTAATCTGTAAATAAAGAACCACTATATAGTTCACCTAAGAATACTTACTCCAGGATGGTTCTGGTCTTGCATACACTGTACAAGCATTCTTTTGATCACTTCTAAGTAGTGTTGCTGCTGATTTCCAAAAATACCAGGAAAGTTCCTAAGAAATCATCATAACCAAGATTGCATAACTCAATAACTAGTGGAGAAGGAATACAAACATTTATGGTACACTACACACTAATATTATACAGTACATACACACACAATATCAATGTGCAGATAGTGCTTTGTAACAATATTGTCATCTGTCTTTACTCATTTGTAAGTTCTTGCTCAGTTCAGTGTGTATAACACCACTTTACATTGCTACGTGCTGATTGATTTTATACAGTATTTTATTATTAACCATAATCATAATGAAATGCTATTCAACTTTCCAACATGCATTCTGTATCAATTCCTCAAAGATTTCAGTTATTTAAGAGGAACTCATTCTGCGTTTTTTCACTCTAGCAACTAAATTAAATAATAGACTGACACTGTTCTGTAGTAGATTTCTGTATAGTAGTCTACCCAATATCGGCACAAGGATTTCAAGTAAGATCTATCTATAGTTATCATAGTGACCACCATTCAAAACGGGTGATAATCACCGCTTACTCCCCTTCACTGCACCCAATAACCTTTGCACCAGTCATAGAGCATGACTAAAAAAAAAAAAACCACTCAAATAGAAGTCAATTTTTCCAGACTACAGTGCCTATGGGCCACTTGGCTCATGTAAAATGGCAAAATGACAGCTCCCTTAAACATTTGCAGAAAATATAAAATAAATATAAGCTTGCATTAAAGGATGGACAGCACTCCAGGTAGTTGAGCTTGCTTGTAAGTTTTATTTGCAGAACACATATTCCATGTTAGAGCAATATATATCATATCATATCATACAGGGTGTAGATATTTTAAGAGCCGAGAACAACATTTCGGGCTGTGAGAGCCCTTCCTCAGGCAATTAGAATATGAAGGCCGTCCAGAGCTTGCTATGGGAAGACATACTGTGCAAAGTTTAATTCCTGGTATAGCATCAACTCCCATTACCCTAAATCATTTGATGTTGTATTTGTTTGTAGTTATCTCTGTTTTTTATGCTTGAAGGCCTGTAAGTCTGTTAGTCTTTCTGTGCATAGTTTTCTTAGTTCATGTGTTGAGTTTAATTGATTGTTTTACGAGCTAATTTAGTGCTACATCTAAGCATATGTATCCTATATAAGTAGACATACTGTAGTATTAGGGGGGCACGAGTGCTGGGGTTGGCACGATGCAATTCAATCCTAAGTGTGATTCAATTACAAGTGTGTAGAAGCTGCAGTTAAACATGGCACTTAGACAGGGCAGAAGACAGATCAGCTGAATAACCTCTCCAAAACACTTGTAAGTTTCAAAATACAATTGTATCACCATGTTCACTGCATGTCTTTTGCCTCCATTTGCTGCTATTTTACAAACTTACCGCCCATTCCCACCTCCTGTTACTTCTATCCACATCAGTCTCTCTCTCCTTCCCTCTCCTATGTCCAGCTCCCACTCTCTCTTCACCTTCCTCAACCACCTTTACCCACCTTGTGCTTCGGTGCAACAAATTAGACAATCTCACGAGTCATTTAACCACCTGCTGTCTCTTGTCATTCTCCTGCTATTAGCTGCTGGGGACATCTCTCCAAACCCTGGTCCTCCTCCTGTTAACCTCAACTCCGCACCTTTCTCACCAAGAAACCCTACTAACTTTATTAATATTTGTTGTCTGCCGTCTCCTTCTCCTCCACAAGTCTCTTTCTCTTGTGTTCTTTGGAACGCCCCGCTCACTCTGCAACAAACTTGACATTACTCAAGATCTTTTCATCTCAAAGTCTTTTAACCTACTGGCTGTCACTGAAACCTGGATTAAGCAGTCTGACACCACGTCCCCTGCTGATCTCTGTTATGATGGCCTCCAATTTTCACACACCCCTAGACCTGAGGATAGGCAAGGTGGAGGGGTAGGTGTACTATCACCACAATGCACTTTTAAGGTCATTCCCCCAGTACCATCGCTCTCTTTCCCCTCTTTTGATGTCCACACTATCAGACTCTTCTGCCCTTTCTCGCTGCAAGTAACTGTCATTTACCGTCGCCCTGGCTTACCCTACCAGTTCTTAGATCACTTTTCTTCATGGCTTCCCAACTTCCTATCCCGTGAAATTCCTACCCTCATTATGGGTGACTAACATTCCCATCAACACCCCTGTCTCATCTGCCTCTCGTCTTCTATCACTAACCGTCTCTCTCAGCTTACTTCTCCCACACACAAAGATGGTAATATCCTAGATATGGTCTTCTTACGGCTCTGTTTTTTCTCTGACTTTACTAACTCTCGCCTACCAATTTCCGACCACATCCTTTTTTTTTCCTTCTGTCCCCTGCTGTTACAACCCACGTTACTAAAATTTTTAGCCTCTCTCTTTCTTCTGGAATCTTTCCCTCCTCCTTCAAACATGTTGTCATAACCCCACTACTGAAAAAACTCTCCCTTGACCCATCCTGTGCTGCCAACTACTGACCTGTCTCTAACCTCCTTCATCTCTAAACTCTTAGAACGCTTGGTCTACTCCCACCTAATCTGCTCTCTCTCTTCTGGACCCCTTACAATCAGGTTTTCGTGCACTACACTAAAAAAACTGCCCTCACAAAGGTCTCCAACGATCTCTTGATGTTTAAATCTAAAGGGAACTATTCACTTTTAATTCTTCTGGATCTCTCAGCGGCATTTGACACTGTAGACCACCAACTACTCCTCACTATGCTCCACTCTATTGGCCTGAAGGATACCGCTCTCTCTTGGTATTCTCTTCCTCTCTGACCGCTCATACAGTGTATCATTCGCTGGTGCTATTTCTTCTCCTCTGCCCCTTGCAGTTGGGGTTCCTCAGGGCTCGATTCTAGGCTCCCTCCTCTTCTCTACGCAACCCCTATCGGACAAACCATCAGCAGATTTGGCTTCCGGTACCATCTTTCTGCTGATGATACCCAACGATATACCTCATCCCGTGACATCACCCCTGCACTAGTACAGAACACCAGTGACTGTCTCTCTGCTGTCTCTAACATCATGTCTTCTCTTTATCTGAAACTGAATCTTTCAAAAACTGAACTTTTTGTGTTCCCTCCATCCACTAACTGACCTAACCCGGATATCTCCGTTTCTGTCTGTGGCCTTACTATTACACCGAAGCGGCATGCCCGCTGACTGGGGGTTGTATTTGAGTCAGATCTCACCTTTACCCCACATTCTGACACCTGCACGCTCTTGCCACCTGCACCTTAAAAACATCTCTGGAATTCGTCCTTTTCACACCATGGAAACATCAAAAATCCTCATTGTTGCTCTGATTTTCTCTCGTCTTCACTATTGCAATTCTCTTCTAATTGGGCTTCCTCTTACTAAACTCTCCCCACTATAATCTGTCCTGAATGCGGCCGCCAGACTCATCTTTCTGTCAAACCGGTACACAGACGCATCTACCTTTTGTCAGTCGCTGTATTGGTTGCCCATCCATCACAGAATACAATATAAAATTATCACACTCACCCACAAATCTATCCATAACGCTGCGCTTCCCTATATGTCCTCTCTCGTCACTACCTCCCTAACCGTCCTCTCAGTTCTGCCAATAACCTTAGACTTGCATCCCCTGTTATCCAAACATCCCACTTCCATCTCCAAGACTTTTCTCGAGCTGCACCGGTGCTCTGGAATGCTTTACCCCGGACAATCTGATTAATCCAGTACAGCAGTTTCAAAACTGCCCTAAAATCACATCTGTTTGGTCAGGCTTATCAAGTGTAGTGTGCGGAGGTGTAGAACAATAACACCTTTTATCCTTCCTCCTCTGTTCCTCAGATCCTGTCCTCTCCATCTAGAAGTTACACTGCACTCATTGCACTATGTTTATTCAAAGATACTGGCTGGTGACGGGTTCATACAGCTTTAATTATACAACCTTTTCTATCAAAAGATGGCTGGACCATTGTAGCAAACAAGCCCTCTGACCTCTTGTGTCCCCCTGTCTCCTCATAGAATGTAAGCTCTTGCGAGCAGGGCCCTCACTCCTATTGTCTGATATGTTTATTTCTTTGTCACATTGTAATGTCTCATATTGTCTGTTCATGTGTCCTCTGATTTGTTAAGTGCTACAGAATATGTTGGCGCTATATAAAGTTTATTATTACTACATACATCGCCCCCCATCCTTGGGTTCCTTACCAGGATCATTTCTCCAGGGCCCCAAGAGAAATATTTTTGCTAGATATGCAGCAGCCGTCACGCCTTCATATTCATATTCTAATTGCCTGAGGAAGGGCTTTCACTGACCGAAACGTTGCTCACCGCTCTTAAAATATCTACACCCTGTATATGATATGATATATTGCTCTAACATGGAATATGTGTTCTGCAAATAAAACTTACAAGCAAGCTCAACTACCTGGAGTGATGTCCATCCTTTAATACAAAGCTTATATTAAAATTGGTGGGTTCCGGTCAGCCACTGGTGGAATAAGTGCACCCATCTACAAGTTAAGGAGAGTGCTGCTCACATCAATATTGTCAAATTAGAAACAAGTAATTTGTGTGTGATACATTCCCTTTAGAAATATTACTATGACAAAGGAACACATGCTATTTAACTTCGGCTATACAGGTGGAGCAACATCTTAAAGGAATTACTCTATTTTCTGCAGCAAGAACAAATTAAAAGTAGATAAGAGGTTTCCAAAAGAAAACTATTTCACACAATAGTGAATAGGACATACAGAAAAAAGATCCTCCAATATGATGTATCAATGGGATCCCATAAAACTAAGACACTAAATATACGATAAAATTATGGAACCAACCTTTACAGTCAAAATATGTAAACCAAAAGTTAGTAGAGTAATATACATACAAAAGATTATTAAAACATATAGAGAGGATACAAAAACGGTGCCAGATCTAAACAGCACCTACAATACCCAACCCACTCCCCCAAGAATATAGCAAGGAGTATCCAATAGATATATTGCTAGATAATGAAATATAGCAATAATTACCATAAAGTTAAAAAAAAAAAAAAAAAAAGTACAAAATCATGGATATAAAAGCAAAATGGTACACTAAAATATATTGATAAGACTACCCATATGTATGATAATCTGACGGACTACCACACAATATCAGTGCAAAGATATCCTTATTAAGATCCAAGAGTATATACACATATAAGGCTATACAGCCCAACTAATCATAAAAGATAAAATACCTATGTTATATGATGCAATCTTACATACAAGGAATACTAAGCAACAATAAATAGTGCCTATAGCAATTCAATATATATAGGAGGTAGATAACAGAGAAAAGAATCAAATTTCCATGTATGTACCTATAAAGATACTAAGTCATATCTGTTGCATTTTTTGATCTGTTATAAGAAACCTGTCAGGTGAATTTTTACCCTAGACAGGCATGTGCAGCAGCAAGATAAGGCCATTCCAATGGTGGCCCTCACTACTCTAGCAGAAATGTAAGGTTTTATGCCTTAAAAATTTTAGATCTTTGTATGCTAATGAGGTCTAACTAGTCACAGGGGGCGGGACCTGCTGCTTCTAGTCACCATCACTGCGGAGATTTGCATCCTAGCCATAAATGACAAGTCCCCTGCTGTGTCACATCATCCTGTGAGCTGCTCCAACCACTTCTGAATCTCCCTTGCACCAGCTCCTCTCTACATGGTCCCAGGTTCTAGGCTGCTTTTTTGCATGTGCCTTTCAGAATGCGGACAACAGTGGTGACTGCGTGACTAGAAGCAGCAGGTACATTAGACTTCATAGTCAAATAGACTATCTAAAGGTAAGATCATGCTCACCCTAAAACCCCTGAAATGCACTGCAGCTGGTTTAATATCAAGTTTCCTGGTGAATA